>OX439231.1:18119957-18723388 GCA_949319165.1 Sialis lutaria | reverse complement strand
ATCTTAGCAGGTCTCTACAAATAAAAAACCACTGAACAAATATGATTTTGTCTCAAACTCAAAATGCAAATCTCTCAGATCTGATTTGACTACTTCGGATTTAAATTTTTTTCCCGAGTTCTCTAATTGAATAATTATCTACACATATTTTTCCTACTGACTATATTATGATCTGTTCTTTTCTAACTTCTATTTCTTTCAACGATAAAAAACAAGCACACTAGGCATACATTTCTCTTTTATCTATTGTAACTATTTTAACTGATTTTAGTAAAGACAATTATTAATTGTTTTATATCAATTAATAATTGCACAGAGCGATATCAATACAATATTAAATGTATAAGTAAATAAAATTGTTAACCTTTATATTTGGAAAACCAAGTTTAGGTAATTAAAAATTATGTATATAACTATATAGGATATACTTTATGGCCTTTGGTGGCATTTAAACAATACCCCAACGAAAACTGTCTTGGCTAACAAGTTTATAATAGTTCAGTGTCCATTTTAGATCATAGTGATAGGCGGCGTGATTATGGTTGTTTGTTTTCGTCCTTTGAAAACTCATGCGGACTGCTGCGTAGCCACTCTTGGTGGCTATGCAGTGGGCTGTAATGGCCATAAGCGAAAAACTTTTATCGACTGCAGAATATGACTCAATAAAAACAAAATAATCATAAATATTAATCACAAATAACTATACCGATCGTGAATATGTCACCCCTGTTACCGACTGGTTAACAATGAGTGAAGGATGCGTTGTCGGCGGAAAGTGGTTGCATTTTGTCGGTGATAACGACCACGCATAGCTTCAGCCGTCAAACTCGACTTCAGTTTGTAATCCGTGTCAGTTCCAATTACAATCACGCGTTTACGTATAACTGCATGTTATTTAATTACTGCCTACTTCCTAGCCACCAATTGTAGCTACGCAACAATTCTATAGTGGGTCGTCTTAGATAGGCCTAAGCGGCTGAACCAGTGAACATAATTATCGACGCTTACTGTATATATGTAACTAATAATAATAATAATATATAAGGTACATTGTTTAATGAGAAAAATATACAATATCTAAATAAAAATGCGTTTTCTATTAGTTACCGCAGTATACACACAACATTTTTTTGTTATAATATTTTATCGTCAAGTTGCTTCTTTTTGTTGATAATTTGTTAGCTATTGAACATTTCAGACACGCAACCAATTAATTATTTTGTATCGAGAAGATATATAAAAAAGCACCCAACAGAAATCATAAAGTAACGACGTACATCCTTTAATTATCTCATTTACAAGCCACGCCCATAACGTTAACAATTGCAATAATGCGCATTAGATCGGTTTACGGGAACCGAACACGCGACCCGACGGATATAAATCGAACAAACAAGTCTTTCTATGTGTATCTAACAATAAGTAAACTCACATTGTACGTATGTCTGTTTGAAGGTAGTAGATTTCACAACCATACTTCGTAGGAGAGTAGTATTAGCCATAATCATACTGCCGCCTAAATCGTACCACCGAAAACGTTATTTGTATTTACATTACCCATCTATTATGGATATAAGAAAATAAACCATATTCGATATGCGCATAACAATGTTTGCATTTGTAGAAGATACGATATTAAAACGACAATCGTTTAAGAAAGTGTATTTGATGTAATATTATACAAATTTTTGACCAGAGCATTATTGAATATTCAGTAGATTTTCAATAAAATAAAATGTAAGTACTGTTATGTTATCTACAATATGTAATAATTACTAATTCCAGTTTAATTCTGTTCAGTTGAGGTTATAACTAAATTTTTTTGTTATAAAATGTCAGAGTTTACAATATCGTACCATGCACTGTTGCCTAAATCGTACCTAATAAAAACATATAATGTTCACAAATATTCTTGTGATTTGTTTTACTTCCTGATGAAAGATCTAAAAAAGATTATTACATTTAGCGAGAAAAAACCTGGTCGAAAAAACATATCTGAGGGGGCCCGCTAATAATTTCCAGATAAAAACTTGATATATTACATGAATGCATTATTTTCATCCATTTTGTGTCTATTACTATATGAAGTACAATATATGGAACCGCAGGTACGAATTAGGAAACTTCACTCTAAAATCGTACCATTTGAAATACTTCAGAAAAATGTAAATATTATGTACTTAGTTATTTGTGATCAATTTATCACTCCTAAAAAAATAATTTGAGTATTTTTCCTTTTTTTTCCTTTCTCCGCAGTGAATTTAACGGTTTTTGTTTTTCAGTCACAGGCTACTAATCTTACCCATCTTAGCAGCCTTAAGTCTTGGCATCTTAGGATGCCGCGCTGGCCGCTCCGGCCGCCAGACACGCAATAATTTTAACCTTGAAAATAATATACACACATCAGTATTGCGTTTCAAGGTTAAAATTATTGCGTGTCTGGCGGTCGGAGCGGCCAGCGCGGTCGGCGCGGCGTCCTAAGATGCCAAGACTTTATTCTGATGTTTTTGACTACGGTCGTTTAGTGATATAAATCGTAGCGCTTGTGATGATATTTGAGGCGCTATATACTCCATTTTTGAGCATTGGTTTGAAAATCTTCCTCAATATTTTATGTTCAAAGATATTCAATATCTCTTCATTTCTTTTTTTGGTACGTGAATACTTATACTTCACAACCGTAACACAGTTCTGGTTTTATTAGACATCAATATAGACGGATCGTTGTCTTTGACTGGGCGTTATGGGATTTAAAGATCGATATTAGGGAGAAATTTGCTTTTGGCCGTTTCTACACTGTTTTGGATATCAGGAAATTCTGAAATGTTTATGGAAATGATTGTTACCAGTCATGATTCAATAATACAAGACCTGCTCGACAGTTCATTTGGTTTATACTGTGACGTCATCACAAAGAATTTTTTCTAATAAGGAATTTGTTACAAACAGAATATAAATAAATAAACTACCAATACTGTTTACACAATAGTTTTATTTAATTTTTTACTTTGATTTAACTATCGATCAATTATTTTGAAGCACAACAGCACAACACACAAATTTCTTATCGATGTAATATGTTATCGACACGAATTTTATATAAAATGGCGGCTGTCAAAATATCCACAGCAGACCTATGGTTCTTAGTTATGTGAAGTCGACAACTTCAATAAGTTGGTCACCTACTATGAGATTTTGCCTGATTCAATTTTTTTCATTTCCTTTATTATAGGTACTATACATTCAATTTTAATATTGTATTTTTATTTTATAAAAGATGTATATTTTTTTTAATTAATGATTTGCAAGAATAACACTGCAATATTCGTTTTTTAATCTTATTTGTCAATGGTCAATGTTCTAAACTCAAATAAATGGTATTGTTTCATTCTAAGATCTTTTGATCTCTTGGGTTGGTAGAACTTAAATCAATTTAACAGGATGGACTTTGTTCTGTGCTGAAAATAATGAAAAGCGATGTATGTACTCGGATTCTCAACATTATATAACTGGATTATTTTTTATTCATTATATTATATCATCGATAAAATAATAAAATTCCAAATAATAAACGCTACCTAAAATCGGGATTCTTTCATTTATTCAATTGCTAGCTTGCAATTACTATGGACGGTTTTGGTTATGTGATATTCTCAATAGTTATGTTTTTGAATTTAGAACAGTGATACTTTAATTAACTAAAATACAGTTGATAACGGCCACGATATTTTTTATGAAAATATACCACCAAAACAGTGTTTTAATACCCCTTTTTCTAGTTAAATTTTAATGAATATGTCAATTTATATATAAATTCTGGTAATGTGTAGAATACTAGCATAGACTCTAAGACACTGGCATCCGCAAGGGAGAGGAAGGCTACTGGGTCACTTTCTCTCCCTAAGATATGACTAACCTAAAGCTTTTTTTAAATTTACTATTTTTTTTATTTTTTCTATTTCCCTTTCTGGAAAGCTTTTAATTATTATTCTTAGGAAAATAAGCCTAACATAAGAATAACAATTCTTTAATTTATTGTCAGTTTTTTTGGTTTGTATTTAAATGCACTTTTTAAATAATAAACACTTTTTATTTAATCGTTTTTCTTATAACAAATATACTGCATGAAAAATTAATTATTCAACATTAAACAAATATATTGAACTTAATAGTATATTATACCACGAGTCAATAATGATAGCTATTATTACCGAGGAATTATTTTCGAACCGAGCCGCGTAGCGGCGAGGGAGAAAAAAATTCAGAGGTAATAATAGCCATTATTGCGAGTAGTATACTGTACTTTATCTACGACTATTCTAATTACTTTCATAAACACAACTGAATACAAGGAATGCAAGCTTCAATACAATTTTTTTTTTCTAATCTCAAATTAATATAAAAATAATACCATGGAAACAAAATACACAAACTCTGTTATTATAAATTATCCATTTTGATTTTTCCGGTAGCTGCAGCTTGTAGTACAATTTCGGGAGGTGTACAACTAATAGACTCTTCATTTTTATCCATCTCAATACAAATACACAAACACTAGGTGTTTTATTTGACAGTCGTAAATAAATTTTTTAGACTTAATGTTTGTGTATTTTGTTTCCATGGTATTATTTAATTTGAGGAATTTTCTGATTGGTGGATTAGAGGGCAATAATGACTTAGAGGGCAATAATGGTCATTATTGCCCTCTAATGCACCAATCAGAAAATTTCTCTTTCGCCATAGTTCCCTCTGGGATTAATATATCGCATTATATAGTAAAAACTACGTGTGTAATGCATGTATTATGTATAAGTCGTGGATAAAACAAATTATGTCACTTTAAATAAATAGTTTCCACTAAAAATTACATATTTTTGATGTAGGTATTTATTGTGATTTTCTATATTTTTACCTAACTTATCTACTTATACCAAAGGAAGAGGGCCCAAATAGATTTGGTATTTTTAATGTGATTTTCTATATAGTTAAAATGATTAAATATTCGCCTTATGCATTAAAAAATAACTAGAAAAGTATTAAATTTTATGTTCACGTGTATAAAGTGGATACTACAAAATTTCAAGTGCAAAGTATTAAAACATCGATACACAAAGTGAATACTATCATTAGATAGTATTCACGTTATATAAGATTTAATTATATTACATATTTAATACATAGTGCAATTAAATATTAACCCATTTTTTATTGAAGATTAGACTCCTGAGATTTACAATTCTTCATGAATAAATAACTTAGAGAATACATATTAATATAACATACACATCCTATAACTTTCAATATAAAATACCGGAAGAAATAACCTTTCCATAATGTTTTTCTTACACGCAGACATCTGCTCTTTTATATGTTTTTTAATTGCGATTAGTGAGCCCCAATTGCGTATTTTTCACGCAGTTACCTTTATACTACTTTCATCTTTGTCTAGTTAGACGATCATACATATAATAACACCGACTATATAAAAGCAATTTTGGTTAGTTATTACTTCGAATGTTTTTCATTATATCTTCTAATGTTGTTTCGGTTTTTGTGTTTTGGCGTAAAGAAAGAAATATAACAATCGTGATTAGAAGTTGTGGTATATGATCATTTACCCGTTATTATTACATCTTTATATTGAGTGAGAAAATTTTCATATGTCGAGTTATTTTTTATTTACTTTTTTATTCTCTTAAAATTTTCAAAACAGACGTTTAGTTGAATGCTTTGTTGCATAATGACTTGTGGATTATGGGTTTTATTTAATTGCACTATATTAGATAGTATTCACTTTGTACATCGAACACAAATTTTAATACTTTGCACTTAAAATTTTGTAGAATGCACTTCTATACATCGTCATAAATTTTAATACTGTGCACCTAAAATTTTATAGTATACCTAAACTCTATATACGTGAACATAAAGTTTAATATTTTTTTAATGCATAAGGTGAATATTTCATCGTTTTAAAATATAGAAAATCACATTAAAAATATCAAATCTATTTGGACCAAAGGAAGGAGGTTTGTAGGTAGGTTAGGTAAAAATATATAAAATCACAAAAACTCAATAAATATCAAAAAGTATGTAATTTTTAAATTTGACAGGTCGGAATTGAGATTAAGTATTCTTTTTTTAGTGCAAAGTATTTGTTTTTAGTGGAAACTATTTATTTAAAGTTATATAATTTGTTTAAGTTCAATATATTATAATATTTTCTTATATTGAATAATTATTTGTTAAGTGTGAAAACTAAACGATGAAATAAAAAGTGTTTATTATTTAAAAAAATTGCATTTAAATGCAAGCCGAAAATATATATTTCAATAATTACTCTACTTTTTGGTGTTATGTTTTGAAATCGGTAAAACATGAAACACTTATGGAATGAACACGCATTTAATATCTGAACCGTTTAACCTGCAAACTGAAATTTTCGACAAATATAGTATGTGATCAAAAAGATATAAAATAACTATAGTGATAAATACAATGGAAGAATGCAGGCTGATGTTCCCTTAGATTAGGAATGTTTATTATTTACAAGCGTACACTGAAAAAAAAGTATAGTACACTGAAATACAACGTAGATTAGACAACAACGATACGTTTGTAAATGCGACGAATGTAGCGCCATAGTTGCGTCAACAACTACAACGTGGACGTAGTTAGCTCAACGAAACCAATTTTTTTTCTCGTCAACAGAATGTATCATAAATACAATTTCTGTCATTCAAATATGTATCGGCCAACTACGTGGCAGTGTTGGCTGCACTGTTATTTTTTCTTCAGTGTAGGTATTAACTGCAGCAAATTTTCTGTATTTAGAGAATGGAAATAATATTCAATATTTTCTTCTAACAATGATCTAATAGTTTATTGTTCTGTGAAACGACTGCAAATTTTTACTATCAATTTTTTACTGTTTCGCGGAGCACTTATAAAGCCGTGGCATTTTAGAGAAACGCCAGCGCGCTGCGTTTCGATCTTGCACATCTATTATTTGTGATTCAATACAAGTGGCATTTCAGCAGCACCAAAATGCGTTGCTGGCGTGTTAGAACGACGCGCGTCACGACCATGAGGATATATTCTATTGAAATCAATTAGAAAAAAACTTTAGAAAAAACGCGTCCGTCGAGCTCTAGAGAATCTGTTCATTTGGATTTTATGCAATTTTTTTTCATTACCACCCGTAAGTGCAAAAGAGACAGAAATAGGAGTTTAAAATAGATTTGTCCAGAAATGAACTACATATACATACATATAGTTATATGAGCCATGAGTGTATGCGTGTGTGTATACATATAATATAATAATACGAATTTAAATAATTTATTATCGTGCACTCAACAAAACTTTTAGTCGGCTCGTTTGTTTATAGATACACATAATATATATTATTTTCAAGGTTAAAAAAACGCGAGGTAGCGCAGAAGCGCAACGCATTTCTGCCGGCGCTGGCGTCCAGCGCACCGCGTTTTTCTAAAATGCCACAGCTTAACTTGTCCGCGGAACACCGGTTAAGAACCACTGGTCTATACTGTCGCTAGAGATCTACACGCGATATTAGTAAAATATTTGACACTCGCAGTTCGTAATAACTGCTTGCGTAATAAATATAAATAAGTGAATTTATGTTAAAAATATTTTTTTCTACAACCGTGTTAAAAAGTAGGCTTTTTCTTTGTCATTTCAGTGCGTAAAGTAGTACTTTTGCGCTCGCTGTGCGACAAAGTTACTTTTACGCACGGCGAGCGTAAAAGTGTTTCTATAGTAACAGTAACACATACATTTTCATATATTAATTTGGATTTTGTCGGTAGTAGATTTGAAATTACCGATTTTGCAGCTTCCGATATTTCTGGCGGCATGCAATTTTCATTATCACTTTCCATATTATCCATATTATTATAAAATTACAATAATAAAATCACAGAATAAAATACGTGAGTGAAAATAACCCACAAATAATCTGAATATAAATGTCAAACAATAACAATATTCATTTGTTTTTTCAAAATTTAAGTACTTGATTTAAATTTCAATATTAATAATTAATATGACAAGTTATTATTATTTAATTAAAAAATCATATTACATTATTATTAATATTATAATAAGGTTTTAGAAAAAATATTGTGTGCACCTCGGGTGTAAAGTGCGTTTTTCGCACTCGTGTGATTGTTAATCTCGGCTAACGCCTCGATTAACAAACATTCCCACTCGTGCGAAAAACAGCCACTTTTCGCCCTAGATACACAAATATCTATTTTTAATAAAAATTAATTCTCAAAAATCCCAAGCAGAAGCGTAGCGGGTTCCTTGTACTCTTTATATTCAGAAAAAAATAATTAAGTATATTATTATTACTTATATTCGTCCGCCCCTGATCCCTACGCCCCCAGCTGGGGCTGGTTTTACTAACCCCTAGTTACGGCTCTTGTTGCAAGATCATAGAAAATTGCTTTTAGCTTTTGTGTTTTCGAACATGTCGTCGCGACGTCAAGTTTTATTTTTGTTTTACTTTTTTTTCAATGTTACCCTCACGACTTTAATTAAAATCAGTTCAGTAGTTCGTGATAAATCAAGGAACAGTCGGGAACACTAATACATAACCCTTTTATTTGCTTCGACGCCCGTCGTAACAAGGTAAGGTATGGTCTAATAGAGTTAAAGTATTTTATTTTAAGATTTTATAGGAATATTTTGTAGAGATATACATAATTTTATAAGATATGAGAATAAAGATACAGTTCTTTTTTTTTATAAAATTATATATTTGTCGATCGTATAAGAGTACGTAAATTTCAATAATTAAAATTATATAATGTTTTTTGGTTTTATTCTATTTCATGATGAATAGTTTTGTAGATAAATAAAACCGAGAAAAGTCTATTAATGGAAATTATCATGAAATTATTTTATATTCTAAGTAGTAAGGTACGTCTTTAGGTGGGTTCAAGGTCATAAAACATAAGAATGAAAGGCAAACTGACCTCCTCCCTTTGGCTTAAATAGATTTGATATTATTAATGTTATTTTCTATGATTTACTATATTTTAAAACTATTAAATATTTGTCTTATGCATTAATAAAATAAAAAAGTATTAAAATTTATGTTCACGTGTATAAAATGGATACTATAAAATTTTAGGGTGCTAAGAATTGTTTAGAATCGATGTACAAAGTAAATACTATCTAATAGAGTGCAATTAAAAATAACACTATTTTAAACAGAAAATCTTATGACAAATGTTAGTAGTTTGTCTTACAAAGTTATGTCGGTAGGATAAGGATTATGTAACTCATCCTATATATATTTAAGTACGTAGAATATTATACATAATACATATTATAAAATAAAAATGTAAGAAATATAATAAATACAGGGTTACACATTAGGAGTGGATATCGACTTTATTTTCGAAACTATAAAAGTTAGAACAATATTTCAAATCGTAACTACCCTTGAATTAGCTTTTGGAAGAATAATTAAAAATCATGCAACCCCCATCCATACTCGCATCGCCCACAGGAACCCCTCATATTTTATTTCAGAATTAGAAAAATTAATTTTATTAATGAACATTTTACTAAAAGCAATTTTTTATATCATGAACCATTTAAGAAATATTAGGCAATATTTCTATTTTTTTAGGGTATAGTATTTTTGTCACATTAGGGTGGACATCGACATTATAACAGTATTTTTATTTGTGTGGACGTTGCGAATATGGGTGGGGGTAGTAATAATTCGAAATATTACTCTAACTCTTAAAGTTCCGAAATTAAAGTCGATATCCACTCTTAATGTGACAAAAATACTATACCCTTAAAAATACACATTTTGCCCAATATTTCTTAAATGGTCCATCATAGAAAAAATTTCTTGAAGTAAAAAGTTCATTAATAAAATAGATCTTTCTAATTCTGAAATAAAATATGAGGGTTCCCATTTAAAATTTCAAAGTTGGGAGGCCTGTGGGCGATGCGAGTATGGATGGGGGTTGCATGATTTTTAATTATTCTTCCAAATGCTAATTGAAGGGTAGTTACGATTTGAAATATTGTTCTAACTTTTATAGTTTCAAAAATAAAGTCGATATCCACCCTAATGTGACCAAAATATTATACAATAAAAAATAGAAATATTACCCAATATTTCCGAAATGGTCCATCATAGAAAAAATTGTTTGAAGTAAAATGTTCATTAATAAAATTGATCTTTCAAATTCTGAAATAAAATATGGGGGGTTCCATTTGAAATTTCAAAGTTGGGAGACCTGTGGGCGATGCGAGTGTGGATGGGGGTGGCTTGATTTTTTATTATTCTTCCAAATGCTAATTGAAGGGTAGTTACGATTTGAAATATTGTTCTAACTTTTATAGTTTCGAAAATAAAGTCGATATCCACTCCTAATGTGTAACCCTGTAGATCAAACACAACAAATGAAATTAAAATTAATATAAATTTCAGTATGCATTTAGTATATTTAATTAGTACATTTTGTACTAGGTTACTCGTTCGGGCCACCCATTAATCAAATAAACAAACCAAAAACTAATTAACTGAAGAAAGCCGACTCGATACATGTCGTATAGACAAAATTAATTTCGGCAATTAGCGTACTACCTGGTAATTACTATAACACAATAGGTAACTAATGAGCAAATACTTTAAAGGTGGCGGTTCGGACAAAAGAACACGGGTTTACAAAATAACATGTTTTCAATTGATTAAAATGTGACTTTATGGTTTTGTTTCTTGGGTCGTGATTAGTAGGTATCCTTTTTACCATTAGGTACCAAAGTTTATTTATTTTTTAATACATATTTAAATAATGGTGGAATCAAAATAAATAAAGTGAGTAGAATAATTATAGTATGGCTTGTTGATGATTAACATAAGTAAGTCCCACAATCAAAATTGAAAATATAAAAATATTTTTTTTTTAATATTTAAAATTGGTCATTATATACCGATAACCAATACCATACGAATATCGACTATGCATTGATTATTACTTTCTTATATGGCTATGGCTATACATATGTATGAAATATCTACCCACAGTGGCGTAACTACAGGTTGGCTAGATTGGCAATGAAACTGGCAGGTAGCACACACTTGATAACGTTCCGTAGTCATTTTCATTACGATTTAAACAAATTTTACTACAGTGTTCGTTATAAATTTCACTGAAAGTATTTTTTTCAGATTTTTTGGATCAATAGTTTAGAAAATAGAGGGAAGTGGGGCGCTCTGTATAACGACATTGAAAAGCAAATATATCGTGACTGAAGGGTTGAAATCAAAAAGTCACTTAATATTTTTTGTCGCATTTTAGGAGACCTATCAATGGCACCCCACTCAATAGGGTAAGTGAAAAAAAAATGTATAATCACTTTTCAGTCTATGAAACCCCCTTTCATAGACTGGACAAAATATTTTTGGCAGTATTCGTTATAAATTTCAGTGAAAATACTAATTAAAAGCTACATTCTGGAATTTTTCAGATTTTTTGAAAATAGTTTAGAAAATAGAGGGGTTAGGACGCTCTGATAATGACTTTGAAGAACAAATACATCGGAATGGAAGGGTTAAAATAAAAGGTTATCATACATTTTTTGTTGCATTTTAAGAGACCTTTCTAAAGGGGTAGGTGAAATTATTTTTTTTTTAATACACTTTTCATTCAAATTTGGTATACGGTCGTAGATTGATGATCCAAAATATCATCATTTCTGTTTTTGGGTCATCAATCTACGACCGTATACCTACCAAATTTCATTTTATTATGTCAAAACTTTTCAAGACGGACGGACGGACAAGACAAAACTATAAAGGTTTCTAGTTTTCTATACGGAATCCTAAAAAGTTAGGAATCTCAGGGTTCAGAGTATCCCGCGACAGACATCCAGTATTTTTTTTCGGTAATCTGATTATTATTCTAAGTTGCTGTTTCTTTTTTTAGAAGGCCCACCCTTAAAAATTTGGGGGCCTTAAACTTTTAGTTACGCCACTGCCTACTTACATATAGGTAGTAAAGTATTCATGTAAAGCAGTTTTTGCCTTCCTTGAATCTATTTTTGCGAAGATATATGTGTGTATATCTGTATGTGGTTGGAACTCAAGACGACAATTCGTAGATGTGATTAATTATATATTTAGGATTAATTTTTGTCCTGGAAGAAAAGTGAAAACCTCATATTTTTGAAAATCATCTTACAACCGGAAACGGTACGATATTGGAAAAAATGTTTTAGTTGAAAGTTGTAGAAAATATTGCTATCTATAATTTTTAATCTATTATTATTTTTATCAGTTCGACGGAAAGATTAAAAAAACTTACACTGTACGAGCATATTTATTAATGGTACAGCATATAAAAAAGTACCGTGGTACCCATGGCAGCTTTTTTGTGAAGAATTATATTTATTTCAAACCTCCGCATCTATAAAACCCTGTATAAGAAGAAAAACAATGTTTCTTGTACCTAATTAATTTTAAAAATTATATTATTTGACTATAAAACATCTTCAATTGTTAGAGGTTCAATAAATTTATTATAAATTGGGAAGTTAACGAAAATTCGTATAAAAAACATAAATAATGGTGGTGACATTTTTTTGGAACAATTACATATGTATGATATTGCAAGTCCTTAAAACCATACATAGGTATTTCTGATAATATAATCGTCACTATTTATATTGTATTTATAATCATATTTTTTACGTAAGTCAATATTAACTACATCGGGGATGTTAAAAAATTATAATGTTCTATAACTTTTATTCAAACTTGTATGCTATAAAATGAACCTTGTTAATTTAAAACTGCATGATGCAATAATTCATTCCATTATTTAATGCTATAATAATAATAATAATAATAATAATAATAATAATAATAATAATAATAATAATAATAATAATGATATATATACTTCAGCGAAAACTTTTAAATATAACTACTTATTAAAAGTTAGAGATTATAAAATTCACAAGCTCATTTCAACTTATTATTCGAACTTAAAAAAAGAAGAACACGATAAAAGTAAGTTACGTAATCCTATTAAAGGACAAGTTAATGATGTTATTAACAGAGAAACAATTGTATTTGTTTTTTTAGTAAGGTAGTACATCATAATATTTCCGCCTACTCAATCGGCCACGTCTTGCGCCTGGTTGAATGCAACCGCCACTACAGCGTTGTCTGGCGGCCAGTATAGTAACGAAAATGAAACGCGCTACTATAGGCAATGCTGACTAGATGCGTGTAAGTCTGGTTGCATACATTACCATTCGGCAGTGCGTGTGTTTTTAATTAAATTAATTTTCAAGTGTTTGGTGTAAATCCTTTTTAACGGGTGAATAAATCAATGAGTAAACTTTTTCTATTGTTTATTAAAATGAAGTTGCGAAAAGTTAGCGTGTGAAATATTGTGTGCAAAACTTTTGCAAAGTTTTAAATTTTGTCTTTATGATGTTAATGTTATTTTTTGATAAATTGGTTATTTAACATTTGCTAATTAATTTAAATATAATTTAAAGTTGATTTTAAAAACAGAATATATTTTTTTAATTCTATTTATTTAGTAAGTATTTTTTTAAATGTAATGCATTTATAGATATGAATGTAGTATTTGTAAAGTGTACATATATGACATAACTTACTAACTTTAATTAACATTTATCGATTTAAATAAATATCTTTCAAGAGTTTTTAACATAGAATGACATAAAAAGGTAAAGTAGTAGTTTTCAAATAAAATATAGATCGGTTAGGAGTGTAAGACATTTAATCAATAAGTATAGTTTATAAATAGTCAAAACCGGTTATAATGACATCGGTTAATACAACATATTATCGGTTTTGACGACTCAAAATAAAAGTTCGACTGAATCCGATATAATAGCTGTTTTACCGATTTTTACGACTATCGGCTTTTACGACCTAATAAGACTGGTCCTTTCGATGTCGTTATAACCGGTTTCGACTGTATTTAACTTTTTTCTTCTTCATATATTACTTAAATTTGTATGTTACATAAATTAATTAATATATTATATTAATTAATGTAAATTAATAAATTAATTATTTTGGAGCATATATGTATTCTCTAATTAAAATTAATACACTAGTAATTTTAAATTATGTATTTAGTAAATAATACACTTTTAAATTGCAATAGAAGTTTGAGCATGCGCACATTAAAAATAGCAGTGTTTTGTATTTACATTTTATAGTTATGTATAATAAATGGATTTAAAAGAAAGCATAGTTACTGCATTTTATTAATATTATTATTACAAGCCATAGCTTCTGTATTATAGTTTTTTTATTCTTTGCTTTATGTGTTATTTTTATAACAGCATATAGATAAAAATAAAATTGGTTTTGGGTTTAAATTGTAATAAAATACAACATATGGGAATATAAAATAAAAATATATATCTATATCTATAAAAGAGTTTGTCCTTCACCACTCACTCACTCACTCATATACCAACGTACAGCCCAAACCCCTGGACTTAGAATCGTGAAATTTCGAAGGTGCCTTCCTTTTATGATGTAAGCACCCACTAAGAAAATATTTTTTGAAATTCAACCCCTTCGGGGTTAAAATGGGGTGTCAAAGTTTGTATAATTTTTTTTTTGTTCGTATTTAATTGAAACTTATCATGAATACTTACAAAATAAATAATGCAACAATTATTTCAGCACTTCTCAAAATTTAACCCCTAAGGTGTAAGATAATTTTTTTTTGTATTCACCGAAAGAAACATGGCATAAGCCGCATAAGTACCTAGGTACTCTACAAGACAAATAGCATTTACGAAAATTCAACCCCTATGGGAATGCGGGATGTGGTGGTAAAATTTTGATATATTTATATTTCTTAACTGTTAAAGTAAATTCGGACAAATTAATATTCAATTAAAAAGGAAAGCTCGACATTCAATCCCTAATAACATTGGACGGGGTTGAGGATGGTTTTAGATATGTTTATCTGTATATCTGCTTTAGTTATAAAGTTATAAATTCGGGCAAAATAGACATCTATTAATTTTTTTTTTCGACATTCCACCCATAATGGCGGGGGTAGACAAGCTGATTAAGTTATGTCGGGCAAAATAATCTGCAATAAAAATAATGAACTTGGATATCTGGGAAACTGGACAAAAGAAACACCTCTTTAAGTTGATAAAATAACTGGTGTCTTGAATTACAGCTATCCAGGTTTCACTGTATATATTTTCTACATACTATATATTAAAAAAATTTAATAGGTAAGTATTGTATAATAAGCTAACTAAATAAAAAAAATTAATTGGAAAATATTCAGAAAAATTAAACAATTATTTTATTCTTTTTCAACATAAACTATAAATATAATATAATATATTTATGTGCATATAATAAAAGCTTATGAATGCCATAATTTAATTCTATGAATGAATTTAAAAATAAATATTGATTTAAATCATTGCAACGGGCTTTTGTGTTACCATACAAAATTTGTAATTCAAATACAAAAACAATCATTATTTTTACTTCACAAAGTTCTGTAGGTATCTCTAATTAAATTTGAATGTACGATCCGGTGTTTTGTTTCATTTCTTTTCCTCTTGTTTAAAGTGTCGATAACGAAGACAGATAAGTTAATAATGTATTAAACATTAAATTATTTTAGGAGAGTGGGTGAAATTTGAGATATACAATAAAATTACATACATATTTTAATATAGATATTTATTACCTTAATCCAGGGTATGAAGTGATAATTATCTTCATAATAAAAAAATGGGGTAGAAAATTTGATTTATTAATGCTACATAACTATTACGGGATTTCCCTCAACCGTCTGTGTTTGCGATGAACCTTTTTCACAGTTTTGATTGACAGTTCAGTAATAAGGTTGTTTCGTTGTAAGGCCTCTGTTGATTTTGTTTTAATTATCAAATATAATAAATAAGGTAAAAATAAAACAAAATATAAAGAAGGAAACAAATACTTAATTATTTACTTATGTGAATCAGATAATTACCCAATTATTATCGAATATTATAATTATCTTGATAAGTGTCAGAAGTTGATTAATTTATAAAATTTGATACTAATAAACTAATAACAATTATTTATAAGAAATAAAAATGTGTTAATCAAGCTCAATTAAAAAAAATCATATAAAAAAGATACCAAAGTTTTAAGATGTTACATATTGCAAATCCAGGTTTGAAGTAAATAATTCAAAACAGTTAGAATGGTAATCAATACAGTCGTAAACCTAATTAAATTTTAATAAATCAATTTTCCTGAGAACAGAAATAGTCGAGATGAAAAATTCACTAAAAAGTTTTAACAAAAGATAAAAAGAGAGATAAAAAAGTTTACTTATAGATGCGACTCATATATACTTCAATATTTTCAAACAGTAAGTTTTAACTTTATTATATTTTAAGTATACAAGCATTAAAAAGTTTGCCACCGTTCTAAAATTAAATTTCGTAACCTTTGATATTCTTTAGATTAATAATAGTGATATTTTTAAAATTGTGAAAAAAGTTTTTCATTCTTGTGTAATAGAATTTTGGCAATATACATATATCTAATCAATTTCTGTGTAGCATTGGCATAGAAAAATGCATTTAGATAAAAAATTATACAGCTTCGTAGATATATTTTGTATATAAATTCATCAAAATAAATAAAAGTCGAGTCAATGAAGGTTTTACTTTGAAACCCGCACCGATTTTGACGATCAAAAAATGATTGTTACAGTAGTACATACCATATTCACAAGAGCTAACTTTTCGGGCTGTTGTCCACGTTGTCGTATTATTTCACTTGACGTTTCAACTCTCATGTCGGAGTCTTCTTCAGAAGTTTCAGAATCTCAGTTTCAGAGAGTCGAAACGTCAAGTGGAATAATACGATAACGTGGACAACAGCCCGAAAAGTTAGCTTTTATGAACAACGGCCACGAAAGCCTATGGAAGAAAACATACCATATTATTTGAAATCAGAAAAAGTCCGGTTGCCGGAAAAAACTTGGGAGCAGAAAATTTGCGATAGCTGGAATATTTTTAATTTCGAAAAATAGAATCAAAATCGGTTGTGTTTCTGTGGGTTGAGTTCAGGGTTAGGAATATTATAATGCCCAATATATAAAGAATTTTCTCGAGACTAAAAGCTAATTAAGAATTCTAGCGCAGTGGTAATAAATGGGATCCGGAGACATGGATAAAAGGCAGACAAGGGCGAAAGGCAAACAAATATTTATATTAATAAATAATATATTTGAGGAGGAGGGAGGACTTATGTAATATACCCCCCCTAAAAATAATAGTGTATTATTTAATTTACTTTAACGATATAATTTTTTGAGAAGGTAGAGGTATTGTATATGAGCCCTCAAAGATATTATTAATTTTATAAATTTTTTGTCTGCCTTTTGTTCATGTCTGCCTCCGGGCTTCTGCCATTTGTCCTTGTCGGCTTTTTGTCCATGTCTGCCTTTCGGGATTCTGTCTTTTGTCGTAGACCCGTAATAAATGCAAAGTAATGTATAAATGCTATACATTTTATGAGGTAGGTACTTACACTAGACTTTTCAGGACTTATTTCAAATCGCTTATTTCTACTTAACCTGTATGCGTCAAGGCCATTTATATTCGTTGTAGTATATGTATTTATATTTTTAACTGATAGCGTTAGCCAAAAGGAAATTAGTTTTTGCTCTAGACCAAATTCTTTATAATACCGGGCATATGTACGTGATAAGAATGGTTGTACTAAGTTAAACCCTCCGTTAGTCGCACGGATTACATTCGTAAATTACTCTTTTAAAAACTATAACAACTTATACCCTATTTACACATGTGCCATTTTGAGTAGCTGTTAAACACACATTCTTGTATATTCTTAGTTAGTTATTTAGTTGAAGTACTCGTGTTATAAGTACGATATCGTGAGTTATAGCGAATCAAATGCAGTGTTTAAAAGAGTGGTTTACGCATGTAATCCGCGTGCCTAACGGAGGGTTAAACTTTAAACGTTTTTGAATGGTTTCAACAAAAGCTTAAATAAGTTTTAACCTATGCATCTACACAACGTTTACTAAAATTGGATCAACTTTATGACTAGTTTATGATCCCATTATTCTATAAAAATGAAATGAATGTTCAATATTATGTACACGTAAGAAGCATTAAAAAGTATTTTATTTTTTTAACTATAAACGATCGTTTTTATAATAAATTATTTTACATAGATTATAATTTAGTTCAAAATATAAGTGTATTGATTATATATTAAATAACAGTGTGGGGAAAAATACAAGTATTTTGAAGCTAAAACTACATGCTATTGAACAAATCAGAAAATTCTCTAAAATTCTTTTTGGTAAATTTTTGTTTGTTTGCTTTATAATTCCATAATTTTGCGAAAAATGCATGGTAGTTAAAAAACCAGTTTAATGTAGAAATTTTACTATTAAAAATTGTTTATTTTTTACGACTATTAAACTACAGACAGCGCTACGCTAGATTTTTAGCTGCAACAGGCAACATTGTATTTTTCTGCCTTGTTAATAAAAATCAAAAACAAGTTTATTGTATGGACATGCATTCACCTCGCTCTTAGTTGTTTCCTTAAATTTGGCATTACAATGAGTATTGGTTTTGCTATTCATAACACCAGCATTAACTACAAAGTTTATATTTGTTTCTGATCATAAATTTGCATTCAACAACAAGACTCCTTTCACACTGGATGGTTCTGACCGTACGGCGAAAATCCGAATAAGCAAGTTGTTCACACTATACAATTTTAATGCACGGGTTTGAAGTAATTAATCGAAACCGATCAGCTTCACTAACATCGCTTCTATTATTTTATATGTTTTTAAGATTTGTATACCCTTCAGTTTTACAGAAACAAATGCTGTTCTTTCCTGGCATTTTTCGTAGCATTTTTATCTTATCAAGAAATTTGTCCCATATCATAGGTCTGGCTTGCTCAAAGGTAATTAAAACTTCTGCATCAATATCTGACACTATTTAAATAAGTAATAAATAAAATAACCAAAAATATTTGTTCAGTAGTTTTGGAGAAAACTACTGTACGAATAAAAACCGTTTAATGTGAAAACGTGCATTTGGTGACGTACGCCACTAAGCTTTTGGCCGCCGTTGATTATAATGGCAATATACGGCTGCTGCATGGCATAGCAAAGGCATTTTCCTGTGACTTTGTAATGTGAAAGAGGCCATGTTCTTCTTTACGCCACTAAAATAATTTTTCCGTATGGTCAAAACCGTATAGTGTGAAAGGAGTCTAGTATTAAGTACATAATGGTACAACATCAATTAAAAAGCACACCAAGTGAGGGGTCCTAAAATATATTTAATTTTAGGACCCCTCACTTGGTGTGCTCCCACCCCATACACTGTAGGGTCTTGCTAACTCTAATTACACGACAGTATCTATACAATTTTATTTAAAAATATTAAACATTGTAGCAGGCTGGTCTAAAAATTAACAGTTTAAAAAATTGTAGGTATGTACTTAGTATTTCAGAGAATCTACTTTTGAATTACGATTTTTAAGTAACCTTTACGAGATACACTATACATTATATAATATGCATTATACTTTACATTCTGTATAGATAATAATTTCTATATCAACGCAAGTAACATTTGGAGACAATGGCATCTTCAGTTTTAGTGGTGTTTAGAATACAAAAGACTGGAGCACTCACTCTCTTTCTCTACGTCATAAATAAGTTAAAGGAGAAGTGGTTTTGAAGCCTCACGCGTTCGTGGTTTATGGTTGCACGCACCGATAAAATAAATGCAATTTAAAAGCTTTTATCTATTAGGTTATTGATTTTAAGGATGGATCAGTAAGGATTTGTCGTAAAATGGAATTTAAAATCAACTATGAATTAAGGAAAGTGTGTTGAAAAGAGAGAGAGCATTTTCGAAGAAAAACGTTTGGGTTTACTTAATATAAAAAAGGAAAAACCAACAATACTTTGCTCATATTTTGTATGAATAATGAATATACAAAATATGCATTTAAACTTTACGATCAAAAAATATACCAAGCGAGCGTGACCGAACATTAAACAACATAATATTATACATATACCTACCACAATTATATATTAATAAATTTGAAATATTTCGCATCCTGCCACATTTTGTCTGACCTAATTAACCGATATAATTTGTCCAATATCAATGTCGCAAAACTACTATTGGTTTTATTTATATAGTAGGTATTTATTAGAGAAGAAATATCTTAATACTTGCTTGACTTAAATATTTCATACTAGTGGTGTATTGGACCCGATGTTACTCGGGGATATAAATTTAATCTGTAATAAACATAATAGACAATGTTTTCACTTATCTTTAACTATATATGCAAAGTACGCAAAGATAACTCTCCGATTTGATTTCATGAAATTACAGTAGAAACCGGTTATAACGACATCGAAGGGATTGGTCATATAGGTCGTAAAAAGCGGATAGTCGTAAGAACCGGTCAAAATGCAATTATATGGGATTCAGTTGGACTTTTATTTTGAGTTGTTAAAACCGATACGTCATATTAACCGATGTTGTTATAACCGGTTTCTACTGTATATCACAAAATATCTTAAAATTATACACCCTAACCTTACTTGTGAAAATCTTTATCCACTAGTTAACACCGGAATAAAATCTGCACAACTTCGTATTATCAGAATTGCTGCAATAAGGAACTATACAGTGCAATATTTGTTTTATATCAATATGGATATTAAAGCACTAAATTGATATTTTACTATCAGTGAATTGTCACCTGATAAAATTAACTTTTTTATAAATAATGTTGCAGATGTTTGCTGTAATTCTAATTAAAAAAAGACTTGTCTGTATCTAATGGAAATTACCTTTTAGTTTATTTTTCCCTTGGTGTTGAATTACCATTTAACTGATATTTAATATTCTAGATGTCCGATGCCATTGCATAAATCTATAGAACAATTTCCACTTTATTTTAAACAGCCACAAAAAATTAATAGTTTTAAATGCAGATAAAATTTTGGAACTAGGTACGAAGTCACCAAAACATATTTTTCTGATTTTTAAAAAAAATCAAAATAACGGTTCGAAATTATATCTATTTATACAGTATTAATATAATTTGTATTTAAATATTAAATACTTATTTAAAAATAATTGACAAAAAAATAAAGTTAAAATTTTTTAGCGTATATAACAATTTCGTAAAAATAATAATCGCTTTATTGAAGACATATTTAATCGATACATGCATTATAATTTACCAGTTTTATCAAAAGAATTTTACTGATGGAAACGATTATAATTTAGTATAAAAATAGGTTAACTAACAACATGAAAAAAAGACTATTATTTTTTATGAAAAATAATCAATACCTTTTCTTTAGTTACTCGTATATTATTTTTCGTTCAGTATAAATATTTAACGAAAACAAATAATTTCCTTCGGGCATGAAAGTAAATAAAATAGAATAATCATTTTGTAATCAAACAAATATAAATTTCACACGCGAAAAAACAAAACAATAGCGAAACAAAATACTGAATTCATACTGCCGCAAAGTTCGTCAGCCAAATATTAACTCGGGTAATTGCAAATCGATAGACTCGTATTAAAATAATCAATATTTATATACATACGTGCATAAGTCAGTGGCGTGTTTAGATAGAAATAAAATAAATAATAATAAAAACAGTTACTCCATTTTTTTACTATTATTGAATTTATAAGTAATTTAAAAACATATGTTTTTCTTTTCGTTTTGGGTTTCATATTTTTATACATAGTCGGTAAAAAAAATGCTATAAAAACTAGACCAGACTAGACTGGTAGAACTAGGACATAGCTTAGGGCGCAATCGGGTTAGGAGACAGTCACGACGCCTATTTAATGCACGCATAGCCCTTGGTTGACACATTAGGTTATGAAATTAGCTATTATACTATTATTGAGAAATATGTTGTTAAACCTCACATTCAAGAACCTTACTTTTCTATTTCTTAATATAAGCATTACAATTTAATCCTGTTACAGTAGAAGTTCCATACTGTCAACCCGACTGGGTTTGGTACATTTTATATTGTGAACTCCCACTCTTCGAAAGTACCTATAGATTGTACTCCTGTCACTTTTAACCCCTTAACGCCTTTTTTTGAAAAAAAAAATATTTTTAAAAAATATAATGAACTTAAGTGCTTTATTTAATAAGTAAATATATATTTCTTTAGTAAAAAATCAAAATTTATATATACATATTTTAATTATAAGATTTAAATAATTAAAATTTAACTGATGATAAAAAACGATGGAATCAGAAGTAATAATAATTCTTCTTTAAATTTATTGTTATTTTTAAATTATTTTTCATACTCGAGTTCAGTACATGAACATAAGTTTCTCGCGCGCAAAAATAGTCATACACGAACTGAGTTCGGGTCTGGTTATTTCTGCTAGTTTAGTATGCCCAAGCTGAGCTCGGGTCTGGGCGTTAAGGGGCTAATAGAATAGATTGCACCGATGGGCGCCGTTCAGAGTATGGTAATTCACAGTAAGGATGGGCAAAGAGGAAAGGCCAAAATTTAAAAAATCATCTTTACGTAATTACTCGGTGTTCTTTTATATATTTTTGTTTACTGATTCTTGATGAGACTTGTTGTAATGCCCCGAGAAATACTATTGTATATACATTTCAATGAATTTTTTTTCTTGTGTAACAATTTGAATAGAGTTTATTAGATCAAGATTGTCCAACCCGCGGTCCGCGAGTATCTTTGGTGTAGCCCACATCAAATATTTTTTAATAGGAACTTATATTTAACTTAATTTGTATTTATAATAATTTATATTTAAATTAATATTTAAAAAAATGAAATGATTAATACGAGTGAGAAATATTTTTGGAATGACTAGTACGTTCGAACAGGGGCCCCCACCACCGTGCCAACAAGTGTGAAATGTTATTGAAATGCTTACTACGTTCTAGCCATGATGGTAATAAAGGAAGGTCGGTATATCAAGCGGTTGTCACGTCATTGTACAAGCGGTCGTTACACAAAGGTCGTTATGTCAAGTCGTGAGTGTATTTATTTAAACCTACATACACGAAAAAAATAATTCTATTACAAAATAGTAATTTTTTATTTTATAAAAAATACTATCCCTTATTTTTAATGATTTTTGCTCCTGAAATAGATTGAGTTGCACGAGTGGCAAAGGTTTTATGTTGACACTTATGTGATGGAGGTTTGCCTACGCTCTGGTACCTATACGTAAGTTAAACAGTATTAGCCTCTAATACGCAATCCCGAGGGCCGTACCGTCGTCTCACGGACGTTGCTACTATCATCTTGTCTGATTGATCACTAAGAGTATGTAGATTATTTCCAAAAATGCACTTACAGTAAATGAAATAATGAAAACAAACTTTCTTTTACATATGAGACTGCGTAGAATGGATCAGATCCAGAGCCAAAAATTGATACTTTTTTTTCTCCTTAAATTATAGTTTAGTAAAAGAACTTTCCGATGTCAATGACGTTTTTATGACTCATTGTAGGGGGTAACATTTTAGTTGAAATAGTAAAAATTTTAAATAGTCTATTTTCAAGTAAAAAAAAAAGTACAAAGTTTTATTTTTCATATGCATTCTTTAGCTTTAGTCAAAGAATAAAAAAATATTTATTTAGTTTTTTGGTATGGCAGTTTATTTATAAAATTAAAAAATAACATAAAATCCTCAATAATTGCAAATATAAAAAATATAAAATTGTTCTTAATCAACTAAAGAATACCTATCTCATTTTTTTATTAGGGACAATCCATAAATTACGTCACAGAAATTTCGAAACAATAATTAGGTACTTAAAATCAACAAAAAATACATATTCTTTCATTGTCCTTAACTGTTTATATTATTTCTATTTATATCGAATTATTTTACCATGCACGTTTGAAATTTTCCCAAAAACTTGTCACTGGTCTTAACTTACTAATAAAATATTAATTTTTCTTTCAAAAATAATAAAAATTATATTCTACATAACACAAATGAAATATATATTATGCTGTCAAATTTTAGATAGGTTCTTAACTTTACTATAGTTTTAATAGTTTTAAAGGACTTAATTAAACCTTAAAATAAAATAATCGAATAAATTGAAAAATTATACAGTACGGGACAATGATATGCTAAACTCAACTCACATTTGACATTTTTTTTTAAATTAGCTAGCTTCATATAAAATTTGAATTACATAATTAACTAATACTAATTGTAAAATACATTACGGATGGCAGTTCGAATATTTTTACATAATTCTGCGACACCCAGTACACAGCGGTGAAATTTGGCGTGCTTGGTGCACGACGCGGTAACCATGACGACGATCGCACCGGTATTCCGTGCTGCTAATCGGTGTCGAACCCACGACTCGCGGCAATAAACTTGGCACTGATCCAATTTCGTGAATTTTATTGTGATGAGTCTACCAGTAGCAGAAATTAACGTTAATGTCTGTTCCGAACTAATGGGCTATGCTTTATGTTGTGCGAGCATTAGAGAGAGGTCCTTAGACTTTGTAAAGTTGCTGTTGGTCAGTTTTAACGAGGTGTTGAGATAGGTAAAAAAAATTTCATAGTTTTGATTCCGACATTTCAAAAATTAAGTCACTCTTCTTTCATTGTGTGAACTCTTGGTTTTGTTTTAGTTATTAAGTGATAAAGAAGATGGATATAAAATATGTTTCATTACATACCTTATAGAAGAATATAAATGATTATTTTTACTCTAATCCATGCTGTATAGTTATCGAATATTATAATTATCTTGATAATTTCGTACCTTGGTTGTATTTATAATGTATATAGGGTGACCAGATTTAAGATTATGTAAACCTTGATTTTAGATCAAGTTGCCCACGTAAATACATGAAGACCTTAGTTTTTCTAATTTTTTAATGTAGATACCTATTAATTTTGTTTTGTGAGATGAAAATGAAGACCTTTTTGGCAAATATTTTTTTTAGTTCTCATCTTTTTTTACTAAACCCGGAAAAATTGTAACGAAACCCGGGCCCGGAGAAACAGTATGTATATAAACCCCGAAACCTGGTCACTCTAAAAATGTACACTCACCTCCCGAATTAACGACCGCTTGAAATAATGACGGGTTAAATACTCGAATTAGCCATCTTCCTCTATCCCCACCATAATACCACCGACTGCTATATTTCTGTGCGAAATTTAAAGTCACCAATAAACGTTGAAGACGGCTCGCCGTCGTTAATTCAAGAGGTTGAATTACCAACACCGTCGTCAATTCAAACGTAGAGTGTATACTGTATACCTATATTTACATTGGTTATTGATACTTGTTGAGTTACATATACGAAAAAAAATTGTCTTTCTCATTTATGAACCCTAAAAATTCTGCATGATACGCCACTAGTATTCATCGTCATATTTTAACACTCCGCCACTGGTTGTTATACATCGCCTGTGTTGTGATATTCAACATTTCCTCTATCACTAGATTTCTAAAGAATATATTTACGCAGTGATTTGCGAAATGACACAACGTTTGATGTAAACTTTTCAATCATAATGCAGAGTTGATTAAATTATGTCTGATAAAATGTAGAGATCGATTTTTTATTTATTATCTATTTATACACACAAAATATGCACGAGTATGCGAATCTCGCTAATATATTTAATAATATAATAAAAACTGAAACGACGACGCGGATGTTTTCATGTTAGTAGTTTAATATAATTAAACGCGTATAACCTATAGATCAATAATGGCCAATAAGAAGCTCGCGATATACCAGTTGGTTTCAATTGATCTTTGATATTTGAATTTTCACGGTTATAATGAAGTTGACCTAGTAGAGTATAAGAAAGTATAGTAATTTTTTTTTCGAGTTCGAGATTTTGATGGAAATATCTATTTTAACCTTCCCTGTCTGTAAACACTGTAACTCAAAAATGACAAAATATAAAAGAATGCAATTTTATATTTGGTCTAGGGAGAAAATACTCTAAAATAAGAATGGAATATTTACTCTTGTAAAATATTGAAACGTATCAAAAAATTGTTTTAGGTAAATATTGTGAATAATATTATTATCTTTAATTTTAGTTCTATTAATTTACAGAAATAAATATTTGACTTTTTTAATTTATACTATTTGAAATGGTTCATAAAAGAAATAAAAGTTGTAGAGAACGTTATTTTTTTACGTTTCATTAAGTTTTGTATATTTTTTATTAGTTAGGTAAGTAGAATGATTTGTTTTATACACTATACGTATAGAAAGTCCCGCGACATCCTTGGTTATGGAGATAGTTGATCGTGTCACATTTTGAAGAAAAAATAGAACGCATCACAATTTTAGTTGACCGCCCCTTGATATAGATCAATGTTTCTCACCTTCAACTCTATAGGTACTGCGTGTTAGTAAAAATTATATTGGTACTTACGTATGTACATGCATATATGTATTTTTGGTGACGTCTTCTCTATACCTAAGTGCTACGTGTATGTATGTACATTGTGCAGCGTAAAAAAAAAGAAAAAAAAATATATTTTTTAATTTATCTATAAATAAACACATTAAATGTTTATTACTTTAAACAAAGAAAAAATATTTGAAATACACTAGATTGACTAGGTAACCAGTGACATTGAAGCTGTACTTTCTGAAGCACACAATAATTTAATCTGCGCCTGTGCGAAAAACATGTGTCCCACTTTGAGTGCAGTTCAGATCAAAAAAAGAAGCGTTTCAACCGTTTCAACCACTGCTATGATTTGTATAAGTCGACACTTAAATACTATCATAGGTAGAGAGATACTTATTTACGATGTTATTAATTCAAATACATTCCTACACATTTTCTTTAGCAAGAATAAATATTATTATTATTATACAGGTTGAATCATATCAGAATATTCTAAGCTAAAAAGTTTTTATGAACATGTGTCCGGAAACTATTCGTGAAGGAATAAGATCTTCGACGATTTTACCCAAAATTAATTTTTATTTAATATCTAACATCCCATTGGGATACAGTAATGCAATTTGATTACCGGATTAGTATTAATAGGTACTATTGATTTCCAGTATCAAATCATACAATCTAATAAAAGTGCTAAACCCAAGAAAAAACACTAGATAAAAATCCAATGACTCATAAGCCACCTACACTCCTGTTCTATTAATACTAAATCAATAATCAAATTTCATTATAGTATCCCAATGTTTTTCAAAATTTTTACTTATACTACATTTATAAAATAAATGCATGTGTACACTGTACATGTACATATGTAAAATATGAATAAATCTGACCCCCAAACGAGCTATCCCCTACTTTTCTGTTACATTTGTAATAATAGCACACCCTATTTCTCAAGTCACACTACACAATTCTAAGAAAATATATATGTAAATAGGTATAAATAACTGATAAAACTGAAATACTTTTTATGTGCTTGTGGGGTTGAGTTAATCCGCGTGACGTTCATTGAGGAACACTGATATAGAGTATAGACAATACGTATAATTGACTGAAACTAGTCATGCTTTTATTTTTTTTAATAACCTTTTACATTTTCCATTATCTCTGTAATTTTTATAATTACATTATTAGTATCGATTTTTTATTGAATGTATTTATTAAACAGTACCTACTTTAACTTTTGTATATAATTTTGTAGAAGTTTATTGAAATATGTAAACTGTTTTTTAGCTGTCAGAAAAGTCCAACTGACAGTAAATTTATGTATAAAAAATGTTTTTATTCTTAAACATTTCTTAATTTAAAATTATATTTTTACTTTTTTTAAATACAATTGTTTTATATGAAATGAAATTTTATAGATAAAAATCTATTTCAATAGTTTTTAATTTGTCCGCAGTTCTCTAGATTACAATCAGTGCTGAATCAGTTACCTCGAAAATCTCAAACCAGCGTTATTTTTTTTTATGAGAATTTAAACCATACTAATATTATAAATGTCAAAGTGTGTTTTCCTGTATATGTCTGTTTGTAATCTTTCCACGGCTTAACTGCTTATCCGATGTTAATGAAATTTGGCAGGGAGATAGCTTGTATCTTGAGGAAAGACATAGGTTACTTTGTATACCGAAAAATTCATTAGATATAAAATGGGTGTGTGACCTATTTTAATTTATTTTAATCTGTATTACCTAACCTCTTTATTTTTTCTTCTTCTTCTTTATGGATTTTATGTCTGACAGCTCTTACTTAATTTCCACGTGAACGAAGTCGCGGGTACAGCCTGCAATATAATACATCTGGAAAAATTTTGATTCTCATATTTAATATAATTCCTTAAATGCGCAATATCATACTTTGGTGGTAGGTAATTTTAATTCATTGGGGAAAGAAATTGTTTACAAGACATCGTAAAAACGTCAAATCTTGTAAATACTCATATAATTTTCTACACGGTTGCATTCCTTCCATGTTTCATAGTGATTCTTTAAAATTTATTCATATACATGTGCCTATGCAAGAAGTGAGACAATAAACGTGGAAATAGAAAATTATTTTATAGTTTATATGAAAATAAAACATAAAGGCGAAACGAGTTTTTTCAAGGGAATAGGAATTTTACGATTGTAATTTGATTCGAGTCACTCCGCCACAAAATTTACAGCAGAGCATAAAGTTCACAATTTAAAGTGGAAAGAAAGAAAACAAACAACACTGTCTACACCTGTGAAAATTTTATTGCTTTCATAAAAATAACGAAAATACTTTGTTACCTACAATGTTGTTATTCTCGCAAGGTATTTAATTTAATTACAAATGGAAAAGTATGTATGTGACTTCTTATTGCAGATGTTTCAAACAAAATATAATTTATAATCTTCATAAATACTGTACACTTCATAATTTGCATAATTTAATTAATGTTTATTACATACCCGATCTCAATGGCGTAGTAGGAAAAAAATTCAGGGGGGGTTAATATTTTTTGGGGGGATACATACGTATGTGTTAAATAGAGGGTATTTTGAACTGATGTTTTCTCAAAACATACGTTTTTTTAAGAACACTGAGCATTTCGAGGGGGGTGTTCCTCCCCGTTACTACGCCACTGCCCGATCTTGTTTTTACACTGTTTAAGAGAATATCGTGCCTATAAAAACACGCAGTAGTTACTGCTCTATGAATGATTCTTAGCAAATAATAGTCTATATTTTTGAAATTTTCCTACTATTTTTAATGTTTTTCCTTATGCTTCCGAAGGAAAGAGGAAGTTATATTATAATTTCTCAATGCAGAAAAAATGTATTGCTACACCTAACCTATACCACTAAAGGGTGCATATATTCACGCTATCACTCAAAAGAGCTGAGAAATGAAAAAAATACTGCTCAAGTTAACTGTAAGAGTTACATCAAAAGTATTTGTTGACGTTTTGTAAAATTCAATTAAAATTCACCTCTTGTATTAAAAACTACATTTAGTCAATAATAAATGAAATCTCTCGTTACCAAAAAATACAGTACATTAAGTATAAATCACAGTTCGAATTGAAGCAACTATTGCAAATTGTGATGACGCGGATGCTGCACAGAGTGCCTCCAATTTGATTAGTTAAATTCGAATTGTCATAATTTAAATTTCGATCTAGTGGTACGTTATACACCCCCATCAAAATACACTTGACGAGTCTTCAAAATGATGCCTGCCAACACAGTTTGGAAGCGTGAAAAATTAATGGAAAACTTTTGTATTTTGATAATATTAAAAGTTTGAGAAACATTGGTTTAATATATGCTTTGTTTTATTGAAACGTTTTTTAGAAACATATTTTGCTTACAACTACTCAAGATTGCATATTGTATTTATTACCATAAATTCGAATCGTTAATGATTTTATTCAAAATTACTCGTACACGATACAAATGGCCTTTAAATCTTAAAATATTAATATATTTTAGTTACAAAACATTACAATAATAACCAAACAAAATAAAAACAAAACATTTACATTAATAATTATGGACAATACAATCCCCATCTGCGTTCGGTATAATTTTTTTTAACAGTAAATACAATTGTTCTTCTTTCTCATTCGAGTCTGTTTCAAAATCCATATTATATTCTTTGCTTTCTACATTATTCAATTTATTATTTTCAATATTAGCTTTAGATACGATTTCTTCCAAAACAGATACTTGGTCTTTTAAAAGGCCTACATAATTTTCTTGCTCTTTTAGTTGTTCCTTTAATCTTTTTATATGATCATTTGTGCTCATTCGTTTTTCTAGACCAAACTCCCTCGAGTGATCTCTTTTCTTAACGATTCTGTTGCTTTCTGATTGGCCATAAGTGAATTTTTCCATTAAATTAAATTCCGGCGTTGCTTCAGTTACATTCTGAACGTTGTCATGCACAGCGTAAAGAACAGAGCTTGTATTATGTTTCGTATTAAATTTTGCAATCGTTCTATCGAGTTTTTGTCTCCCATCACTATTGTCTTTATTCCCATTAGGTTCTCCTGTATCCATAGTCTGCACACGTTCGATTGATGGAACAGATTTTATCTTTCTATCATTGGTGGTTTTAGATTTCTTATCTTGATATAAACATCTGTTTCGATCTAACTTACTCGAGTCTGATTCTGATGCAGATTTTTTTTTTTTATTAGATATTATAATGTCAGTTTCAGAATCTTTTTTCACTTTAGATAATATTGATTTATTATATTCGGTATTTAAATTGTTAACCTGCTCAAGCTGTGTTTCCAACTGAGCAATTTTTGTTTCTAAGTGCGTTGAGCGTGTAACTGCACAAAATAATTCAAGTTGAAATGTGTCTTTCTCTTTTAACAGCTGATCGATAACTTGAAGTAACTTATCAGTTTCAAAATTTTTTATGTCAGTTCCATTTCTTGGCATATTTAAATCAACTTCTAAATTTTGTCTCGATACACGTTCGTCTATAAGTAATTTTACAGATGTAAGTAATAACTTTGTACATTTTTTATTATCAATTTTTAGTTTATCTAAATTCTCTTTCATATGAGCATAATGTTGGAACATTTTTGTTTTCTCATTTTTAAATGATTCTAGTTCATTTCTTGTTATGTTTTTATATTCATCAAACTTTTTCTTAACTGAATATAAGTTTTCTTTATAAAAATCGTATTCTTCTTCTCTTTTTTTATTCAGTTTATTATTGGTTTCATTTAATGTTTTACAATTATCTTCTAGCTTTGTAACATGCTCATTTACATTCGAAAACTCGTCATTCAATTGTGAGATTTTAATTTTTTGTTCTTGTACCATACTTTTAGTCTGCTCTAAATTTTCAATACACTCTGACAATTCGCGAACCTTTGCTTGTAATCTATCTATTTCGTTTTGAGATAAGGTCAACTCTTCTTCTTTATTTTCATACATTTGTTTGTAATTTTTATTTTCATGTTGAATCCTATTATTGATATTTATTAACAAACCTACATCTTTATTATATTCACTTAAAACCGACTTAAGCTCATTCGAATACATTTCAATAATATTTTCAAGCTTCCTGTATTTGTTTTCAATCTCTTTAATATCAGCGTATAATTTCTGTTCGTTTTGCGAAAAGAATGCTATATCCTTTTTAAAATCTTCATACTGAGATTCGTAATAATCTTCCATATTTTTAGTTTGCTCCAAAATAAAACTTAAATCTCCATTTGCCTTCTCGAGATCTTCACCTTGTTTAGTAGAGAATTTCTCAAGAACACGATAGTCATTTTCTAATTTTCTTTTTTCTTCGGTAACAGTTTTTAATTGTTGCATTGTAACACTTAATTTATCTTTGTGACTGTCATTCGCTGGAACAATTTCGTAAGACAAGCACCTTGTAGAGTTAGTTTTAAATGAACTGTAATTCATCTGAAGATTTCGTCTTTGTGCTATTATCTTACTGCATTTATTAATTATATTAGCACACGCTCTTTCTTTCACATCTTCATCAATTGTCAGGTCTTCATCGCTGTTATCTTTTATTAAATCAATTAATTTATGATAAAAGTGAATAAATTCTTCAGATTTCTCATCTATTTTATTTAATATTCTTATTTCTGCTGATAACAAAACTTTATTGCTTATTTCCTTTATTAACTCGGCATTAGTTTTTTCTAGTTTTTGTCTGATAGTTACAATTATATCCTGTTGTTCTTTTATAATTTCCTCTAATGATTTCATTTTTCCATGATCTTGTATTTCTTCTGACTCTTGAATAGCTAATTCTTTCAATTTAATTATTTCGTTATCATTTTTAAGTGCGACATTTTCTTTTGCCAATAACATGTAGTCTGATTTTAGTTTTTCATTTATTTTTAATAATTTTAAGTTTTCCGCTTTAAATGTTTCGTTTTTCTTCCTTAGTTTTTTCATTTCGTCAACTATTTCCTTTTCAAATTTATTAGTTAAACCAGCTTCTTTGAAATAAGATTTATTACTAATAATTTTTGTAAATGAATCACACGAGAATGATTTCCGTATATATTTTTGTTTCGTAACTCTGGCATCATAGTTTTTATGTAAATTTAAACAACCGTTTAAAAAATGAAGCTCATTACGCAAGATCGATATCGTTTTTGTTTTTTCTTTTAATTTATTATCCCAAACATTATTCGTTTTTTGTTCTTTAGATTGCTTTAAGACACTCGAACAATTATTTAACTCTGTTTGTAACCTTTTCATTTGTTCACTTAATTTATGAACATTTTCTGAATTCTCTTTTTCACAAATGATATCGCATAACTGATTTAACAACCCTCTACATGAATTAAGTAATTCGATCCAGTTGCCATCAGAAATATTTACCCAATTAATTACTATGTTGGGAATGGCAGACAGCTTTTTATGAATACAATTTAAATCTTCAAACAATATATTCTTCGCTTCTTTGATTTCATTTATTTTCATTGGTATATCTAGTTCTCTATGAATAAATTTTTCAAATTTACTTACAGATTTTACAGGTTTCAAACAAAGGTTAGTATTACTTTTACTTCTAGATTGTCTTGGTATGTTAAGTTTATAGACAGAGTTTTTAGAACAATTAGGGTTTTCCTTAAACATATCTTCTATTAGCTTAATTTTGTTTGAATTTTGACTACTTATATTTTGATCTCCATTTTCATGACTTGATTTTCCTTTTGTCCGAAGAACATTGCATGCTGTCTTGGCAAAACATCCATCGTTTTCAATACCATTATTTTCATACCACAAATTTGGTTTCTCCGATCTGAATTTCAATAACGTTGATATTGACCAATTTCCTATACTGTCTTCTATATGTTTTTTCATCAAATCTTCTTTATCTAGTAGTTTAACATCCACTTCGCATCTGCCAACAGCTAGATGCGTTAAATTTTGTGCACGGTGTATTGTGTGTGGAGATTTCTGTCGATTAATCATTTCTTGTAAATCGTTTGATACAAAAACACAAGATTAAAACATCACACAACTAAATACACACACTATATTTATATACTCGAAAAATATAATTTTTTCTACACTTTGAAATTTGGAACACGATATAAATTTACTCTAATGTTTTGACATATCTATGACAAATAAATATGTAGATAGCTTGTTTTAAAAAATACTTTTTTGGGTATTTGATTACTATGGAAATGATTGTATTGTTGGGAATTAATTTTACTAAAAATAATTATAAACCTTTTGTTATAAACCATTATTTTGTAATTATTATAATATACCGGGAGACAACGACCAAATATGGTCGTCTAGCATTCCGATTTTTTTTGTTAACTCGGATATAGAGAACTCAGCTAAATGTACTGCCTATAAATTGGGCAATCCGTTAGACAAGGATTTTGTAAACATACTGTATGTAATGTCCGATCAACCCCGTTTTTCGCAATTTAGGCAAAAAATTAAATTTTATTATCATTTTAACAAAAAATATTATTTTATACTTTAAAAAATAGCGCCCAAAATAAAAATTTTACTTTAATTTTTTTTAATTCGACTCGTCATTTTGAAAGGTATACAGTTATATATGGCTAAAAAAGTATTATAATTGATTGTAATGTATTTAATTGTGTTTTCAAAACATGAAAGAATGGGGTTGTACAGACTTTTACTAGATATAATAATTTTACGAATCAATTTCAAAACACAAATATGTGTAGGTAGTTTTTGTTTGATTTAGCTTTTTTAAACCAAAATTTTTACTTTCAGACGCGTTTTGAAAGGTACAAAATATTTTTTTATTGAAATAAAAAAATTCTTTCCGAAATAATATGGAAGATAGCGTTGATCGGACATTTCGTTTATTTAGTACAGTGTCTTTACAAAAACCTTGTAAACAAAAACTTTGGGCCCTTGGATGATAGCGTTCCAGGACATACTTTGTTAAGGAATTTTCAGAAAATATACATCTCGGCAGGTGCAACTAGTGTGAAAGTTTGGCACCTCGTACATTTTTCCAAATTTGTGTATGAGTAATTTATATTAATACAGTAAAAAAATTATTTCTTATTGAATGTAAATAGTATGAATACACTAATGTACGATTTGATTCACTGACTCGCTTGAGTTGTTTGAGTCTTTTCTTGTAATATAATAAAGTATTTGACTAAATTTTAAAATATATTATAAATTGTGCGTGTGTACCTATATAATATATACTTCTTTAGTATTTTTTCCAAAATAATGCCAAAAAAAACCCTCAAAATAATCATTTTATATTCAAATGGAAAAATTACCGTCAAAACGCGTATTCAAAGTCACGTGGTAAGCGTGACGTAACTGTTTACTCAAACTAATTGAAATCAACCAATAGGGATCGAGTATTTTGACGTTTTTAGGAAGTAACTACATCAAACCAGTTACAGTTCTGCTAGACGCATTAACGATCACGTGACAAATAGGTTAAATATTACATTTTAAAATTAGGTTTATTATTAAAATATTGACTTATTCCACGTAAAAAAAAACACTTGATTGTAAATTATAGTAATATATAGTACATTATTTATAACATTTTTATCTTTATTATTAATACTGCCAAATACTCTATTGTAAACATAAAATAAATTTATACGCCCCTGTATGGTAGTACAAAATCAATCACCATTATTGTTGCTATGGCTTTGTCTGCATATAGGTACACACATGTGTTGTATTCTTGTAGATCATCAAACTTTGATGAAACGATGACAAAGTTTTGACATAAAAAGTTTATTTGGAATGCTTGTTTGCAACTGGGAATGGCAAACACAAACTAAGCTAATTATTTTTGCTCTTGTGTTGCAGAAGCGGTTCGAACTAGAAGATCTACCTACGTATGCGGAGTCACAAAATTCAAAACAGTAAGTATTCTTTTGTTATTATCTATAAATCAATTTTTCTTACGTAACTACTGCAGATCGATAAATATTGGCTGTTTAAATCAAATAGTTTTTGTTGTAATTCTTAGCGTTCTATTCATTAAGGCTCGAAAATAACCATTTTTTTATAATTGTATAGGCCCTTTTCTTTAAAAGTTCTGATATTGATATTTCAAAATTATTTATTTGAAAGGAGGAATAGCAATAAAATGCTAAATCAGCTCTGGTAAATGTTAATATATCCCAATACGCTCTGTGAAAAAAACAGCGATCAATTAAGGTAGTTGGTCCATCATAATTTGATCACATTAGGCCATGAGTACATATTTTTAATTTAGAGAAATGATCATGGCAACGCTGTACATTATCTACTATTAACTACTTGTCAAATGATTATATTTTATCATCTAAACTACCTCAGAATATATTAATAATTAATGAAATCGATTATAATTCCCTTCAATCCACTTATCATATTTTGTAAAAAATTATTTCATTATTTCGTGTATTTTTTACTATAATCAAATGAATACGTTGTTGCCACATTGTCAACAATACTGTAATTTATGTGATGGTTTGGTAGTAAAATCTGGTTAAATCTTAATAACGGGATGGTCAATAATTCCAAATTTTTGTATACTGTTTTCTTTCATTTAAATATACAACATGTCAGTTTTTTATGAAAATCTGACGCTACGTTTAAATTTTATCTAATAAAACGTTACGTTAGTGTACGGTTAGTCCATATAAGCTGTGTTAAAAATATAAACTTTGAGATCGTTTTTCATGACTTTGAGATGGTCAATTTTAATAAAAATGGGCTATTTTTCAGATATTATTCTAGGGAATATTCCTGTGCAATTTAAACAAAATCTGACGAAAACATGTTTACGGACCAACTACCTTAAGGATTAATTGTGAAGGTTTTTAAGTTCGAGTTTTAAAAATTTTAAAAATACATTATTTTTGCGGCGCACTTATCATATTTTTAACAGGTGTTATTTTAAAAATAGCTCTTTACAAATGTATACAATGCCGATTTAAATTAACACAATTTACTTGATTAAGGTGGCTATACACGTAACTGCAAGCTTGACAAGCATGCTTGATCAATCTGTTTGTACAAGCACGCACAATTTCCCTGCACCACCACACGGCACAAGCATGCTTGAACAATTTTACGCTTGGACTATGTTAAGCTCGGACGACGATGCGCTTGCTTTGGCTGCTTTTTGCTTTGTCCACAAGAGGAAAACGCGAATGAAGAAACGTGATATGTGGTCTAAAGTATATATTTGAATCTTCTAAGCCGCATAGCACCAACATAAAAAAAATGTGTGCGGATTTGGTTATTATTAAATTGATTTGTTTTTTATTAAATGACGTAATATCATATATTAAACTTTTATGGAAATTGAGTCTAAAAAAATTTTTTTTTCAAAAATCTTATCATTTCTTTTTTTGGGTCATCAATCTATGACCGTATACCAAATTTCATCTTATTATGTCAAAATTTTTCAAGACGGGCGAACGGACGGACATGGAGAAACTATAAGGGTTCCTAGTTTTCTACGGAACCTTAAAAAGGATATGATCATGAAAGAAGCCATAACTTTCCACGAAAGATTAATAGCAACATTGCGATTTCTCGCGACCGCAAGGAGTTATAAAGGATTTAATACACCAAAGACACAGTATATAAAAACTTTGGTATATTCTAATAAAATCCTCCAGCAATTCACGGTTAACCTTTTTCAGATCGCTAGACATATTATCACTTGTAAAGGTGACACACAGCAACGTTTGCTTGTACAAACCTACACGTTCTTGGTACACACGTTCAATTTCGCTTGTGCAAGCACGGATTGTACAAGCTGTATGATTATAATTCAATCAATCTTCAAGCGGATTGTACAATCATAATGCTTGCGCAAAATTATCATACACACGTTACAGTATGCTTGTACAAATGGATTGATCATACATGCTTGTCAATCTTGCAGTTACGTGTGTAGCTACCTTTAGACAACGTTAAGTTGAATTAACGATAAGTTAAATTCTTAGTACATAGATATAATTTTCGTTAGTGTAAATACGTACCTACTCCAACAATTATATTCATATATGGTGCAACATTAATTAAAGCTCTCTCTAGCACGCGTGAGTCTACATAACGCCCTTCCTTCCGCACTTATGTAAAATCTTTTCCGCTGTCTATATAATATATACTTAGTACATAATTTCCACCTCTCTATATGTATACTCATTATTACTGATTTAAACTAATTTTATCAATACACTGTCAAATGTATACCTATGTTCTTACGTTTATTTTCGTTCAACACAAAATTTCAACTTTACGTTTGTCTGGCAGGGCATAAACTGTGATCCTAAATAAATACATTAATTTTAGCATTTTTTTAAAATATGGAGGTGACTTCTCCACCAACGCAGGGATGCCGGACTTGTCTTTCGTTGTTCATTACCAAAATTCCTGCCTTAAGTATTTTTTTCATACTATCGATATGCCAAATAAAAAAATTAGGCCCAATAGTTTTTATAAAAAAAAATAATAAAAAATAAGTTATACTGAGAGTGGGGTTACTTTGATACCACCTATTTTTATAGCAAAAACTGGAAGATTTAAAAAAAATGATCAACAGGAACAAAAGTTTTTATGATGTTACGTTACTAATCTTATAGGTATAAAGAATTTTTTAAAGAATTTGATATAGTTCAGTCAATCTATCATCAATAAAGTAACAAATTTTTTATACGTATTTTTGTGAGGGATAAACAGAGCATAGAAATATCATATAGGTTGGTCGAATTCGTTATATACTTCAATGATGCTACATTGACTGAACTATTAATAAATAATTGAAAAGAAATGACAAAAAAAGTTAAAATAACTATAAATAGTGCTGTTAGTTATGGGCAGTGTTGTACCTGGGGGTTGGCGAACCGGCTCCCACTGGTGGCGCCAAGCCTAAGGCGGGGGGCAAGCCTAGAGGATGCAACAAGTCTGGGGGGGGGGCAAAATGATCCAAAATAGCACTATTAGGATTAAAGTGACATTAGAACTTAAAAAAGGTCATTTAAAACTGAAAGAGGGTACAAAAGTTCAGGGGCAAAAAAATCATGATGACAACGAAAAATAAATTCTTTAGTTACACCATTGGGGGGGGGGGGGGGTATTTTCATTTTTTACCGGGGGCACAGCGACCAATAATAATTCAAAAGGATTAGCTAAACAACAATAACAACCCTCCATACGTGACAGAGGGTTAAATATTACCTCCTGTGCGAAGTCGGGGCGAGTGCGCTAGTAAACATATACATATAATCTTAGTATAAAACAGCAGTTATTTTAATAAAAAAAATTATTACTTTATTTTAAAAAGATCAGATATCCATACTACTGTAGTGTTAAATATGATTTGAAATATATAACTATAATGTAGAGTCTATAAAATATCTGCAATAAAATGCAGAAGTATAAAAATCGAGTAAAACTGACATTTCATAGCGTAATATCAATACGAAAGGTTTTTAATGAAAATAATAAAACCGTTCCTTTACATCCAACATGTACATACTGAAGTGATTACAGAAATGTGTTACTGCAGACTTTAGATCATCAATCTCGTTTATGACACTCATACTTTTAGAATTTAAAACTTTTTTATCGTATACGTATAGGTACTTTAAAATTCGCCAGGCAGAGCGAACAAATTTTTTGAAACTTTTTCCTCTCCTCGGCTAGTATTCATAACGTCCTTTTTTAGATATGTGTAAAAAATTAAAACATATAACTATTTGAAGTGCATATATTAAATGAATAGTAGGTAGTATGTTAGTATTAATAATAAAAAGAGATTGCTTTCACATCAAATATTACAATTGAATCAAGCAAATATCTTGAAAACTAGTGATTTTCAAGGGAAATATTTGGTACTAAAGTTGCAGGGCTAGGAGGGGTAAAATCAATATGGATGTAACATTTTTCACTTTGAGTAGAGGTTGCAAGGTCATTTTAAGGTTAATTTGTTTATTAAATGAAAATCAACTTATATTTAAAGATACGAATAATTCTACATAAAAAAATGTTTTTTGAAAATTATGTTAAAAACATCAATTTAAACTTGCTTTTAATATTTTTTTACGATAGGTATAGTGACCCAAAATTTAATTTCCACCAAAACATTTACGATTAAATATGACAATGTACATATATGATTTTCTATCCGTTTGAAATTGCTCTTATTAGATATTAAAATATCAATCGTTTCGTTTAATGTATAAACTAGAAGCAAATGTCTTCAAAAGTATGTTTTAAAAGAACATATGTACGTTTACATAAATTTAGTAACATAACGCCTGGCTATTGCTTTAACCAATTTTAGTTTATATTCGATCATCTACTTTGAAAGTTTTGATTGATGGTAAGTTGAAAAGTTAGTTAACTTATTGGTTACTTGATACACGTAATGCATATAAAATGAAGTATACATATGTATATTACAGAATTATATGATTGATGTAACGTGGTGTAATGATCGTAAATATTTATACACATGTAAAACATGCGTTTGGTGAACCCAAAAAACAAAATTATTAATTAATATTGATTATTTATTATTATATACTAAACTTATGTACTACATAATACATATATTGAAATAAAAAATACAACCATAACCCATTTAAACATTTTTGATAATTGTAAATACATATGTAATATTTTCTCAATTTCAAAATACATTCGAAATTAAATATAAAAATGATGTGAGTAATATTAAAGTAATAAATGTTAATCTTAAAAAAAACTCGTTTAAAAATTTATGAAATGAATGTAAACAACTTTAAAATAAATACCATGATATTAGGTACAATTTCTTATTATGAACATAAAAGTCAAAGGTTATTCATATAATTCTTTTTATTTTAAATATAAATTATGACATAATGAAAATAAAGAAATTTTGTTATTCAAAATTACGATGCCTAAAAATCGAGAAAATACAAATTTTATTGGCTTGTATTTAAATGCACTTTTTTAAATAATAAAAACTTTCGTTTTCACTTATAACAAATATACTATACGAAAAATTAATTATTCAATATTAAACAAATATATTAAATTTAAAATAATCACATCATTTGAAATAAATAGGTGCCACTAAAAATTAACATTTTGCACTAAAAAATAATACGTTGTACTTGAACTAAACTTGGACCTGTTAGATTTAAAAATTATAGTTAAATATTCACCTTATGCATTAAAACAAAAAAGGTATTAAAATTTATGTTCGATGCATAAAAGTGCATTGGTACTATAAAATTTTAAGTGCAAAATATAGAAATTCATGTTCGATGTACAAAGTGAATACTATCTTATATATAGTGCAATTAAATATAACCCTATTTTATATAGATACTAATAAATCATGCATGATTACAATAGTTTGAATTTGAAATCTCCACCAAATTCCTTGATTACTTTGGCAATCCCATAGAAGAAGTCTTCTATTTGGACGAAATTTTGAGAAGCAAGTTGTAATAGTTTGGCCGTGATGACAGCAAGCACTATAACACTTGCAACAAGAGTGATAAGGGCGAGAATCTCAGCAATTATTACAGCTGCTGAACCAGTTGCTACTAGACTAAAAACTTCCCCAAATAATTTAATGGATAATGTGGCCGTCTGCATTTCGAAAGCCATTTTTATAGTTGTTCTGTAATTAATAATAATTCTAGTTATACTTTTTTGTACATAATATATTGACTATAAAAATTAACGAATACTTTTTGAAGAGAAATTATTAAGATTCAATTATATACTTATTATACAAATATGGGCGACATTTTTGTACCCCACCTCCACAGTTTTTATTCCTAATTTCCTTCTTAGTCAATTTGTAGTTTATGTTAGAGGAAATAACCAGTTTATTTTAAATTATTTTCTTAACGGGATTGTCTGGTACTTTCGTATAGTTCATATACGATAAAATTTTCATGAACCACATTTTGTAAGAAAAAAAATCATATATCACCATTTTTTGGTTCACCTGTTTCTCCAACTTCCAAAATCGATTTTTTTTAAGTTATTGCAAAATACGATGGACCCTAGTAGCCCTAGAGTCATTTCAGTAAGAGTTTAGACTGCGTCACCATTTTTAGTCAAACCGGCGCGGCGGTGAAGCGATTTATTCAAAATTTATTTATGTATTATTTTTAGCAAGTATAAAAAAATTATAATTAAAATGAACATATGATGATAATATAATTAATATGAAGAATATAATCGCGCTGTCTAAACTCTTAGAGTAACTCTAAGTAACCCAAATGCTTTAAATTGGGTTTTATTTTATTTAACAAAAATAACCCATTAGAAGATAAAAAAATAACAAAATAAACATTTTCTAAAATTTTAACGGTTGATCTCAAGGTTACAAAGATTTATTTTATGATTCTATATGTTTATGATGACGATATAAAACACAATTTCGGAAAAATTATCGCTTACAATTTGGTGATTACGGCTCGATAAAATAAATTTTAATTTTACTTACGGTTCTTAGTAAAATTTGTTTTACACCAGTAATATATAATAATATATACAAATGTAACTTAAAATTGTTGTTATTGTCAACGGAGTAGCTTCAAATTTAATGAATTAGGTATCTACTTGTATATTAGGGATATACATACAGGTGCATTAATTAATGTGATTATATACATATATACTATTATTTTATCTTATCTTATATTGGTTATGTATGTATTATTTGTTTACTTTACATGATTAATTAGGATGCATTCAAATTAAAAACTTCATTCGCTCCTGGTCTTAAAAAACGCATCCTTCTTTCAATAAATTGCATTGTACGATTTTATTTGTATAGGTACTAATTATAATATAATAAGTAAATAATATACAAGATTCAATATATTTCATTTTAGATTATTTATACTGTGAAAACTGTATTTTTACTTTCTTATACCTATGTATATGAAATATACATATACATCTGTGTGTCTGTCTGTCTGTAACTCAAATACGACAAATCGTAGAAAGGTGGAATTCTATACTTAAAATTAATTTTTTCCTGGGATGAAAACCTCCTATTTTTTGAAAACGATCATTCAACCGGAAACGGATGTTTACCTACATCGATTTTTGAATTTTTCGAATTACATTGAAACAGTGCGAATTAGAGAAAAATGACCATGTTGAAAATTGTAGGTAATATTATTATCTATAATTTATGTTCTATTCATTTTTTCGAAAAAACAATTTTTTTTTACCAAGTAGGTATTCGTTTTTAAATACATTTCAAATGGTTCATAACAGAGAAGAAATATCTGCCATGAGTGTCATGGGACTTTCTTATACGTATTACAGAGACTGTACATGTTTGCCATAGGTACCATGGGTCTTTCTTATACGTAATTCTGAGAAGAAACACTGTATACTCTATTTCATTTAGTTTGCAGTGGTTGTCGGGTGACTTGACCGTTTGAGTCGTGATCCGTACGGTCAAATCTAAAAAATATTTTTAATAAAAATTCTTTCTGGCTCAATGTGGAAATTCTTTCTGGTTCAGTGTTGGAAAAAAATGTATGGAGAATAAATTATAGATAATAACATACTCGACATTTTTTATCTAAAACATTTTTGTCTTATTTCAAAAATAAATCCAAAATTTAAAAAAATGACAAGAATAAACATCCGTTTCCGTCTTAGTAATTACGTTAAACAAAATTCATTCTATGCATAATGTTTATAAAAATATTTCTATAGTTAATGTCCCTTATTTTTTATTAGTTTGTCAGAAATATCCTTCAATAAAATAAAAATCACGTACACTGTTCACTGTCATTATTATGTATAAGAAAGTCCCGTGGCACACGGCAGATTATTTTAAATTAATCTGATAAAAATTAATAAGCTCTAATGCGGCTTTTCAAATTTGACGTAGAATAATAAGAAAATCGCCTGTGGCAGACGGACGGATACCGAACCCGGCTAGAAAACTTTGCCTGAACATATTTAGGAGTAATTAGGACCAGGTCGGGCATGCATGAGGAGGATAACGTAAGACTTGTAACGTAAAATAGTACTCAGGACCTAATCAGGAATACCTTATCAGGAACTGATAATGTTTTTCAAATTAAAAAAAAAAAAACCTCGTGTGAATTTTTTTATACATTTTTTTACTCACCTTTACAAATTTTCGCTTGGTATTTTTTTTTTTTATAAAATTTAGTAAATGTATATATATGTATCTATCGACTTATAACCGATTTTTCTGCTATACTCTGGTTACTCGACCCCAAAACCATCTATATGCCTCTTTTATAGCTTTGTAAATTGTTAGTTTACCCTTGAGAGGTAACTGTACTGGGGCCATCATCCAAGGATCCAGTATAAAGGATAGATGTTGATACAACATTGTTTGTTTCTAGTTTCTACTCACAATATATGTATTTTGAAAATGCGTCTTACGTAATATTTTAAAAGCTTGTATGTGACGATTTATAAAAAAAATTCTTTTTGTTGGCAGCTGTCCTACTCGATTGTTATTGATATTGTATTCCCAAATGTGCAGGTCAAATTGGGCTTATTATTAATTATTTGTAACCAAATTTAATTTCATATGACAACAAATAAATGATGGCAGTAATAATTGACAACAAATAAATTATACCATTTTTAAGACAAAAAATATACAGAAAGAAACCCAAAAGCACAATTACTAGTAAATTGTAGTTGTACACATTAATGTGTTATATTTAAGTGCACTGTATAGTTAGATAGTATTCACTTTGTACATCGAACATGAATTTTAATACTTTTTTTTGTTTCAATGCATAAGGTGAATATTTACTCATTTTAAAATATATAAAAAACTACAAAAATCATATTGAAAATATCAAATCTATTTGGGCCAAAGGAGGTACATAGGTAGTAATACATCAAAAATATGTTTTTTTTTAAATTTGACAGCTCCAAATTTAGGCCAACTGCAAAGTATTATTTTTTAGTGCAATTTATTTATTTTTAGTGGAAACTATTTATTTAAAGTGATGTTAAATATATTTGTTTAATGTTGAATAAAATAATATTTGTTATATAAGTAAAAACAATTAAATAAAAAGTGTTTATTATTAAAAAAAGTGCATTTAAATACAAGCTATAATAAATTATTATTTTATTTTTATTGCGCACCATTTTTAATTACTTACTGTCATTTAAAATTTTTGTGCAATCTTATATTAATTAGGTAATCTAATGTATGTTACACCTACATACATTCATTGTATTTTTGTCACATTGATTGATGTATCTAATTGTAAGATATTTATAGAAGGTAATTCAGACAAAAACTTAAAATATGCTGCCTGAATGAGTCACCTAATTCAATAGAAAATTCCTTTAATCAAAAAAATTAGATTAGTTATTTTTTATCATTTATTTTATCCGAATTTGTGCACAAATACAAATACAATCATTCTACAAATTATTTAGGTGCAAATTCAAGTACATTTTATAAAAATGTAGTTGAACAAATACTTTCTCATGATTATTTTCATTTAGAACCGTTTATGAATTACAGTGCGACAAAGTTCTGCTTGTTATTTCGTAAACTGGTGATTATACATTAAAATATCAAATCAAAAATAAAATACCTTTTCTACAATTTTTGTCACAGTCGCCAATTTATAGTCCTAATAGTTGAAGAGCTACAGTGCATTTTTTTTTTATTTTGAATATTTCGTTAATTATCGATTTTGTAGAGTACTAAATTGTCTTAACCCTAGCTACGTCTCTAAGCTTCAAAATATAAATCGACTTTTCTTGATATCAATATACTTACACGTCCTTTTTTATATCTATCCCTAGTTGTCTTTGGTTGAGAGTTTACTATCCTGATTTTAATGGGTCATTGACTTTTGCCTTTGTTGTGTATTCTAAATCCTTGACAGGATAACGTAGCTTCTGCATTATGTTAGTTTCGTTAACATGTAAATGCTTTTCATTAGGAATTAGGATAATCATTTAGAGACGTGACCGATGTTTTAATTCCGGAAAGGCTGAAGCAAATATTAATAGTAATGTAGATGCTCGGATTTGGTTTATTAATCATTATTTTAATAACATCTACTATTAATACTAATTATAATAATGTATATTATAATAATAATATATTATAATAATTATATTATAATAATATAATGTATATTATAATAATAATAATAATATAATAATAATAATATATTATAATAATTATAATAATGTAGTGAATTAGTAATTACGTCGCTGACTTAAAAATTCGAAGTTTAAAAAGAGTTATCATGATGTCGAAAGACCTGACTGTACTTATCAGAAGTTAAATAAATAAATCATTTAATTTATAGTTATAACTTTCTCTCAAAATATACATTAGTATTATTTATTGAGAAAAGACGTGATTTTCTCTCGGAAACCCCATTATCAATTTTTATTTTTTTTAAGAGTTTCATGTTTACAATTAGTTGATATAACCTATGTTTTTTTATATTTTATGGTTTTGGTTTACGACCAGAACCCTATCAATTTTACTTTGAAGTTCTTCTTTTCATTATTTCTTTCGTCTGGACGTTTGTAGCAGCAAAATGTGCATGTAGGTACATATCTCCTAAGCAATATAACTTAAAAACTTAAAATTCCAACTAAACATGAAAAGTTATGATCCTCAGACATAAAATTTTTGTTGTTCTCTCTCTGCTTTCTATCTTACAAGGATCCATCTCTATGGGTTACGGTTTTTGAGCGAAATCACTTACATTATGGCTTAGACCTACCATAGACTAGCTCCATTGCATATTCAATTTTGGGAGGAAAAGGTTTTTTGTAATTTCGATTTGAATATTCCCAGAATAGAGATTTCAAATTCATTCTCTATTCAATCTCCATGATTGTTGTAATACACTTACCATACAAATATTTGTTGAAATCAGTAGTATACGTGTAAAAAATTTTTTTTTGTCATTCTTTTCTCAAGAAAATGTGTACTGGGTTTTTTTTTCTCTCGAGAAAACCTAATCTGATGTTTATTTTGAGATAAAATTTACTTTTGACACACTTTCCAAACAAAAATTTGCATGGCAATTTTTGTGTACTTATCACATTGTTATAATCAGTAGTAAGGGCCTATATTGTCCTCAAAACATACATATGTGTGTTATTATGTGTTTATAGAATGTTCTAAAAACTCAGAGATTATTTTAGAAATTTCGAGAAAAATGCCAAAATAGAATTGTATGGAATATTCAAATCGAAATTATAAAAAAACTTTTCCTCCTATTAACCAAAATGGAATATGCAATGGAGCTAGTCTATGGTAGGTCTTAGCCATGGTACAGTTGATTTCGCGCAAAGATCATACCCATACTGATGATCCTTGTTATTAAGTAGTAAGTGGTAATTTAAAGACTAACTATCGAAATTCCGGTATTTTAATCGCTAATGTTATTTAAGTAAAATTGATAAAATAATGATTATCATAAATATTTTACTGTACTCAAATTATCTATATAAATGAAAAAGATATAAACCTTACGTGCATAAGTGTATTTATAAGTAGCAATATATATAATTTTTATAATGTGTAAAATGTAAAAAATACCATGTTAAAGACAATTGCTACGTTATTCATCACATAATATAATTGGCAATACATCATAATATATTTCACGCCTCTTAACATTTTTAATAGAATTATTTAAGTTGCGTGTCTGGCTAAACTCTTTTTCCGTAATGTATTGCTTTTATAATTTACATATTTCTTCAATAAAATCGTTCGCTGGAAACCTAATTGAAATATTAAAGGTTTGTTGAAATTTCGTGCGAAAAAGCAATACGGTTCGATGTCAGTTTCCGGTACGGTTTAAACGTTTACATCCGGTTGGTGGAAGATATCGAAAGTAAATCAATATAATTTTAACTTTTTTACACATATACCAATCTGTGTATTTGTAAAAAGAGTTGGGCTGTTTGTTCTTATTGTTATGTACATAAATTCCTATTTTTTATGAAATCAAATCAAAATGCACTATTAATTAGTATACAGGGTGCCCCAGGACTGTGTCAAAGCTCAATATTTCATTTATCATAAGGATTGGAAGCAAAACCTTAAATGCAATAGTTGTCAGGCTAGAGGAGCGGCATAGTTTGAAAATAGTTACATTTGTACAGAGTGTCCCATAACTGCGTTACAAATCAAAGTTATGTTTTTTTTAAATACAAACTATATATTTTTATTTGATAATCTAAAAGCATTCATTTTTCTGAGTATTTTGATATATCATGTATTGGATTATACATGAGAGGTTTAGAAATTATGATCAATTTTGTAAGAAAATAGGAATATTTTCAACACCTTGTAATTTCCTAATTACAAAAAAAAATTCGTTCTCTGCTGAAAGTAGTTTTGGTATATTCTCTATTATTGCGATATTAAGTTAAACATTTACAAAAATGTATTATTTGTACAGGATGTATCAAAACTCTGAACCTAGTTTTTTTTTAATATTTTCATATAGAACACCCTATATATTTTTACATTTTCGAATTTTCTGTTCAATTCTCAACACATTTTACAAACCATGTTCTATACCTAAATGCAACAGTTAAAGAGTTATTTATTTTATTTTAATATCTTAAAACGTTTTATAAAAACAATACAACTTTATTATAATCAATAAAACAGTTCGCTTAAAAATAACTTAACAAACTAATAGAACTTACAAACTTTAACAACATAAAAATTTAATTATTTTATGGAATATAATAAAGTTGTATTGTTTTTATAAAACGTCTTAAGATTTTAAAATAAAATAAATAACTCTTTAACGGTTGGATTTAGGTATAGATATGCAACTCATATATTCCAACAAAATATATAAAAAATAAAATATAATTAAAGTCGGAAATTTTAAAGAATGTGAAATATGTTGTTACAATTTCTATAAAAACAATCCTCATTTTTTCTCTCTCTCTCTAAATTTTGAATCTGAAATGTATAGAAGGTTTGATATATTGATCTTATCTATAAATTATTGATGGATTTAGAAATAAGGAAGGTTGAATTTTTATAGTTTGATTTAAAAAAAATAGGACCTAACACAATTAATAATAATTAAACGATTTGTAAATCCAACAATTCAATATTGCTATCAATAAATCGTAATCATGAAGTTTCTTTGTCGTTCGGAAAAAAGCCATGAACTTAAAGGTCTAGAACAGGGGTCGGCAGTCTTTTAAGTCAGAAGAGCCAAATTGTTAAGGAAACATGATTGCAAAGGTACCAGAGAGCCATAGATATAAATGTTGCCAATTGCAATTACCTTCTTTTTTTAGACATTCAATTCTAATTACCTTTTTTTAGGGTTCCGAAGAAACCCTATTAATCTCACTTTGTCGTCCGTCCGTCCGTCCGTCCGCCCGTCCTTTTCACTCAAAGCTCAATAGCTCGTAAACTATATAAGCTAGAACCTTGAAATTTTGACAGAATATGTAAAATGACACCCTCTAGTAAAATAAATTTTGGAAAAATATTTTTTTAGGGGGGGTGCTAAGAAGCTAAAGACAGGCAAAAAAAATATTTTTTTTTATACCAAGGCAAGTGGCACATCAAAATGTGTAACCAAGCTAGTGTAATTTGATCCTTATACATATTTTTTTATAAATCAAAAATGGCGCCTACAGGGGGCTTTAAAGCAAATTCAAAAAAACAAAAAAAATGTATTCCAAGTCGTGTGGGATGTCAAAATGTAGATCTCAGTGAGAAGAATATGACACTATTTTTTATTTTTTTTTCTAAATTAAAAATGGCGCCTACAGGGGGCTCCAAGCAATAATTTTGTCTGTCCCCCCCCCTCTAACTCTGTAACTACTGGCTCGAAAAATCTGAAAAAAAATTAGGTAATGGGGCTTTGGTGAGACTACCAACGACAAATACTAAAGTCACCAATATCATTTCAAATTTTGGAGAAAAGGGGAGGGGTGTCATACATTTTTTTATTTTTATTTTTTTATCTGGGCATGTGGGGTGTCGAAATGTAGATCTCAGTGAGTAGAATATGACGCTATTTTTTATTTTTTTTACAAATCAAAAATGGCGCCTACAGGGGGCTCCAAGCAAAAATTTTGTCTGCCCCCCCCCCCCCCCCCCCTCTAACTCGGTAACTACTGGCTCGAAAAATCTGAAAAAAATTAGGTAACGAGGCTTTGGTGAGACTACCAACGACAAATACTAAAGTCACCAATATCATTTCAAATTTTGGAGAAAAGGGGAGGGGTGTCATACATTTTTTTATTTTTATTTTTTTATCTGGGCATGTGGGGTGTCGAAATGTAGATCTCAGTGAGTAGAATATGACAGTATTTTTTATTTTTTTTATAAATTAAAAATGGCGCCTACAGGGGGCTTCAAGTAAACAAAAATTTGTCCACCCCTCTCTAGCTCGGTAAATACTGACTCAAAAAATCTGAAAAAAAATTGGTAATGGGGTTTTTATAATACTAGTAACGACAAATACTAAAATCAACAATATCATTTCAAATTTTGAAAAATAGGAAGGGGCGTCATGGAATTTTTTTTATTTTCATATCTAGGCTTGTGGGGTGTCAAAATGTAGATCTGAATTAATAGAATATGATCCTATTTTTTATATTTATTTTTAACTCAAATGTGCACCTGTAAATGGCTCTAAACAGTCCACGTAGTATATACTTCGGAACCCTTATGGCATACACTAGTGTATGTCTTGACAAATTTTTTAGTCATTCACTTGTAATTTCCTAATTGAATAAATAGTTAAAATCACTGAAGAGCCGCAAACGACTGTGCAAAGAGCCGCAGTCTGCCGACCGCTGGTCTAGAAGAATAAACTACATAGTTCATTAAGTACTACTAAACAATAGTCACGAACTAAAATGTCCAAGTTTAACGATATAACAAATACCATGAGTACAACAAATACACGACTCTACTGAAAACAACGAACAATCGATTTTTTTTAACAAATACAATTTACCGACAAGCTTCGAAAAATGTATGGCGTGTTCGTTCTGTTCGGATCGAAAAATGGTACTGAATAGCCGAATATTGCTTTGCGCACTCGGTTCGTTTGGAGTAAAATGCTCAAATTAATACCGAATTTTCAGAGGATTATAGAAGGATGGATATTATACATATTAATATATACGTTGTTTTTATTTTATACAGTTTACGAGTAAAAACAAAACAATGATATCATCTATAATAATTATACAAAATATAGGTATGGTATTTGATTATTTTTTATTATACCATTAATAGTACAATTGTTATAACAATTATTATAACAATTGTACTATTATTATTATTATAATAATTTTTCGATTTTATGATGGTTTTTTTCAATTTATTTAATATGAAAATGACTATGCATTGTTTGCAGCACCCAGAATTCAAATTCAAAGAAAGTGCTTTAAAATTGAAAAAAATACAAACATGTATGTATGCATATTATTGTAATTAGTTTTTGTTTATATAAATGACCATTTTAATTATATTTAAATTAGTTGTGGGTTTATTGGTCAAAAAATAAAATAAAATTTATATTAATATATAAATTTATTTATTGCAGACGTTTCGGAACTGCTGTTGCTTCAGAGGTATAAGAAAATTTTCTCCTCATACATAAATAATTATGTCAAATGAGGATATTTTATTACTTTAAAAAATGCACTGATGAAGGAATAGCATATGCAATAAATAAATTTAGCGTACTAAATATGCGTTGGCTAGACGGAGGATTTGAGAAATTTCATTATAGAAATCTTCACTGTTACTGTCGTTGTTGATATATTTAAAAGCTATGCCAAATAACTTTGATATAAAGACACCACTTATTACCACACCTCCAGCAGACAAAATTATGCCAATCATTTTAGCTATCATTAATGCCGGACCACTGGTTGCAATTAAACTGAATGCTCCTCCAGACAGTTGTATAGCTATCATACCAGCTGGTATTGTTAAAGCCATATTCTGCAACAAAAACGTGTACTTATTGCTAGGAAAGTTAATGGGTTCATAACAAGCCACCTAATTTTTTATATGAAATTGTTACCAAAAGCGGTAGTATGAATAAAACTGACAATGAGTATATACTCATGTTTAGGAAACTTGGTTTTTATGCTCAGAATTATTTTAATACAATTTTATGTTGATACTCAAAGCTGAGTTATATAAGTTGGAAGTTTTTACTTAAAATTAATATAATATGAATAAAAGTAGATACACATTATAGTACGGGAGCCAGCTGTATTTTCGGTGTAAGTTTTACAACCGTCTGCTATTGCGATTTCTTTGAGGTACACACTCAGACAAAGCTCGCACAATGGGTCCGGTACACTAGCTTGTAGGGGTTTAACGGATAGGGCCCCTGAAAAATACGCGTATATTTTTCGCGTAACAACCGCTTGAAAGTGACGGTACTTTTAAGTACTACTTTAGTAGACCCCAATTAAAAATGTTTTCTATGTACGCAAGATTTTTTTCCTAGGGACTTTATTACGGGGAAAATGTTTGGGTTAGTAATAAAATGCGCTAAAAAAACATTAAAAATAGGCATTTACATATTTCGGCAAATTACATATTTTTTGACAATTTTTGCACATTTCTTATATCTTACATCTGTATTTACTTTGATTCATCATTAAAAACCCTTTTATAATGTTTTGTGTGTATGTATAGGTACTGTGTATAAAGTCTATTTGCGAGACGAGTTTATAGTGTTTATTATATTGAATGTAAGGAAGAAGTTATATTGTAAGTTTGAGTAAATTCTTAAATCTTTTTATTCATAGATATCAATCTGAGCTTATACTTGAAGCATTATATTACGTTTTATCATATCACCCTCATTTATCAAATGCCATTTTCAATGTCTTATCCCATAAACATGGGTTGAAAAATTATAGATATGCAAATATGCTTATAATTACAATTGAATTTGATTTGTAACTAGCGCTCAATTATGAAGAAGACTCCGACATGAGAGTCGAAACGTCATGTTTAAAAACAAGACAACGTGGACAACAACCCGAAAAGTTAGCTACTATAGAAATCGATTTGAAAAAAAAAATATATTTATTTTGAATATTAAAATAGTACATTTAATAAATTTAAAATACTTCACATGGAATGCCCCATATACAAAAAAATCTTAATATCTCTATATGTATATATTATCGGCAATGTATGAAATCCGGCATTGTATAGAATTCCTAGGTATTCTATAGAATGCCTAAAAATCACCTGGCAATGTATGAAATGAATTTAATTTTATACATTTTCTAGGCATTCTATAGACTAGAAATATAAACATAAATAGGGTGAACCAACCAATTTTTGTTCAGGCTCAAATATTGACTTACTTATAAATACCGGTTATTTATCTTACTTAATACTACTGGCCTAATATGTTATTAAATGACAAAATAATATATAATATTTTTGTATGTTTTTTAATTTTATTTATTTTAAATAAATAAAAATTATTTCATACTTTGCCTGAAATTCCTAGGTATTATATAGAATGCCTGAATTACATACTTTGCCGGTAACATATATACTATAATATACATATGTATATAGAATTCATTTACTTTACTTACGTGTGATATGATTTATTCACGTTTTTGTATCTTCTTTAACAAACGATAATATGTATAAAAACAGAATCAAAATACTTAAATACCCATATTTATTTAAAATCTAATCTATTTGCAAATTGTGTAGGTTTTTTTATACACAAATACAATAAATGATAAAATTTAAATGAATTGATAATATCTGTAAAAACCCAATTTTCAGAAAGTCAATGAACTTCCAGTCATTAAACTGCAGAATATATCTATCAGTTGATTTACATCATTAAATTGCAGAATATATAAAATATAAAATGGCGAATAATATATATTGTTTTTGTATCTTTCGTGAAAATAAATATCTATAAAAATTAATAGTATAAAAGAACAAAACATTATTTTTACAAGATTTTATTTAACTTCACTTGTAATAGAGCAAAATCCCGTGGCATTTATCACACGTCACCGAACTTCCTGATAAACTGTCACGGTATCTTGGTCTATTAGTATGTTAAGGTTAAATATTGCAATAAAAATTTGGATAAGTTCTAAGTAAGCTAGAGCTTTGAAATTTTGTATACGAGTATAAGTCCGGTGAAAATGCAATATAGTATATCTAATATCGTTCTAAATACAGTATGGCGGGCGCCCCAAAATGACGGATTACATTTTTACTGCAAAACTCCTTTGACATAGGTATCAAATAAAAGGGTTTGATGCGTAGAATACGATAAGCTATATTAGTCCAATCAAATTATCAAAAAAATGTAGTTCGTAAGACATTGTTCTACAGAGTCATTTTTTTTAATTCAAATTGTTAAGGGGTGTATTCTGAGTACTACATTAAGTTGGCGTGGTCTATGACCTTGAGCGTTGTCCGCCATAAGCACGAAAACTTTAAACGTAATTATCTCGTAAACCGCTCATTCTACGATAAAATTTGTCATAACCTTTATTATTCACCAGGGTTGAATCTCCAATTTTATTCACAGGCTCAATTCTCTATTGTCAGTTGGTGACGAGATATATTGTAAAAAAGTACACAAAAAATGATTTTTTGCATTTATTTCGTAAAAAAGCGATTGTATTGAAAAAAATTAAATCACAATCTTTTAGAACTCTCAATTTGCAATATTTTTGTTATTAGATGCCATTTTGCAAAATCGATAGTTTGCGTGTTATAGCCCGCAAAGCATTGCAAAAACACATGTTTTCATTATATTTCAAAAACTATAATAAAACCTACAAAATGTGTAATAACAAAAGTCAAGATCACAAAATTCTACACTGTTTTTGTTCCGAGAAAAAAAAATATTTTTTTGTAAATAAACAAAAAAAAATTTTTTAACGAAAAAAAGTTTTTTTTTTCATTAAACAAAGAAAGTGTAAAATTTTATTATCTACACTTTTGTCATTACACATTTTGTAGGTTTTATTATAGTTTTTGAAATATAATGAAAAAATGTGTTTTTGCAATGCTTTGCGGGCTATAACACGCAAACTATCGATTTTGCAAAATGGCATCTAATAACAAAAATATTGCAAATTGAGAGTTCTAAAAGATTGTGATTTAATTTTTTTCAATACAATCGCTTCTTTACGAAATAAATGCAAAAAATCATTTTTTGTGTACTTTTTTACAATATATCTCGTCACCAACTGACAATAGAGAATTGAGCCTGTGAATAAAATTGGAGATTCAACCCTGGTGAATAAGAAAGGTTATGACAAATTTTATCGTAGAATGAGCGGTTTACGAGATAATTACGTTTAAAGTTTTCGTGCTTATGGCGGACAACGCTCAAGGTCATAGACCACGCCAACTTAATGTAGTACTCAGAATACACCCCTTAACAATTTGAATTAAAAAAAATGACTCTGTAGAACAATGCAGACCAAAAATACAAATTGATTGGACTATATAACGTCATTCTAAACTCAATATGACAGACGCTTCAAGATGGCGGATTACCTTTATTGTCACAATCCCCTTGATGTAGGTATCAAATAAAAGAGTTTAATGAGCTTTACCTGTTTACTAGTTTATTGTTTTACTAGTATGTTAGTTAGTATGTTAATGAGTAACTAAAAATTTGAAAATAAAAATAAATAATGTTTTTTTTAAAAACAAGCTTTTATTAAAAATTCACGGAAAAGTAAAAACTATTCCATTCTGTAAAATTATTCTAATTTTTTTCTTCAGATTTTTGAACCCATAGTTATTGTGCTAGAAAAAGGGGGGAGTAAATTCAAAACATCATGCAGGTGTCATTTTGAGTGAGTCACCTCCCTATTTCTCAAAAATATTTGTCATTAAAATTTATTATTTTCGTACATAGTCGAGTCAATGCAGCTCGAAAATGGCTAAAACTTCGGAACCCTCAGAAACAGCACCGATTTTGATAGATTTTTTTTAAATGTTCGTTATACCATACTATTTGAAATCAGAAACATTCTAGTCGTCGGATCTAACCCCTCCCCCCCAAATTTTGAAAATTTGTATAATTTACTGGTTTCATATATTAAGTCCAATTTTCGACGAAATTTTTTTACCTATAGGAGTTTAGAGGGTCGCTGAATAAGAATACTTTGTCAAAATAAGGATTTTCCGGGAATTTTCCCGAAATTTTCCAATTTTTTTTTTAATTTTTGTCTAAATTTATTGAAATTTTTTATAGAAATGTGTATTCGCGGTGTTTCTTTTCACAAATAAAGTTGAATTATACAAAAATTTTTAGGAATTTTCCAGAAATTTCCCAATTTTTCCTCAAAAATTTTGAATTTGTAATAAATAACATTGTACCATTTAAAAAAATGAACCTAGAGGGCTAAAAATTTTAGAAACATTAGGTAAATGTATTTTAAATAAGCATAATATTTTTTGTGAAAATTGTTTGTTTATTAACAAAACGGGAAACGTTTATTGTCTTATATGCGGCACGAGCGGATAGTAAATTTCGTAGCCTAACTAGTTGTAAAATGAAAAATATTGCTAGTGACGTGCTCGTAATTTTTTTACTGCTAAATAAAAGTATTTCAAACAAATATGTAAGATTTCATCAAAATTCAGTAAATATTTTTAACAGAGTAAAAGGATCTTGTCGACGAACGTGCCACTGACGCGCGAAAAATCTGAGGAATATACTGCTATAGAATTGAAAATAATTAACCAAAATGGCTAAAACTTTCAAAAACATTAGGTAAGTACATCTCAAATAAGTACAATTTTTTTGGAAAAAATCGTTTGTTTATTTGCAAAAAGACAAACGTTTATTGTCTATACGCGACACGAGCGAATACTAAATTTCGTAGGAAAAAGTAGTTGTAAAATGATTAATAATGTTAGTGACGTGTTCTTAATTTGTGTACTGCTAAATTAAAGTAATTCGAATAATTATGCAAAATTTTATAAAAAATCAATAAATATTTTTTACAGAGTAAACGATCTTAGTGACGAACTTACCGCTGACGCGTGAAAAATCTAAAGAATATACTGCTATAGAGTTGAAAATAGTTAACCAAAAGGGTTAAAACTTTCAGGAACGTTAGATAAATACATCTCAAATAATTACAATTTTTTTGGACAAAATTGTTTGTTTATTTGCAAAACGGCAAACGTTTATTATTTTATTCGCGGCTGGAGCGGATACGAAATTTCGTAGCAAAACTTGCTGTAAAAAGATTATTAATGCAAGTAACGTGCTCTAAAATTTACTAGTATTAAATAAGGGTATTTCGAACAATTTTGCTTAATTTCATCAATATTCAATAAATTCTTAATATGTATATTAATTTATGAATTTTTGCGTCAAAATGTCAACGATAATTTATTAAGCAAATGATTTAAATAATTGTAAAGTAACGTTTGCCAATAAAAATTAAAAAAATTTTTTTGCTCATTTCCTCAAATAATATTTATTCAACTAAGTTATAACAAAAAAACACACTTTTGCTCAGTTATCATCGAAAATTTTTTTATTTATATACATTTTTTTTGAGCAAAAAAAATATTTTTTTGAGTCCGACGGCTGGAATGTTTCTGATTTCAAATAGTATGGTATAACGAACATTTAAAAAAAATTCATTAAAAGCGGTGCTGTTTCTGAGGGTTCCGAAGTAAAAACCTTCATTGACTCGACTAACAGTGAAGTTATTTTTATTAAGAAATTTTACTGTTAAATTAAAAAAAAAATTTTTACCCGGTGATAAATTGTATGTATCTACCGTACAAAAACGGAATTTTGTGGTACCTACAAGATTATTTTCTTAAATAAGTCACCCGGTCATTACTTTTGACTTACACTGTATTTAATAAATATTGAAGTTAACTTTAAATTTTGGTAGTATTACACAGTTGGTTTAATTATTTTTATTTAAAATACACGCTTAGTTTTGCACTCACAAATACACTACGTACATTGTAAGTAATGCTTACAGAGACGATTTAAGCCAAGCTCTGTTATAAGCCCACACGTACATAAATTCCGAGTGTGAAAACCCATGTTTTATGCGTACGGATGTACATAGTTACAGCATGATCCATGAAATGCGACCACTGCGAACGGTCGCATGCCTCAGTGCATGCGTTGGGATACTGTATAATGATATCATATGTGCTTGTTTAAATTTTAAAGATACGCAAGCTAACATTATTTACAGTTTAGAACAGGGATGGGGATTAATGAAGAACCTACGACCCTTTTTTGTATTCATTGTCAGTGTGGCTTTCTGTAAGATAAGAAGTATCATTATTATAATAAAATTATTTCAGAAAAAATGAAACGTAATTTGTAAATGAGTTTTTTTTAGTTAAAAACGATCAAGTACAAATACCCCCCCCCCCTTAAAGCCGGGCCCTGCGCTCGTGCCTCATGTGCCCTTAGAGTAAAGATGGAACTGTTCGTATTACATACAAATACATATTCTGGCATTAGATTTACAAGCGCAAAACTAAAATACAGCGGCTGTAAAACAGTGGAATGGGTACAGATAATTATCGAAAATTGAACTAATTTTAATTTAATTTGGAATCAAATCATTTTTAAGAATCAAAAGTAACGTTGCATTCAGATCTATTAATACTTCAAGTAAAATATATGAAACTTACTTTTTGATATTTTACGTATTAGGTATTTTTGAATGTAATACTTGTATTTAGTAAGTAGGTAAAGTAATTGAAGTACTTCAAGTACTTTTTCATAATACTTGATTGCAGTAAGTGAAGTACTTACTTCAAGTACCTACTTTTGAAAAGAGCAAAAAATACGTCATGTTTCAAGTATTTTCACTAAGTAATTGGTACTTCTTGCATTTCAAACTTATACACACGAAAAATAAAAATAAAAAATAATTAAAAAATTTAATAAAAATAGAAATTTCTACACATCCATGTTTTAAAAAATAATACAATTATTATTTACTTTTACTATTTTTATTACCTTGTAATTGTGAAAACGAGAGTTAAATAAGTCACTATAAAGAAATGTATGTCTCTGTGTTGTGGCCTCCCTTTATAATTAATAAATCTTTCGTTTAATATTACTAGTGGAGGGGGACGACAACTAAAATTATTTTATTACCATCTTTAGGTAAAAGCAAGGTCAGGTTGACAAGTACTGGCTCGTTACTTATATTTGTATTTTTATCGATGATTCTATGCAAGTTGCAAAATATTACAGCACAATTGTTTCATTTAACAAAACCATTTAGCATTTTAACCAAATATGTGAATCATTGACCACCTTTTTTATAATAATCATAATCATTGTTGTCTAATAGGCGTTAAGATTATTAATATTGTATTTTTATTGAATTAGTTATTCTATCAATAATTTTAATACATTCACATAGTCATATTTGGTGAAGTACGAATCTGAAGAAAAATATGTATGGGACTTTTTTTTGTAAAGAGTTTAACTAGCTTAAATTTCATATGTAAATGTTTTTGCAGGAGTATTAAATAATATCCGAGCAAGTTATCGACTGAAACCTTACACTTTTATAATCGGGCCAAGAATCGGGGATAAGAAAAAAAAATACAAAAAAATCAATCGGAATAATTTTCCAAACTACTACACCACTCTGCCTTGTGCTAAATATATAGGTAATTTATTCTTGTTACTATGAGAATTTAAACTGATAAAATATAAAACATTTTCTGATATGAATATTCAAAATATTTCATAAATTTCATTTCCTGCGGATATCGTTAAAATTCTAACATACATAAATCATACGAAAAATATTTAATATCGCATATAAAATCACCATCCCTTTCTGAGATCGCGAGTATTCATTAGGGGATTGGGTTTTAAGAACATGAATCAATAACGTAGCACAAAAGGTGGATGACCTGAAAAGTCTGCGGACATACATAAATCCTATAGTTTAGCTCCTTCATCGGTTATGCAATTGCTAGAATTTCAGGAACTTGTAATATGCATTTCAAACGATGTTCTAATACAATTGTGCACGCTAATATGTAATGTTTATGCATATATGTACCTATGTACATGTGAGTACAGTACTAGTAGAAATTATGAGACAAGATTGATAAGTATATGAAAATTAAAACTTTATAAATGAGTCGTTAGAAGCCTTACTGATTAAAATTTCAGTTATATCAAACGGTCGACGGTATATTTTATATACTACGTGTAGTTAAATATGAAACATTAATATTTTTGATCCTTGTCATATTCACAATTATTTATCGATTTAAAAAAATGAGGGACTCTGATAACGACATTTAAAAGCAAATATATCGTGATTGAAGGGTTAAATCCAAAAGTCATTTGACATTTTTTTTGTTGCATTTTAGGAGACCTATCAAATGATACCCCACTTAATGGAATAAGTATAAAAAAATGTGAGTTCACTTTTCAGTCTATGGAAGGGGGCCCAAAATATTTTGACAATGTTCGTTATAATTTTCAGTAAAAGTACTAATTAAAAGCTACATTCTGGATTTTTTCAGATTTTTTGAATCGCTAGTATAGAAAATAGAGGGGGAACGCTTTGATAATGACTTTCAAGAGCAAATACATCGTGATTGAAGTTTTTTTTTGTTGCAAAATTGGCTGAACATTTTTTTTATTACACTTTTCTTTTTATGGGAAGGTCTAATTTTTTTAATCATTATTTCTGCTTTTCGGTCATCAATCTATGACGTTATATCAAATTTCATCTTATTATGTCGAAATTTTTCAAGACGAACGGACGGACATGGAAAAACTATAAGTGTTCCTAGTTTTCTATGTAACCCTAAAAAGAAGAGATGTTCTCACGTCGACAAATGTATATATTTTTATGTATGTTCGAGCATAACTCCAACAAATATGCGATGATTAGGACGTTTTTGTTTTGTTTGAAAGAATATACTCCCTAGGTAGTCCTATATAAACTTCATCAGAATCTGACCATAGATAATATTAACAACATCTATACCAAAAAATTATTTTATTTCACATTTTTATTTGGTTTTGTGTAAAACTGATCTAATCGTTTGATTAATTTTTCAATAGGCAATGAAATAAATTGTTAATTAATGGTTTAAGATAAATAGGTATACGCATTAAATACAAATATTAATACTGTAAAAGGCTCTAGCCCATTAAGATGGTAAAAATCCCCCCTCAACGGATTTGGCTGAAATTAGGTACACTTATTTGTCATTATAAAAAAATAATTTTTCCCGAGTTACAAGACCTGAAGCGCCCTCTGTCGTCCATAACCTCAAAAAATGTGTTTTTTCTTTAATATTTTTTTATAATGACAAATAAGTGTACCTAATTTCAGCCAAATCCGTTGAGGGGGGATTTTTACCATCTTAATGGGCTAGAGCCTTTATATATATGTATGACTGTACGTACATATACAAATTATATGCATATAATATGTACATATGTGAATATGTATACATATATTTCTTCTTGTGAATATGTGCTGTTATATTTGTTGATATGACAAGTAGTATGTACTACGGTGAAAATATTTGTATGCACAAACTATTTCGAAAATTAAATCCCTTTATGTAATATTATACTTGAAAATTAATTTTAGAACAATTTAAACCCTGAACTGACGTTAATACGTACTACATCGGTTGTACTGCAAAGTTATATAAATTAAATACCTGAAAATTTAGTAAGAAAAAATAACTCAAAAGAACACACATCTTTAGAATAAAACGACATAATTAAAATTAACGATTTGAAGGTATACTCCATTAATAATTTCAGAACTATTAGGAGCGTTTATTTTAAGAATTATTCAATAAATTATGTTTTAATAATTTAACTTTGTAATCACTAGTGCAATGGTCTCCAAAGTGAGATACGCGTACCCCAAAGGGTTACCAGTGTTATACTTGGGGGTATGCCAAGTTTCCCTTCAAAATATTGTCACAATTGCCTAATAATTGACTTAAAAGCATGCTTCCACATCTTTAACTTCTGACTGCGCTTGTGTCCTGATATTTTTTTGCATTTTTCCACAAATTCGTAACTGCGGTGACTCGAATAACGAGGACGAAGAAGACCTTTTTTTGCTTTTCGCATTTTTTTAACATCAAAAAAGCAAAAAAGATCTTCATCATCAAAATTATTTCAATAAGTACCTACCTACCTACTTATGTAGGTACCTAAAAAACATCATAACTTTTTTTCGGAGCCTTTTTTTAAAGTAGCTACTGGATAACGCGCCACTGAAAATGAAAATTTTGTCTGAATTTTAGTCAAAAAATTTTCCAATGATTATTTTTACAAATTAGTAAAAATATAATTGTACGTATATTAGATATTTAGAAGTCAGATTGGCATATATTTTTTTTCATTTTTGATCATATCTAATTTATTTGGATATGACGTTTCTTGACGTAAAAAAAGTGAGAGAAAAAATTACCACTAAATGGTTATTACTTTTTCGTTAATAACGTTACACATAAATTACATTATATTTATTTTCTGTTTCTTATTTATTGATACAGGTTTTGCAAACGTGTAGTTTTCCGTAACAACAGCGCCCCCAACAGACGAATAAGCAGAAATTCAGCCGAACAAAGTTTACCAATAAATCCTGCTGAGCTTCCCCGGTGTTGTATTTCGCTAATTGTTTTAAAAGTCGTGGCTTATTAGATTGTTCTGCTGATCAGACAATGTGTTCTAATAAAATGGCACTTGTAAATTAAAGTAGAAAAAACACTATATTTATTTAATTTCGTAGATGAACATGAATGGTATTCGTGCAGATACGAATAATTAAAATACTAACTATTTAGTAAGATATATTTTGACTTAAGATCCAGTCACAATGCGAATTTCGTCTCGCGTTTCCTTTGATTTTCCATCAATAAATAATAAAAAGAGGTTTTGTAAAAATAATTTTAAATAAACAATACACACTCTTTGATAGCTATGAGGCTACTGAATGCGATGCTTTGAAAACATAACTTAAAAGAATGCAGGTTTACGTAAAAACTGCATGATAAAATGTCTTTGCGCATTTATGAATAAAACTTATAGGACAACCTAATACATATAACGAATTTATCGTATGGTATATTTTTTCTAACATAAGTAGGATATTATATTAAATTTTGTTTTAAATATTATATGGTGTGCTTGTGTTCATACAACATAATACATACATATTTTTATAAATAGTTCATCACTTATATTAAAACACTAGGGGCTGTGCCCCTGGGCGCTTCGCGCCCCAACCCCCTTTCACGTCATATTTTTTACACAAATTTACTCGGGTCTGCGACCCTCGTATGTGTATATACCATACTCGTTCCACTATTTTTTTAATAGTTAATTTTTGAATTTAGCGGAGATAATCAATATTAAAATTTTCAGTAATCTTACATGTACAAATTACCTAATCAAAAATTTACTCAGGTCCGCGACCCTCGTATGTGTATATTATAATAATTTTCCATTCTTTCTGCTGATACTCATTTTTTCTTAAATTGGCGGGGATAATCACTTATCATTTTTACAATTTTCAGTAATATTACATGTATAAATTACCCAACCTAAAATGTAGTTATTTATTAAATGGTTAACTTTTTATTTTGACATATTCCTGATGTTTTTAATTTTTATTCAATTTTAATCAAAATTAATTAGTCTACGTCACTTTTAAAAAATAGCAATTTTAATTAGTTTCATGCGACGCCCCTGACTTAATTAAAATTTTTAAAAATGTATGAATATATCAATCTCAAAACTTAAAAAAAAAATCCATAAATAATTTTTTTTAGACGCTACTGATTTATATTATAATTTTCATATTTTTCTGAAATTTCTAAATTTTGAACAATAATTTTTTTTTTAAGTTTTTACAAACGTTACGAAAAAATTCACATATTTAAAACAATACCAGCCCCAGACTTTATTATTTTTAAATGTGAAATTTTGAATAAATTGCATCAACAAAACTCAACAACTTCATTAAAAAAACACAAATGAAAAAATATTTGAAACGCCGTCCCTGATTTAAATGAATAATTTCAACAATTAAAACCTAAAATGTACTGTTATTTTTTAAATTGTTAACTTTTAAATTTTTATCTATTCCTGAAGTTTTTAATTTTTGTTCAATTTTAATCAAAATTATTTTGTCTATGTCACTTTTAAAAAATAGCAATTTATTTATTTTCATGCGACGCCCCTGACTTAATTATAATTTAAAAAAAATATATTAATATATCAATCTCAAATGTTTCAAAAAAATAATAATTCATAAATAATTTTTTTAAGGCGCTACTGATCTATATTATAATTTTCATATTTTTTGAAATTTCTTATTTTTGAACAATTAAATTTTTTTTTCAAAGTTTTTACAAACGTTACGAAATGTGACATTTCCCACTTTCATATATTTAAAACGACACCAGCCCCTGACTTAATTATTATTTTTAAATGTGAAATTTTGTATATTGCATCAACAAAACTCTTAAAAATTATATTTTTATACAATTTCATTAAAAAAAAACACAAATTAAAAATATTTGAAACGCCGTCCCTGATTTAAATGAATAATTTCAATTAAAAAAAATTCAACAATTTCACTCAAAATATTTTTTTTTTGTAATATTATAAATAATTTTATTTATAATATTACATGTATAAATTACCCAACCTAAAATGTACTGTTATTTATTAAATGGTTAACTTTTTATTTTTATGTATTCCTGAAGTTTTTAATTTTTGTTCAATTATAATCAAAATTAATTTGTCAACGTCACTTTTAAAAAATATCAATTTTAATTATTTTCATGCGACGCCCCTGACTTAATTATAATTTAAAAAAAATTATTAATATATCAATCTGAACTTTCAAAAAAATAATAATTCATAAATAATTTTTTTCGAGGCGCTACTGATCTATATTATAATTTTCATATTTTTCTGAAATTTCTAATTTTTGAACAATTAAAAATTTTTTTTGGGACGCTACTGACTTATTTATTTTTAAATGTGAACTTTTGGATAAATTGCATTAATCTCCTACAACAAAACTATTAAAAATTATATTTTTATACAATTTCATTAAAAAATGCTAATTTAAAAATATTTGAAACGCCGTCCCTGATTTAAATGAATATTTTCAGCAATTAAAAAAAAATTCAACAATTTCACTCAAAATAATTTTTTTACAAACGAAAAAAATATGTCACATGTAAAAAACCACGTAATTTCAATAACTATCAAATCTAACGTCATCAAAAATTTTCTCACTCCTAATAGAAAATGTAGAAAACCTTCTAGAACATTCCCTGTCATCTGTCATCTGTCATCTGTCAGAATGCACGTAAATCAGACAGAAACATATGATTTCGTCCAATCAGAGCTACAGATTAAAAAAAAATGCCGACGGTATTTTATCATAAAATTTAATTTCATCAAAAATTTTCACGTACTTTTTCGGAAAAAAATCACAGCTCAGAGACCTTTCATAGCTAAGAAATGAAATTTAGCCTATTGACTGGAAAAAGAGTCAAGCTAAACGACGAAAAAAAAATTATCAAAATCGGCCGGGTAATTCCAGAGTCTATAAAGCTATAGTTTCGTGCGGACATATAAATATATATATATATATATATATATATATATATATATATATATATATATATATATATATATATATATATATATATTCATACACGTTTATATATAAGTGCGGATATAATTCGTATTAAATTGGTCAAAACAAAATCTTACCAATATGTGTACATATGTATTATGTATGTTACTTGTGATTACAAAATAATTAGTGAAAATATCGAATACACATTAACATATCACTTTATACTAATCATCCCATTAATCAAATACTGACATATAAACGATTCCAATTAACATTACATATATACAGTAGTATCATACTCGTGTATGTACATACGTACATTGTACATTGGAGGTATGTACATATGTATTAGGTACGCACATATACTGGATGAATAATAGCAAATCCCATAAGCATCGGTATGGTCCTATAATGTTTCTTATAATCTAGTTTTACGTTTTATTAATATTTAATTTTTTATAAATAAAATACATCCTGTATACGTTTGCCTCAAATTATGTTTGGCTTGTATTTAAATTATAAACACTCTTTATTTAATCGTTTTCACTAATAACAAATATACTGCACACAAAATTAATTATTCAATACTAATCAAATATATTGAACTTATATCATTTTAAATAAAATTTTTTTACTAAAAATAAACACTTTCCACAAAAAAAAGAATACTTTACACTTGATCTAAATTTAGATCTGTCAGATTTAAAAATGACATATTTTTTATGTATTTATTGTGATTTTTGCGATTTTCTATATTTTTACCTAACCTACTTACTAACGTCTTTTCTTTGGCCTAAATAGATTTGATATTTTTAACGTATTTTTTTATATTTTAACCTAACGTAAAAACTAACCAACCTCATTTTGCCTCAATAGATTTGATATTTTTAATGTGATTTTTGTGATATTCTATATTTAAAATGATTAAATATTCACCTTATGCTAATAGAGTATTAAAATGTATGTTCACGTGTCTAAAGTGGATACTATAAAATTTTAAGTGCAGATTATTAAAATTTATGTTCGGTGTACAATGTGAATACTATTTAATATATAATGCAATTAAATGTAACCCTTACTAATTACATCAAATCAGCATCAGAAATCATGAACACATGACAAAGTATATAAACAATTGTTTGAAGTATTAAAAAAAACATATTTGTTAAAAATATTTGTGCCATATGTTAAAGGTCGATATTGAAATTGATAAATAATTGCACCTGAAGCAATAAAAACCCGCACACGAAAAAATTCATTGTTGTATGTGTATGTGCATATAACATTTATATATGTGTAGTACAAGAGTACATTGTAAGAATAAATGTATTAAATTCACATAAATCAAACCAGCACGAAGTTCGTGATTATGTTGTACAGCAGCGTCTCTCAAACGGTGGCGTTGAAGATGCAGATAAGTTGTAAGCCTTAATATACAACACTAATATGACATTTATTGAAATATATGCTTGTTGGTATTTGGCATATTCGAAAGTGTTAGTGTGTTTGGCAGATAAGGGATGTTTAGTAAAATATTGTTATTTGTTATACATATATTTTTTAAAGCAGACTGGCGAAATTTGGCCCCGCGATGAATAAGAATGAACGATACGTTATAACAACCCTTAATATGTGACAAGTTAATAAAAACGAATGATATATGTACGGATTTATTACTTTACGCTCGGCCCTAAATAATTTTTTAGGGCCATTCCATTAGAAAACCACCAATGAAGTATACAGTGACCTCTCAGATTTTGTTAAAATTTTTATATGTGATGTAGGCCATCAACAAGTAAATATAATCAGCAAAATTTTTGTGACTGGACACGTCACTATTGATTATGAAAAGTACATGATTGTATTATACAAGGTCTAAACTAATGACATAAGTCGTTAGATTCCCATATGAAGTATTTAGAGTGCCCCTTAGACCCCATAAACTGATATTTTAAACGATATTTTAAGGATTGTAAAAAGGGCGGTTGTAGTCATTACAACGGTACTCTGACTTCAAATAGTTAAAGTAGGCCTATAATATTATTCTTAAGCCCTTATACTTTTTGGCAAACATCGTGTATTCGGGCGCTAAAAATGCAAAAATTACATAAAAACATAAAATTATCATTTACTGCGCATAATTACACAGAGTTATAGATACTGCGGAATATGATTCCTGCAAATTTGTGTTACAGTATGTTGTGACTTTATTATACATAAATAACAACCTTATCAAATATTTTTTCTTGGTGAATTTACAGTTCTAAAGTTGAGTGAAATTTTATTGGTTTATGGAGCCTTGGGGGTACTAAATACTATATGTGGGGATCTAACGACTCATGTGGTTAGTTTAGGCGTTGTATAATACAAGCATGCGCTTTTTAGAATCAATTATTTAACTTCAAGGCAGCTGTAACACGGACTTCAAAAAGTCGTATAGGCGTCGCGCGGCGATTTTTTTTCACTCACAAACGACATGTCCGATCACAAAAATTTTGCTGATTATATTGACTTATTGATGGCCTTCATCACATATAAAATTTTTAATAAAATCTGAGAGGTCACTATATACCTCATTGGTGGCTGTCTAATGAAAAATGGAATGATTCTAAAAAAATATTTAGGGCCGAGCGTAAAGATTGAACATACAAAACTTCGACCTATTCATCGAAACAATCTAAATGCGAAAGGTTTTATTAAAATCGGTTCATAGAGGCTCAATTTAATCATTTTGCTGTTTTTCAGTCTAATTGCAGTGAATTATTATAAAATACAAATACGTTATTTGTATTTTTACAAGTCGCAAGAGCCTCATTATTATAACTTTTAAAGATTCATATACATACCTGAGATCTACACGGTTTTTAGTGTCTCTAAAGTTTGTCACATTTAATACTATCTATAAACATTTATTTATATTTTCTTGGCTTTCTGTGCCAAACTACCTATAAAGATCTGCAAATATCTTTAAGCACTGACCTAACCTACATCGTTTTACAAAAATGAATCAATAAAAAGGCTACGATGGGTGCCACGGGACTTTCATATACTCTGTATTGAGTGTACAGTATATCGTACCTACGAGTTTCTGGCTAAGTGATGAAGATCGAAAAAATGAATGGGATATAAACTATAGATAATAATATTATCAACAACATTTATTTTAAATATTTTTTTCTAATTCACGCCATTTCAAAAATAATTTGATATATTAAAAAAAATTGACAAGATTAAAAAGCCGTTTCCGTTTCAAATGTCGTTTTCAAAAATAAGAGGTTTCCTTCCCAGATGAAAATTAATCCTAAATATTAAACTTCAACCTTCTATGATATGTCGTTACAGCATCTACAGTTCGACAGACAGACACACATACATCATGGCGAAAGTAGTTAAAATGGATATTTCCATCATATTCTTGAATTCTAAAAAAATCGACTAAATAATTTTCTTTCTTATGCCTATTATATGTATTTTATATACATAAAGCCGTGAACAGAAACTAAAAAAAAAACGTATTTTTCGTAAACCTAACCCGAACAAAAACGATTTTTTTGTAAGCATGTAACTTTTCATTTTTGATAGGTTTAAGAAATTATTTTTAATATTTTGATCTAGTCTTCTTTTTTCATTTTTTTAAATCAAGTAAATTAACAACTGGTGATTTTTGTTTGTTTATGCACCTACAAAATATTATTTTGTACCGTGTAGATTTGAATTAAATATGACACAAGTTGTACATCTAAAAATACTGTTTTTACTGCACTTTTGAGTGGAAAACTATTATATTCACAAGAAAGAGGGAAGTTAAAAAATAGGTTACAAAATTGTACCGGAGTATTTAAGTCCATAAGTTCTTTACTAAAAATTATTTTAAATTCTATCTAAATAAAATTAATTATATTAATATTATAAAATTAATTATTATAGAGAATCATTTCTATAAAACAGACGGTTAAAGTGGTTATGATAAATAATTATATTATAAGTTGTTTAATGAAGAACTGCTGGTGTAAAATATAGGGAGATATAAAAACCTCGATACTGTTGCAAAAGTATATGACGCAATGAATAAAATGATTCAGCTTCAACTGCAAAAGTTTTTTTTGACAAATCACAAGGCCATCGACTCAATATGAAGGTAAAAATTATATATCTTAATAAAAATAGAAAAAATGTAATGAGGTGTTATTTTCTGTAAAATATAAATACAGCTGAGTATCATTAAAAAAATTGTTTGGTTCTGATTTTTGTTTAGTGTTATGTATGTATTATAATTATTATTTTTAATAGGGCATCGTATGTATAACAATAATTAATTATTAGATTTTACTATAACAATTATTTAGGTACATAATGTAATGTATTGGTATTTTAGGGCTTATAATATCAAACTTTATTTTAATTAACGAAACCAAGATATCAATATATTGTTCACTTCCAGCAAAAGAAATAATGCCGAAAAATAATTTCCGCTATAGCCGGAAGTTGGATTACAAAGACATACAATTTTTCATCGGACCCACAAAATGAACAAACACACAATTTTTTTCACATGGCTGTTTCCATGACCATTCGACTAGTTTGCCGGATAGACAGACTGACAGTTTTTACTGATATCAATACATTTATTTATTGACATTTACGTGATAAAAAAACAAAAATGAGAAATAAAAACAACTTATTTTTTTAAATGTACACGACCTTGATAAAAACCTATGTCATAGAAAATTGAATGCTCTATAAAAAAGATTCTATAAAATTTTCTCTTGAAAAAATAACTATTTTGTAATATCATATATTAGAGTAGGTTAATATATAGTAATATGATTAAATATGATTTTGAAATAGGATCGTTCTCTACCCAGACTCAATCAACCTACCAAGTTTCAATAATATCGGTGCAGTAGTTCGAAAAAGTTTAGTATTGAAATGGAACGTAAAAATCAAGTTAAAATTTTTAAATCGGATAATTAATTTTTTTTCATTTTAAAATCACAAAGCTCCTCGTATCTCGATGTGGCAAGGAAGTATTACAATCAAGTTTTTTGTAATCGATTCCTACCTGATTTTACGTTTTTAATTTTTAGTGCCATACTTAGTTATAAAAAGCGGACAATACTATTAATACCTATATAATATATAATGAGTACCTATGCATTTTATGGCTTATTGTGCCATGTTATTTTTGTATATTTATCATTAAATATTAATAAGAAGTTTGTTTAGGTTTCATAAATTTATAAAATATTTATTGGAATTATTATTATTAAAAATAACCATAAAGGCTTGGCATTTTAGGACGACGCGCCGCCCTCGCCGCCCTCGCCGCCCGTGCCGCCCTCGCCGCCCTCGCCGCTCTCGCCGCCCTCGCCGCCCGCCAGACACGCAATTCAGTTTGTGTTTTTTTAACCTTGAAAATAATATCGTTTGAATTTATAAAGAACGTGCCGACTGATGTGTGTGTGTGTGTGTCTGTGGTCTCTCTCTCTCCGTGCGCTCTTTTCTGGCGCGCGTATGTTTGTGTGTGTGTGTGTGTGTGTGTATAATAGTTAATAATGTACAAATTTGGATTTTATGCAATTTCTTGCACTCGTCAACCTGTCGTAATTATTTAATACACAATTTCAATATATGTATAAATATACATATTTTATTAATAAAACTGCAATTTTCATTTATTAGTTTGGATTTTAAAGAACATTTTTACATATATGTAGTTTTATTTCGAATAAATCTGTTTCATTTCTTAACAATTATTCTATTAATGATAATTTGTAATGTTAAATATTATTTTACATAAAACTTGTGTATATAACAATCAAAGTATATAAAAAGTATAGGATATAATTAAATGAACAATTTCTATTAAATAGTATAGATAATAAGCTAAGAAATGTATTTGTTGTGTACAATTGCCCTTTTCTAATAAAATTGATATACCTATGAATAATTGTATTGTCATACAGGTATTGCTAATCTAAAATGATGTATACATAATTGAAATTGTGTATTAAATAATTACGACAGGTTGACGAGTGCAAGAAATTGCATAAAATCCAAATTTGTACATTATTAACTATTATACACACACACACACACACACAAACATACGCGCGCCAGAAAAGAGCGCACGGAGAGAGAGAGAGACCACAGACACACACACACACACATCAGTCGGCACGTTCTTTATAAATTCAAACGATATTATTTTCAAGGTTAAAAAAACACAAACTGAATTGCGTGTCTGGCGGGCGGCGAGGGCGGCGAGGGCGGCGAGGGCGGCACGGGCGGCGAGGGCGGCGAGGGCGGCGCGTCGTCCTAAAATGCCAAGCCTTAATAACTTTCTCAAAATATTACCCACGCCCAACAGTTTTACTTTGACGCACGCTCACGATCCAAAGACTTCAAAATCATTCACACTCGATCTGCGCTCAACTCTACTGACATTGGAAGCTCTAGTATGTATATTATGCACATACACATGTAGTAAAGTGTATTTACATGTAATCCTGCAGATGCATTTTTACTCTTGAAATGTCCTAGTTGTGTCCCTGGATATACATTTAACATTTAATCTTATATCTTGGAAATTTATATTGACCTTAAACTAAAATTATGTGTATTTTAATTTTTTTTTGTGTAATAAAAATGATATTTTATTATGCAGTTTGTTTTTAAAATATTATTTTTAATTTGAAATGTATAGTACATATGTACATACATACACATATATCTATGTATGTATCGGTAGATTGTTGTATATAAGACAATAGTTTAAGTAGGTTAAGTAAACCTTCGAATAATATCTAGATGTATCTCGTTCTCAGATCTTTTATGAACTGTACAAAATTTATTTTATATTGTTAGTTAGTAATGTTGTTGATCAAATCATAGTTTTATGTATTTTATAATGCATTGTTTACTTTCTAATTTTTATATCACGATTAGATTAATAAAAAAAATAATTTCATATTTGATAAGGACTACACATGAGACGAAACGAAATGAGAGTTATTCTCGTTTTGGTTTTTGTAACTGATATCTCGTTTCGTGAACTGAAAGTCTTTTTTTACAAGCTTTTATTATAAGCTTTATATAATTATAACCTTTTATTTAACTTCACTTGTTAGTTAGTATGTTAAGGTCAAATATATAGCAATCAAAATTACGACTAGTTCTAATTAAGCTTGAACTTTGAAATTTTGTATATAAAGTATATAAAGTCCGGTGACAATGCAATATAGTATATCTAATATCTTTCTAAATTCAATATGACGGTCGCCCTGAAATGACGGAATATCTTTTTCTTCAAACCCCTCTTGACATATGTATCAAGATGGCGGATTACCTTTTTCGTCACAACCCCTACATATGGGTATCAAATGAAAGAGTTTGTCGAGCTTTACCTGTTAGTATGTTAGTTAGTTAGTCAATCAGTAACTTAAAATTTGAAAATAAAATTATATAAAAAAATACTTCTTAAAAACAAGTTTTTATTAAAAATGCACAAAAACCAAAATATAAATTTTCAGTTATCACAAAAATTCTAGGTTTTTATGACTAAAACCATTAAAAGCGTGGGGCGTTATAGTAAAGGGAAATGTATGAATACACATTCTTATGTAAAATAAGAAATTAATTATAAATTGTTTAAAATTTAAGGGTAGAAAATTTACACATAATCTCAAAAAAATATATAGAATTTTTGATATCAACTTAACAATTTTATAAATACAATAATTAAATAATTAATTAATTAAAAGCTATACATTTGCTTTGAGTGCCCCACGCTTTTATTGGTTTATTAATTTATTATTTAATCATAAAAACCTGAAAATTTTGTGACAGCTGACAATTATTTTTTTACTTTGTAGTGCATTTTTAATAAAAGCTTGTTTTTAAAAAGTATTTTTGCTATAATTTTATTTAAATAACTTTTCCGGTTTAAAATTTAAGAAAGTTAATATATTTAACTTTACTACAAATGAATCGGTGAGTGAAAGAATAATACAAGTGCCAAAAATGGCAATTTTAACTGAGATAGGCAAAATGTTTAAAATTCATAGCTCTATCACATAGCAAAATAATAATATATCGACCAACATCGTACGTACGACGGGGGGTAGTTTACTTTTTTTTACAATTACTTTTACCTTACTTTTCTGACGCAATCCTCGAATTTTACTACCATATTATTTCTTGGAAAGTCATAAATGAAGATTCTGAGTAAAAATTACAAATATTTTTTTTGTAAAATAATAAAAAATAAAATAATAAAGCCGAAAATAAAGCAATAAAAAAAAATTAGCAATTTTTTTTAATTGAGTGAAAGAACAGTATAACTGCAGGTTATTTTTTTTCAAATATCTTTTTTTGCAATTTTTTTTAAATTTATTTATGTACGTATTATTATCGGTTAACATAAGTTCTATAATGTCACAATACATAATTAGACCAAATAACCCATAGTTCTCCTTTAAAACAGTTTTTTTCGTTTTTCTCAAAATGGTCATTTTGGAGATATATCGTTCTTTCACTCACCGATTCAAATATAAATCAGATTTTTTTTGCTAACTAGTAGTAATAATAATAATCTAAAATAAAATTGATATTTTCTCATTTGTCTCCCGCCAAAATTTTATACGGTCTTGTATCGTCCTATTTCAAGTTAATTTAGTGTTGGTGTCGATCTTTTTCGAGGCCGAGAAAAGTTTCGTAGATTAAATCTTATTCAGAAAATGAAAATTCACGTAATGGAGTAGAGTATCTTCACCTGCTTGATTCTACTTTTAGTACAAATATGTATTTTTATAAAGAAAACACTTACGTTTGATATAAATAAGTGTGTACCCTACTATTTTAAGCTTTTCACAGAATTATTGTAGCACGTGCATCGGTGAGTCAGTTGAATATAAAGTATAAGTGATCCATATGTAGGTACTACGTATAAAGTAGTTCGATGATTCTGTACTGCAGAAATATGCATGAGCTATTTGTTGAGGCATTAGTAATGTGACAATATAAGAATTTAAAGAAGCTTTTTGAGTTATGTTGAATTTTATGTAACTATAAATAATGTATATGATTTGTTTTTCTAATTTTAAATACTTCCAGGTAAAACGAAAACATGATATTTATTTAAATTGATTAAAAATAAACATTTCTTCTTCGTTTGAAACCAAAGGAAATGCTTTCTTCAAAGTATTAAATTTTACTGATAGTTGTAATCAGTTATCTTGGTATTAATTAATGGGTTATATTTAAATGCACTATATGTTAGATAGTATGATGGTGTTCACTTTGTACATTGAATATAAATTTCAATACTTTGCACTTAAAATTTTATAGTATGCACTTTTATACTTCGAACATAAATTTTAATATATTTATATTTTTTTAATGCATAATGCAACTATTTAATATTTTAAAATATAGAAAATCACAATAAAAACACCAAAATTATGTATAGTTGAAAACGGTTATAATGAGTCCGGTTAATAGGACGTACCGGTTTTAACGACTCAAAATAAAAGTCCCACTGAATTCCATATAATTGTATTTTAGGTATTAAGACTATCGGCTTTTACGACCTAATTTGACCGGTCACTTCGAGGTCGTTAGAACCGCATTCTACGGTAATTTTTAAATCTGACAGGTCCAAATTTAGGTCAAGTGCAAAATATTATTTTTTTAGTGCAAAGTATTTATTTTTAGTGGAAACTATTTATGTATTTAAAGTAATATAATTCGTTTTATGTTTAATATATTTGTTTTATGTTAAATAATTAATTTTTCGTGTAGTTTAATTGTTATAAGTGAAAACAATTAAATAAAAAGTGTTTATTATTACAAAAAGTGCATTTAAATACAAGTCTTTCTCAATGATTTAGCGTATGTGCATTAAATAAAATTCATCGATTTAAAAAGATCAAATTCATAACAATTTAACAAATCGCAAATAGAGTTTACTTTTGTTTAAATCTATGTAGATCAGATATTGTATTTCTGAAAACGTTTATAGAATGTGGTTCGTTGTCAGTAAGATATAAAGTTAAGGCGGGATCTATACGTAATCGTTTGTTATTATTAGAACGAGAAGAGAAATTTTGGCCTAGTAAATATAACTGAATTTAATAAGAATATACGTATAAGTTTAGTTATAAATAGATATTTTTATCTAAAAAGAAAACAAATATCTAAATAAGGAAATACTGTCTTGAATCAAGTCAATATAAATTGTATATTTGTTATCAAGCATTCATTTTTACACAGGCGTTGAAAAGTGTTGATAACACATCGATGGCTGGGTAGTCCACTCTAGGTGGAAATTTGCCAGAATATGCTGTGACGTCACGGCATTATAATTAAACCAGTGGCGGGGACGCGCAGTGTTTCGAAGCAACGGTATTTATTTTTAAGTAACAAAATTCTAATTTTGTACTGGACGAGATAAAAATGTATTGTTTAGTTCTGTTTGCTATTTTTATGTATTTGTAACTGCTTGTCATATATTATATTTGTTGTACATAATCGACTATTTTGTTTTTTAGTATTGATAACTATATCTGTTCGAGAGAATATATCTAATTATATATTATGACACGGTGTTAATAAGTATTTGTTGACTATTTAAAGAAGACTACTTTGACCTCCCCGTTGTCACCGATGAGGAAAGCTTTTTTTGTATTTTTGACTTGTTTGAATCATTGTTTATGTTAGCGACATTGTATCAAAATATATTGTATTTTTAATCAGGTGTTGATGTCTGATTCCCAATCTTTTTGATATAAACGTTTCTGTTCATATAACTAACTGTGGAAATTATTGTTGTTATAGCAATAAAATTGAACATGTTTCACCAATTAACCTTCTGTAAATATAACTATGTACAATAAGTTCTGGAATGAATGCAAGCGTTAAAAGTGGGGCAATTCTATTTTTGTATGAATTGTGGAAAATACATACATAATAACAGCATTGTTCAACATACACGCAAATATGTATCCCAATATGAAACTGAATTATACACTATATGAAAGTTTAATGAAAACGTTTTTTTACCGTTTATGTGATAATTAATCATTTAATTTGTGAAATGGGGCTGAATCCATTAAACTTCCCTCGTCTTTCTACCAGCCACAACTATTATACAAACATCAAATTTAACTCTTTACACACCAGCTATAGATGTGTTTTTTATAGAGCTGCATACCAAGACCAAAAAAAATACTTTGCACTTAAAATTTTATATTTTATATACACTTTTATACATCGAACATTAATTATAATACTTTGCACTTAAAAATTACAAAAATCAGAGTAAACATATCAAATCTATTGGGGCGAAATGAGGTTGGTTAGTTAGATTCAAATATAAAAAATCGCAAAAATCACAATAAATACATCAAAAAGTACAATTTTTTTTAGTGTAAAGTATTAATATTTAGTGTCAACTATTTTCTTAAAGTGAAAATGATTAAATAAAAATTGTTAATTATTAAAAACAGGTGCATTTAAATATAAGCCTTAAAAAATTTATTTGTTTTTTATATAATTTTTTTTAAAGACTTCTCGGTTTCAATCTTGTATTGGTCTCGTTAACATGTATGAGACGAAACCAGCTATTTTTACGATATGAAATCAAAACGAGACTGTTAGCTTACAACTATCAGGACCGAGATGTAACTTTAGTATAAGAAGAATATAGACGAGACTTACCTAATTCTCGTCTTGTCTCGTGTGTAACCCTAATCGTAAAGGGTTTAATTTAACACGTTGTTTATAAATCATTGTTAGTACCTAGTTCATAACATTTTAATTTATATCTCTTCTCGTTACGTTATGATTAATTACTTTATTTTCAAAACTAGTCACTTGTTTTCATGTAATCATTTTCTCTACGCGGATTGGGTTTTAATAACAAAAGAAAATAATATTTTCGTAGATAAGAAAACATTTTTCATTTTAGTTTTTTTTTCTGTCTGTTTGAATCATTAGTTTATTTTTTTGTAGAAGATATATTCGTATGTACACTGTATCATTTTCTTTAATACTAATTGATATTGAATCGGATTTGTGAATGTTTTTCATTGTAACTGATATGTATTTTATATTTAATAAGGGGAAAAAAATTGTATCAGGGAAAAACCAACGACTTTCCTATTTCGATATGCTGGAACTGAATCTGGTATCATAATATATACCTATACAATTTAGGGTGGTCCTTATTTATAGGTGAAGGAAATTTTTTTTGGATATTTTAAACTCCGTACCCCCCAAATTTGTTCGTTATCATGAAACATGAATTTCTGTCAAATTTGGTCTTGATCAACCAACCCCTTCCCGTGCCGACTTAGGGTTGAAAAAAGTCCAAATAGGGTAGTTTTATTGTTTTTTGCGTTTAATTAAAAAAATAAAGCAATTAGCATAAATATGTATATAACATTTATTGTAGAGCGTAAAATTTTCTATAAAAAATGTTCTCATAGTGTATCACGAATATCTATCATTTTCCATGAAAAATAATAAATTTTATTTGAAAAAAATTATTTGTTGACGGTAACGTAAATATATTATATGAATGGTAGTCCAGTGAAGGAAGCATTATGATAAGAACTTTTAAGGGACAAGCAATGTTATTGTTTATTATTATAGATTTTGGTGCGGAAAATTCGAAAAAAATAACCTGGACTAGAAAAAAGTGATGCAACACCCTTAAAAATGGGGTTGAAGGGTGAAATACCATTTCCATGTGTATTTTCAATTTATTTCAAAATCTAAAGCGACAATAGGGTATTTTTATGGTTGAAATTTGTTGGAGATACTAAGATGAATCGATTGAGATGAAATGTATTGAATTTGACCCAAAATTACCCCTTCTATAATGTTTAATATAGGTAAAAATGCTTTTTTTTGGTGAAAATAGTTTAAAAATTAATAACTTCCGTTAAAATCATCCAAATGACTCGAAATTGGTCTCAAATTATTCCTGAAATACTAAAGAATAATGATAAACTATAATTAAATAAAAAAATAATAGTTTAAACAATAAAAATTGCTAATGTTTAAGAGTAAGTGACGTAAATTTTTGGAAAATTACCATTTTACTAAAATTTAATTAAAAACATAAGAGTTAAATATTTTTTAGTAAAATCAACGTGAATACCTTCGATTTGTATATACAAACAAAATGAGCCCCTCTCAAAAAATAATTATTGACCTGAACGGATGCAATTCTACACTAAAATGCACCGCATTTTTTTTGTATACAATTTAAGTAAAATACATTTTTTTAATAAAATTGTAAATTATGATTAAAACATACTTTTATGTATGCTTTAACGTAAATTACAAGTTTATGCATTAATAAAGGCTCATATGAGTGCATAATAATGTATGCGAAAGTGCATAAAAATATATTATTTCAATAAAACAAAAAAATTCGGTGCATTTTAATGTGGAATTGCATCTGTTCAAGTGATACATATTTTTTTGAGAGGAGCTCATTTTGTTTGTATATACAAATCGAAGATATTCGCATTGATTTTACTAAAAAATATTTAACACTTATGTTTTTAATTAAATTTTAGTAAAAGTGCAATTTTTCAAATATTTATGTCACTTACCCATAAACATAAGCAATTTTCATTGTTTAAACTATTAATATTTTATTTAATTATAGTTCACTATTCTTTGGTATTTCAGGAACAATTTGAGACCAATTTCGAGTCATTTGGATGATTTTAACGGAAGTTATTAATTTTTAAACTATTTTCACCAAAAATAAGCATTTTTACCTATATTAAACATTATAGAAGGGGTAATTTTGGGTCAAATTCAATACTTTTGGTCTCAATCGATTCATCTCAGTATCCCCAACTAATTTCAACCATAAAAATACCCTATTGTCGCTTTAGATTTTGAAATAAATTGAAAATACACATGGAAATGGTATTTCACCCTTCAACCCCATTTTTAAGGGTGTTGCATCACTTTTTTCTAGTCCAGGTTATTTTTTTCGAATTCTCCACACCAAAATCTATAATAATCAACAATAACATTGCTTGTCCCTTAAAAGTTCTTATCATAATGCTTCCTTCACTGGACTACCATTCATATAATATATTTACGTTACCGTCAACAAATAATTTTTTTCAAATAAAATTTATTATTTTTCATGGAAAATGATAGATATTCGTGGTTTACTATGACAACATTTTTTATAGACAATTTTACGCTCTACAATAAATGTTATATACATATTTATGCTAATTGCTTTATTTTTTTAATTAAACGCAAAAAACAATAAAACTACCCTATTTGAACTTTTTTCAACCCTAAGTCGGCACGGGAAGGGGTTGGTTGATCATGACCAAATTTAACAGAAATTCAAGTCTCATGATAATGAACAAATTTGGGGGGTACGGAGTTCAAAATTCGAAAGTTCAAAAATAAGGACCACCCTACTATACATATAACCTCAAATTTGTATGTTACAAAGTGAATATATTAATTATTAAATTGCTAATATCGGATATTATAAAAAAATTGCTCGCTATCTGTGGGGTATTAAATATATATGACAGCCCATTGATAGTTCTAATCAGTTCTATATTTTTTATTAATGACCTTGATGCATGAGTGTATAAATGAGTGATATAAAAACTGTGGTGACATATGTACCTCATTAAATGCATAGATTTTACATTATTATACATTTATATATTACAACTTTTCTGAAACTATGAGAAAAAGTCATAATGATTTGACACCTCGCAGATAGCATTAGTTTACCATTTTTTCTAGAAAATTTTTTTTTATAATACTCAACGTAAAGTGTTTTGAAAACAGAAAAAAAATGGTATCTGACATTAAAATTTCAACATGATCTTTCCACCATTTCAGATCAAAACAAACACTTTTCATTCTGTCTGTTTGTATTTTTGACTGTCTGTCTTCTGAATCCTTGTCACACACAAAACTTATGAACTTCTTAATTGATTTTAAGGAAGCTTTTTTTGTTAGTTGGGTTTGGTTATTCGATGGTACTAATATCATCTAAATTATCTAAATCGTGAAGAGGGAGGGAGAAATCCATAAATTATTATTTAAAAAAATTTACAACGATGTATATACCTACATATTTTGCGTAAAATATTATCTTTTTTCTATAGCATTAAAATTTTTATAAGAAAGGTCATTAAAACACTTGTATTAAAATACCCCGTTCTCTCAATTTGTTTCGGTATTTAAATTTATATAGGTTAAAAAATGTTTTATAATAATAAAGAATAAAATAACATTAAGACCATGATTAAGACATTCTTATGATTTGAAAAATTATATAAACTGGGTAGGTACCAACTTAACGGCATCATATTACTTTCAATTAGTACATTTTAGTATTTATTAATCTTTTGTACTGAAATATAATTGTAAAGATACCCATTTTATAATACTTTTGTCGTGCTACGTGCATTTAAACAAAAATTACTACAGGCTATAAACGACAGTTTTAATAAACATAAAATTTTAATTACTTCTTTTCCTATACATGTTATTTGGAAAAATTATAATGCTTATAGATTGTAGATAAGTAAACATAGTTATCTTTTTATTTTTTATAAGTAATTGTTATTCAAAGCGTTATATTTAACATATAAATGTATTTTAAACATTATTTGGTTATTTTCAACTTTTTTGGCACGGATAATTGAAATGTTTCTTGACTAGCCGTACCGGGCCCTATTTAGCCACAACCACCCAGGCTAAGGCCCTGTTAGTTCCCCCCCCCCCCTCCATAAGACGACCAAGGTTTTAAATTAATTTCTTTATAATTTTTCGCTGTGATTATGCAATTTAATTAAAGAAACAAAAATTTAAAATATTAATTTTAATATTTTCGTTAGAGAAATGGTCGGGTTAGGACTCATTTTAGTTGGATTAAATTAATATAGATAATTTCTCTCTGGGTATGTTTTCGTTCTTTATGACAGCTGTAGGTATGTATTAAATACACTGACGTTTCATTAACTAATTTTAAATGTAAATTACAATATAAATAATGTGACTGCATTTGTCTTAAAGCGATCCGATAAAATGTCACGTTTTTTTAAAATGAATTGCAATTCAACTTCAACTGCTAATTGCGTTTTCCTGGCTACAAGTACCATTCACTATTGTGTTGTCAAACGACCGATTAATCATTTTTACAGTGTCGTATAATGTGTTTCTAAATCAATAATCAAAAATTTTACGACTGCGTGTATAAAATGTAATCTGTAAAATATACAACAATAATGTTATGGAAAAAAACATGTATCAATTAATATAAAGATTTTGTTAAATTTGTTAAATAAGTGTGATATTTTTTGTTCTATGTTAAAATAAACTATATCAAACTTGCTAAAAAGGTAATTTGGTACATTTTACTATGGTGTAAATGTTAGAAATCAATTTGACGGGTCATGTAGTGAGAAAATTACAAATATATCAATGTGGTTCAACGATCTTCCTTTATGGGTATGTTTTTATTTAATATTTATACCTATACTAGATGTGCCCACGCGGCTTCGCTCGCATTAAGTACAAACACGATTAGTTAAAAACAACACTTAAATTACCTAACAAAAACGAATCAGAATAAAAAGTATAAATAATTTGTGTTTAGTTAATTATTGAAACAAAACTGACGGTTAAATGACAACGGCCGAGCCGAGTGAGATCGAATACCGGCGTATTTAGTTCGCGCGTTATTAATAATATTTTACCGTATAAAACTTATTTAATCTTATTTCCTAAACTAAACCACCAAATTGAATGCTGTAAAAAGCAAATTATATCTACATTAAGTACTTATGACGATGAAATCATTTATTTCGATAAGGATTAAAGTTTTGCAGGTCATAAGTTCATGTAAATAGAACTCAAATATTTTATGTTTTCTTTGTAACATAAAAGCAGTCATTGTGGCTTAAATTTAAAAGTTAGACATATGGTGTCGCGGACTTTATTGTAGCACTTTTGATTCTATACAATTATTTAACACATTATTTTGTTCTATATTCAACGGTTTAGGCAGCGTATTGCAAAACAGCGCGCCGTCGGTAAAATTTTTTCCGACTTGATTTAGTATTATCGTCACTGCTTAGTTGTTATGTTACCTAACGTAACAAAATATAGCCTATAATCTGGCCAGAGAATGTACCTATGAATTAAAAAAAATCACGTAAATCGGATAAGTGGTTCTCGAGTGATAAGCGGACTAACGGACAGACAGACAGACAGACAGAGAGAGAGACGTTGAGCTTTATATATATTAAGGAAGTGTCTTATTTTTATTGAAAACAATAAACATCGATAAAACTTACTGTTTTGTATTATTATTAATTTTTTACCCTATTAATAGTTAATTTCAGTTAAAATTTATCAAACTTTAGGCACTCTTTAGACGCATCAACTAAATTCTAATTTGAAACACTTTTAAAATAATAGTACATAATTTTTAATTTACTAATAAAGTCCATATTAGATATTTTTTCGAAATTTTAAAGTATCAAAAGTATTTTTTCGTAAGTTAGATTATAACCAACACATATGAGATAAACTTGCAGTATAAACAATTTATTGATTTGTCATTTTTTTATGAGTTGTTATCTCGAAATGTACAAACGGTTGCAAAAATGAAAGAGAAGAAAATTATCTTTAACTTTTTTTATTCTACAGTTAATACATAAATTATGAAAATTTTAACATGCAATACCATAAAATATTTTTTTAGTATAGCCCCTATAATTACAATACAAAGTAAAAATAAGTTTTGAACTCGCGAGTAGTATCCAGTTAAACCGTGATTTTTTTTGAAATTTTTTATTAGCTGTTACCGATATTAAATTTTATAGATCTATAACCAAGACAAATTGCGAGATTTTCAAAAAACGACATTTTGATCTCGTGTTTGGACATTTGGGAATTAACATTTGTTTCCTGATTTTTATGATTTGATACGATACGTAGATGAAAGTAATTTTCGAGAGCTTATATTATACAGGGTCCTCCAATAGTGTGTCCGGCATTGTTTTACGCCCAAACTATTGAAGATAGAGTTTTAGGATAAAAAATTTATTATATATATCGACCCTAAAGAATTCCAGGAAAATATTTTCAGCCCCCTAAAACCGCTCTTTGGGGGGTAGTTTGAGGGGTACATACTCGTTTCTCAGTAAAATCAAATAGAATGGTATATCAAAAAGTACATATTTGTAAAGATCATAAAAAAATAAGAAACTTTTATAAAACAAAATTTTTTATACTTTCAATTGTTTAAAAAATATGGCGACTTGTTCGCAAATTTTAGGGTTTTACTAAAAGTGCTCTAATTTCGCTCAATATTAATGGAATTTTATTATTTTTTTAAATTCAGAAAGAAGAAATAATGAACTTTGTAAAGATGTATCATTATTTGAGATTTTAATAGTTTAATGTGTCATACTCGGCATACCAAAAATTGAAAAGTTCAATTATGGATAATTCAAAATTTTTAAATACAATGGTATATCAATTAGTACTTTTTCTTAAAGAAGATATGTAAATAAACAACTTTTGATAAAAAAATTTAAAATTAAAAATTTTAATTTTCAGTTTTCAATTTTAAAATTATAATTTTAAATTTTCTTAACAAAAGTTGTTTATTTACATATCCTTTTTAAGAAAAAGTACTAATTGATATACTATTGTATTTGAAAATTTCGAATTATCCCTAGTTGAACTTTTGACTTTTTGATACATCGCGTATGACACTTTAAACTATCAAAATCACAAATAGTCATACATCTTTACAAAGTTCATTATTTCTACTTTCTAAATTTGAAAAAATAATAAAATTCCATTAATATTTAATGATATTAGAGCACTTTTAGTAAAACCCTAAAATTTGAAAACAAGTCGCCATATTTTTTAAACAATTGAAAGTATCAAAATTTTTGTTTTACGAAAGTTTCTTATTTTTATATGATCTTTACAAATATGTACTTTTTGATATACCATTCCATTTGATTTTACTGAGAAACGGGCATGTACCCCTCAAACTACCCCCCAAGGAGCGGTTTTAGGGGGCTGAAAATATTTTCCTGGAATTCCTTAGGGTCGATATATATAATAAATTTTTTATCCTAAAACTCTATCTTCAATAGTTTGGGCGTAAAACAATGCCGGACACACTATTGGAGGACCCTGTATAAATTGAACTCCAAACTGCATAAACTGAAATATAAAAGTCCATAGATATTATTGTATTTATACAAATTCGTTTTCTTGATTTCATTTGACTTTAAAAAAAGTGTATTTAATTTTTTTAAATACTAATAAACACGTTTTATTTAATCGTTTTCACTTATAGCAAATATACTGCACGAAAAATTAATTATCCAACAAATTATATCACTTTAAATAAATAGTTTCCTCTAAAAATAAATACTTTGCACTTGACCTAAATTTAGATCAGATTAAAAAATTACATATTTTTGATATATTTATTGTGATTTTTGTGATTTTCTATAATTTTAAAACGATTAAATATTCGCCTTATGCATTGAAAAAAATAAAAAAGTATTAAAATTTATGTTCACGTGTATACTATAAAATTTTAAGTACAAAATATTATAATTTATATTCGATGTACAAAGTGAATGCTATCTATAATTAATTAATTATAACCCATTTCATTTTATCTAAAAAATGCATAGGTTTCTCGCGAATAATTCGGTTATAGCCCATTATTTATATGATTCGACGAGGTAAAATAAGTTTCCAATATTTCATTAATCAAACCAAATGAAACGTCTGGACAAACGCTTACACACTGCACATATTGCAGAAATTAATACATTGAACATAATACATACCAACCTGCCCTCATTAGTTACCTAGTTGTCTCCGCAATAACACATATTCGGTTCAACATAATAACAAATGGTCTCGATCCAGCGTTCATAGTTGTACATCCACTTTCCACTAGTTAATAAATCTATTGTTGTAATTAATTGCTGCAAAGATTAATATTCACTCGCTCTGGAAATCGTACATGTTATTCAAAATTGCACACGAACATTCCTGTATTGTTTTACACGTGAGAAAATCATATCAATTCAAATTATAGACATGGGTATAGTTGATGGGAGATTTATTATATGCAGTTTTGTTTTGTATATCTTCTTCTATTTACACTATATATACTTTACACAATGTGTAACAATTTATTTGTGAGTGATTGTGATATAACAATATAATAATAAATATTGAAGCAACTTCACATGAGAAGTAAGAGAAAATTTATTTACTGAAATTATGATTAAGTGTTCATAGTACGAGTTATAGTAATGTCAATGTATCGTGTAAATAGAATCCACGTAAATGGAAGTATTATAAAACAACAAATTAATTGCACAGATTAGTCGATGCCGGAATGTCACCTCACCTAGGTATAACTTAGATGTTACTTATACAGGAAGTTTGCGGGAACCGAGTGATCATTGCTGACATTGTTATTATTGGAGCTAGAAGATCGGTTAAATGTGCAAAGTATCAGTATTTTTTCTGGGATATATATAATAATGGCGGTATCAAAAAACAATTGAATGTTGAATTTAAGAGATGTTTTGAAATATAACTTTTTTTAATGGAATACCCTGTATATTATTATTGAATTTTATAGCTGAGAATGTTCTCTTTATTAAGTGCAGTAATACATGTATAATGATAAAATAGATAGAAAACAAGTTATAACAAGATGTTTAAATTAATACAAAATATCGAAAAATAGTGTGCTATGCATATATTTAATAAAATAAAAACAAATGATTACAAATTTTGAATTTTTTACAAATATTGCCATAGATGAATACCATAACCTCATTAAGGTGCAAGGTAAGTAAATGTCAAGGTATGCTGACTTGCCTTGTGACGTCACTCCGAAGTTCTTTTCAACACTCTAGATTTCAAATGGTCGCCAACGCTGTCAAACTGTCATAATATAAATTTGATCGTGATTGATTTATTATTGTGTTCTGTGTCTGTGCTATTCATTTATTGCTATAGTGAAGCTTCACACATGATATTAATTATATTCATTATAATTATTTGTGATTTGTGTTTAATATTATGACAGTTAAAATAATAAAAAAATAAAAAAATCAAGAAGGTAGAAAAGAACTTCGGGGTGACGTCACAAGTCAGCGAACCTAGACATTTACTAACCTTGATTAAGGTGGACATATTTATTATTTATAATGAGTTCAATTTTTTTTAAGGTTGCTGTAAGTATCTATAGTATCCATCAGTAATAAATTCGGATGAAAATGAATAAATCATTTTTGTTTGTGTGTAATTTATGGAATTAGTAAATTGATTAAGAAATAAAATAATCATACAGTGGGTTCCAAATTGTTTGATTTTTTCAGATTATTAAAAACATGCTTTTATTATAAAATAAAAAATGATAATTTTACAATTAAAATATTTTTTTTTTACTTAAAAACGGACAAAATGTCAAAAAGATAATTCTTTTGTTAATAAAACAAAACAAAAAATTCAATTTGGTACGATACGTACATCCTGAGTTAAAAATATGCGTCATTTAAAAAATAAATAAAATATGCGTAGTTTTCAAAAAACGCAAAATTTTGCGAAATGATGAATGAAAGTTATGTTATTTCAGCAAGTTTAACAACTTATGTGAATATTACGTATGAAAATTCGTAAAAGTAGTGTTATTCTCTTTAAAAAATGACCCTTTACTAAAATTCCATTCTGAACGCGTCTAAAGAAAATAACTTCAAAAATTATTTTTTGACATTTTTAAAAATATTAAAAAAAAAAATTATTAAAAATTAAAAAAAGGGGTCTTTAACTAAATTTCCGCCCCGGATACCAGCCTTGCCACCGGTATTTGATTAATATTTATTAAATTTTAAATGCAATCAGTGTTTTAAAATAGCGTCGAAATAAATAATAAAACAAATTTTAATTTAGATTATTGGATATAGAGAGAAATTCAATTTGAAGTATTGACTCATTATTATTTTAATTACAAAAATGATCGTTCCTGACATTTTTTTTGAATCGTTTTTCTTTCAACAAAATTAATTATTTTTACTTTGTCATGACAGAAGTACTTGATCACATTGTTTTGTTATTTCAAAATTGAGAAAAAAAATGTTAAGGGGTTTAAAAAAATATATTAATAAAAATAACTGCTGAAAGTTTCACAGAAAATACCGTGAGTCTTATAATAGTATTATTTTAATGAAGGTTTAACCGCTTAGTAGTCTAATTAATGGATTAAATTTACAGTATACAAAAAACATTAAATTAATATTTATTAACTTTACACTTCTTTAAACATAATATATACAAATTAATGTTATTTTAACTCTGGCAATTCGCCGTCTCACGCAGTGGGTGACGTAGCGGGGTGGGGGACACTCATAGGATTACACATAACATCGCTTTGCCCCCCTCTGAACACTTCTGCGGTCCCACAGTAACCACCTTTCTCACACCAGTGTCATTTTGTTAGCCGGTCTATATGTATCGAACTATTAACTATATGTATTTACTAACTGTTGCGATTTCCCGATATACGATATCCAAGGAATAATTTATTATATAAAAATATTGTGTGTGGAATATATTTATCTTATTGTGTGTGTATAAAATGACGTGTAGTTTATAGATTGTTATTTTTTGTGCAAAGTGTTATAGGTGTATTTATTAATCTTATCATGGTTTTCGTTTGTTATTCTGATATAGTTTTCATTTTGTGATATAAAATATAATTTAATATTTATTTTATTATTGTTAAGTGTGTGTATTTTTGTGTGTTAATTAGTTTTCAGTTGTATATTAAAAAAAAAACAGGTTGGTTTGTATTCAAATAATTGATAAAAAATGGCATATATCATATATTCATAGGTTTTTAATTTAAGGTAAACAATTATTTCTAGTATTTTACCTTCTTATATTTGATTCTTTTTATACTATTAATCCAAACAAACTATTAAAATGTATATGTAAATGATATTAAAAAGAGCGGTGGATTGTGAAAATTTAAACAAAAGTATTAAAAATTGACTGGTTACAATTTTGTTTATATTTATTTAGTAATGTCAAATATTATAAACGAACTAATAAAATTTGCTAAGCATCTCAAATTGGGTACCTACTTATCAAACTTATCTGACAGTACCTTTGAAGTTTCACGAAGTGTTGACACACGCGTGATATGAAAATTATTTTGTACAATGATGTCAGAAATCGTCAACTGTGTTATAATAAGTTGAAGTATCACTGCTCTAAATTCAATAACTAATCCATAAATACTACCATAGAATTAATACCCCATTTGAAAGTTTTTGCAAGCTTGCATATTTGTTAACTCCTTTATAATACCGGACAAAAGAGTTATATTCGGAGGCAACTAAACGGGAGGGGGGGGGGGGGGGGGTAGAGAGAAATTCATCTCTGGCGAAATAGAATTATATCTGGTCAAAATATATTCAGCATATTTTAAGAAAAAAAAAGTTATTTTTTTCTTTCATTTATTATTATTATGCTATTAGTGCTGATAACGTTGGGTACAAGTCTTGAGGCTTCCGCGGTAATCTTGATATAAATCTTGGCTTTTGAATGTAAGCCGCGTTGATTTGGTCGTGTTATTACGTTCAGTAATTAAAAAAGGAATGGGGCTATTTACACATACCACATGTGCATGCAATTGGCTATATGCACATACCACTAACTTAACGTAAACTAACTTACCCTTACTTAACAACCGAATCTAATTAGGTACATATACAGTTTGCGCAAATAGCCAATTGCATGCACATACGGTATGTGCAAATAGCCACATTCTTTAAAAAATTTTTTTTAAGATAATCTTGTTATTTATAACCCAATATAAATATACAGTAATCTCTTTATTTACGCGGTTATATTGTTCTATGAAAAAAGCGCGTGAATGGAGGGATTACTGCGTGATTAAAATGCGCATTCAAAAAAAATTGTCTGCGGTATTTTTATTTCTGTTCACTGGATGTTAAAATATATAGTATATTTATTGACATATAACATGAGGAATACAAAAAAATGATTATTTAAGTTATATACCTACCTAATGAAGAATTATCGTTTTGCTGTCTCTATTCCCCTCGCCAGATAGAAACGCTTCACCGCTTGCGCCGCGGTGGAAATTGAGAGCTTGTGTTACGGATGGTCAGATAGAATTTATTTCGATGTAATTTCTTTATACAAAAAAAAAAATAAAAAATATGGATTCTGATTTTTTTTAAATAAAATAATATAATTTTAAATCGACTGAAGAAGAGTGAGATTATTAAAAGCATGCGTTGCTAATTTTACGTGTCCGTATAGACAATTATGAGATTTTAGAAGAAATAGAATTGTTTTAACCATGCATGGTACTTGTGTCTAATTTGGCACGCAAGAAGATTACATTATTTTTTAATTACTTTAGTACATAACATACATGGATTATTTACAATTAGACTAATAATATTTTATTTGCGTAATTTTTTTCTACAGGTACATGCTACATTAATTTATGCGTGTAGTGTATTAATTAATTAGTGTCACTTAAATTTTACAATAAAATAATAATATCAATAATTATAATTAAACAAAAATTGGAATAGCTGTTTAAATGAACTAACGGTTCAATAAACAAAATTAATAATAAAAAAAAAACATTAAGTTATGAAATTACACGTTACTTTTTATTGCATCGCAGATGCAACAATGTGCCACAGCATCATGATTAATGTCCGGTATTATAAAGAGGCTAGTAAATTTGCAAGCTAGTTAGCACTCATAAATTAGGTTATTAATTTGTGATAGTATCTATGGATTTGCTACAGAATTTAGAGCAGTTGGCGACTCTGATTGTATAAAATAATTTTCATAATATCACCACTGTTTTACTACCGTTGGTGTTTAAAGACAACGCGTGCGCGTAAGTTGTCGAAATCACCAGAAAGCTCCAAGAGAACTGTCATATAAGTTTGATATCTCATTTGAGAGTGCTAGCTAGCTTGCAAATTTGCTAGCCCTTTTATAATACAGGATATAAGAATAACCGATTTTATCATTCATTAAAGTAATTTTCGATTTTCGTTCTTTTTTGCGCATCATATTATATTAAACGCCTGGCATGTAAGTATATACCGTGTTTAGAAGTGTGTTGCAACGCGCTGTGACGTACTTATATTTGCTGTACTTCTTAATACTTTTGCGGTATTTGATTTTTAGCTAATGGACATTGAACAGTGGTGCAGCAAAATGTTACGGCGCCGAAATGCATGCAATTGTAGACAAACGCGACAAACGTCTATAATTTGGTGTCCTATTAATTCGCTTTCGCCTCGCGTTGAGGTGTTGAGTTTGCGATGAGAAGAGTGCAGTTGTACATCACTGCTTCTAGATATAAGCTGCGAATAGGAAAATCTATCAGGCCTGTGGCGTCGGCATAAAAACCTACGACTCCGACTTCAACTTTTAGAAAAACGTTGAGGGATTAATTAGATAAAAATATTAAAAAGAACTGGGTTTAATTTTAGATATGTAATAATAGCTTTAATTATTCTTTACTACAGTTCATTTTAATGTGTCCATTATATAAAAACTGCAAAATTTGAATTCGGTATTAATTTAAAGTTACAAAACTCAATATTTAAATGAGACATTCTCTTTTGTATTTTAATTTTCAATAGCCTTCATATTTGGTGCTGTGTGTCCTATTATACCTACAATAATTAATTGTCGTTTTATTTATATTTATTGATTTTTAAAAGAAAATTAATATAATTTTCAAATTATATTCTCCTTCAAAAAATAAATAGTAATAATAAGTGTGTATAAACAGTTATTTAATAAATGAAGTCGGTACTTTTCTATCAACTCCGACTCCAACTTATATTGCAAATCTCCGTGTCTTCGACTCCACAGCACAGCTTTGATGTCTTTAACGCTATATTAATGGTTAAAATTATGATCAATACCACACAGTTTAAATGTTTTCTATTTAAGCTGTTTTCTTGGAAATATAAAACTTTTAATTTAAATATAGGCGTTTATACTTTATGCTATTTTTGCAATGATATATCTGTGTAAACAAACAGATGTTTTGTTTTATTTTCTTTGACATTTTATGTATTCGTCCAGAAACAGTTTAACCTTTATATTTAATATATTAATGGTTTATAAACAAAATCATGTTTTATAAATATCTATTGTAAGAGTTTTGGCATATACATATATGTGCATATATAAGTACATATTTATCTAAAATTATATTAATATTATACAGTTTGATGAAAAACTTAAATATTTAATAAAATTATAATAAAGTATTTAATAACTAAATATATTTTGTTTTTGACTCTGAGATATATTTAGATACATTTTATTAAATATTTTATGTAGGACTGAAATTAAATAAATATAGGTCAACTGCTATATAAAATTATGAAGATATAAAAAGAACCATAAAAAGGAAATATTTTCTTTTATGTGTAGTATTTACTTATAAGATGATATAAAATAATATGCTACACTTTATATTTATATGCAAATTTAAACGGTGTATTTTTTATTTGGTTGAAAGTAACGTATAGTAGATGATAAAATTTCATTAAATGTTTAGAGCACAGTTTATATTATTTGTGTGAATACACCGTACGTGTAATAAATGGAATATGCATTGCTTAAAGATGTAGAAATGTTAAACAAAAAATAAATATAAAAAGTCTGAATGAATGTTGTTGCATTGCAATTTTCAAACAAAATAAGTTATAAATAGCACTTTATGTCATCTTATATTCCCCCGCACACTCGTTTTTTCGGGGCCTCAGTCAAAAAAGAGTTTTCGGGGTCCCTCTTTTAATTTGTGAAATCATTTTATTTTTATTTTCGAATAATTGTCATAACTATATCGTCAAAAAAAATCTTCATCATCAAAATTATTTTCAAGAGCAAAAGAAGGTCATTATTATAAAGTTTTTTTTTTACAATTTAGTCTTCGTCAGAAATATTAATTGGGTTATAACTATAACGTCCTTGAATTCAAAAAAGTTTACCGGAAACCGTTAAAAGTGAAAATCAGGTTTTGAAATAAGAAATTATTAAATATATAAAACCCAGAAAACTAAATATCTGTCAAAATTCAAGTCATTTTAAATACATTTATTGATCTTTAAAAAAATCATGATTTTTTTATTGAAGGAAGTTTTTTATTTTCCAATTTAGCAAAACAACTGACGAGCGCTTTGAAAAGTACTCCTCTAAATAATTTCTTAGACGAATTATTGTTTTTAATTGTAAACAAAATATATATCGTGAATATAAACATTTTAACTTAATTTTTTATAATAGAAATAGATATTTGCATATCTTTATAAATTAGATTATTATTAGTAGGTATTATTTATAATTATAATTATTCTGATCCATAATTATTTCAATACATGTACATAAATAAATCTTTATTAATTCGAAGAAATAACATTGAGAACGTCAATGTAGGAAAATGTTCTTACATAATATTTTAATGCATTCGTGTAAGCAGAAAATAGAATAAACAGTTTGAGACATTTGCCAATTCTGGTTTAATATTTTTGCTTTTTTAACCCGTTGTCCCTGAGCTATGATATTGAGGCATGTGTGCAAGTAATTAAAATCTATCCTTATTATCTACCTTTCCCTAGAAATTCGAATAAAATAATACTTTTCTCTTTATCCCTCCTTTCAACAAAGGCTCGTATATGGTATTATGAAGGAGCTAACAAAATGTGTTGGCTAATTTCAACGAGGTCTTAATTCTGTGATATTATCTATGTATTTGTTTTGGAATTTAGATCAGTGATATCTTCACCTATTAAAACAACACAGTTGGTAACTGGGACCTTATAAGATAATTTTCATAATATCACCCACTGTTTTAATACCATTGGTGTTTACTTACAACGCGTGCGACGAACTTGTCAAACACTTCATGAAACTTAAAAGGAACTGTCATATAGGTTTGATACCTCATTTAAATGTTTGTCAACTAACAAATTTCGTTTATTCCTTTATAATACCGGGCATCAGTCAATTTGACGGCATCTGTGCAAGTAGTGCAAATGTCTTTTTAAAATTTACATGGTATGCACAATAAAGTCTTGGCATCTTAGGACGCCGCGCCGATCGCGCTGGCCGCTCCGGCCGCCAGACACGCAATAATTTTAACCTTGAAAATAATATACACACATCAGTATTGCGTGTCTGGCGGACGGTGCGGCCGGTGCGGACAGCGCGGCGTCCTAAGATGCCAAGACTTAAGAGACAGCTTCGGTATTTTTTATGTAAATATTGCAAAATTCAATATTATTATTAATTTATAACAATGTATTGTGCTTTTAGTTCCCACCTCCCTTGTCATCAGCAAAAAATTAAAAAAATAAAGCTGCAAAATTTAACTGAAATAATAAATATATTCCAAAAAGTAATCCTTAAAAAATGAATATCAAGTATTAATTAATTGTTCTCAGGAACTAAAGGTTAGTATTTTGCTTAGTTACGAAATAATAAAAAATACCGTGTGCATGACATAATTATAAAAAAATGTACAATAATGTATCAATAATTTTTAGTTTCTATTGAAACAGATTCGCTTCATATCAACAATACTTAACTATTTTTTGTATTCTACGTTTCATATCCTTTGAACAATAAAAGTTACGGTTACATGGACATATGTATGGTTCTTATAAGTGAAACGATATGCACATAAACAAAATAGTCTTTATGGATTTTTTATGTAATTGATTTGATTAAATATATTTTATATATGAGCGTATAATTGAATAAAGTAATGTGAGATTGATATAATGTTTATATGAATCATTATTTTTATCTCATATATACTAATTACATCAAGAAATAGTAAATAGACCACAATTTATCTTATGATAATTATAATCAATATTAATTTTTTAACTATTATTGTTATGAACTAGACCTGCCCGTGTTATGAATTAATTTTTTAAGTTAATTAAAAATTAGGATTACTTATTATAATGTACGATAATATCATTATATCGAAAAAATAGTTAGAATCCAAATTTTAATATTAATTCTCTAAAACAGCTGTTTTTGAACTTATGTGGTTTAAGGTCCCAATTATTTTTTAGTGATAGAAAAACAAAGGTCGTTAAATTCTAAAATATTGTAGGTAAAATGTATAGTATATTATACAATCAAGTGTTTTTTTACGTAAAACAAGTCAGTATTTTAATAATAAACTTAATTTAAAATTGTAATTATTAACCTGTTTATCACGTAAAAACAAAAACTTTAATATAAAAAAAATCTGTTTGTCACGTGATTAAAAACACGTCTGGCACATCAATCAATGGTATGACGTCAGAAAATATGTTACACGTCAAAATACTCAATCCCTACTATTGTTTACATCACGCATACCACTCTTTGAATGAGCGTTTTAGCGAGATTATTTTCAGCGTTTTTTTCGGTTTTATTTTGGAAAAAGAAACTAAGCAAGTACCTATTTTATACATACGCACAAAAATATATATTAAAAAGTCAAAAACCCTATTGAGTTGTACTCGATTTAGAGACCCTCAAATTCTGTTATTTAATTGAAATCTCTAGTTCGATTTTTTTTCATACTATAGATACTAACTTTACTTATTTTCTACACAGATATCATGCACCTATGCAGCATGCATAAAAAAGTAAAAAAATAAACAAACTGCGAATACGGTTACTTACTAGAATTTCCTTCCTTACATGGATAATGATGTGAAAATATTTATAGAAAGTATATTAAATGTATGAATGTTATCTAATTAGTTTTTTAATTATGCTTTGTTATACTTCAGGATGTCTTTTATCACAAAGTTAAATAAAGATATCTAAACAATTTCACGTAATGACGAAACTTGTATATTAATATTCTATTCTGTAGCAAAACGATTATGATTGAAATTTTACATCAATAGATAAATATAAATATAACTTATAATGATGTTCAAATGTCATTCTATTAAAAAATTCTTTCTTTACATTTTAGAAAATATTTTTATATCAAATAAATTGTATTTTTAGTGATATTTTATTTATTATAATAGCATTTTTTATGCAATTCTTGGTTTAACATCATTTTATTTAATTCGTATTGTCCTTATTCAGTAAACATTAATATTTTAATTTCGGAATTAAATTTAATTACTTATGATTAATAAGACTAATCCATCTTGTTTCGGGTGGATGTCAAAATGTCACCCGACCTCATAACCCAGGCATTGCATTATTTGGGTCACATTTTTCTTTACTGCCCATTGGGAATGTCTATGCCCCTTATATTATTTTGTTTGTGAGACCCAACACATATGCAAGTATGAGAGATCGAGCACAATTTTTTTTTACTTTTTGATTAGATTTTAAAGGCAAATTATTTATCATTTTTTTGTTTATTTTGACTACTTAATTTATTTACTGTAACTTGGTGTTATTGACATAAAATTAAATATGTAATGCACTTGACATATCAATAAACATACGAAATTGATTTCAGTTATAATTAACTCACCAACGATGTGTTTTAAATTGTTTTTTGGTGATCACTTTTTCGTAATTTTTATTTCTGATTTTCCATATTCAGTTCATGAGCATTCGATCAATGCATGAATAATTAAAATAGGTTAAGTGATGAATTCACAGGAGATTTTCAAATTATTTTTTTTAATGAAAGAAAAATAATTTTAATTTTTAATAATTCATATAAACAAAATTTCTTTATTTCACATAAAAACACATCTATGTTTCAATATTTCTTGTTATTGGTTAATTCCCTGATTATGTTAGATAATTTTAATTAAGTTTTGTCTCTCTTCGAATTGTAATGTTTTGATGGGCTTCTCGTAAATATAACCACGAAACATAACCTAAAATTATTATGTATTACATTGTTTGCTAACTTGTTTACTATATGAGTATTTATTATATCTATTTGTTTTGTTTATAATTAACTTTATCGTTTGGTATTTTAAGGATTCTGAACATATGTTTTCCCGAATTTGCAGTATTATAATATAATTTTATTTATAACACATTAAAACAGAAAATCGAAGCATACATTGTATATTTATTATTTTGTTTAGTCATATGATTTGATGTGCATTAGAGCACTGGCATTATGCCTAAGCCTGTGATAGATTATGAAGTTGAAGGTTATGTATTGAAGTAATTACAATTTAAATGCATTACTGACCTAAATAAAGAAGGTATTTTTATGTATTTATGAAATATGAACATTATCTCAGCACATGTATTTATGTAAACAAATACAATGATAATTGTTTTTAATGTTAATCAAAGTAACACTTGAGTTTTATCACATTTGGAGAAATGTATATAATAATATAATATAACGTATATTTACAAGATAGACAAAAGTTGTAAATAATTAAATTAAATAATGATTATGATAATAAATCTTCCTCATACCCTAATATCAGTTAATACAAAAAAAATAATGAGGATTACAACATTGATATTACCATTTTCATGGGATATGAAGAGTATGATAATCAACCACATTTGATACTTGCTGTCATTTTAGTCTGTTATTTTCTTGGTTATCATTAAATTGAATACATGAAATTAATGTTTGATCTTACTCCATTCGTCTTTCCTCTTATCTCATTTTAAGTTTTTATTAATATTTTTAAGTAATAATATAATTGTATGATTTTTAATATGTTTAAATACTCTTCATGAATTGTTAAAGTGAAAAATAGTATATAAATAAGAAATAGATAGCAATCCTTATTTAAAAAAAAACACATATGAAAATATACATTTTTGTAATTTGATAAAATAATTATAAATATAGAATTAGAGATATTTTAGATCAAAATTTGTAACGTTTACTCCGTTTTTCCATATTGCCTCCCTTTCCCCTTGGGGAAATATGACAAACAATTAAGGTTATATTCAATTGCACGATATATTAGATAGTATTTACTTTCTACATCGAACATAAATTTTAATATTTTTTTTAATGCATAACGCAAATATTCAATCGTTTTAAAATATAGAAAATCACAAAAATCACAATAAATACATCAAAAATATGTTATTTTTAAATACATATACGACAAGTTCAAATTTAGGTCAAGTGCATAGTATTATTTTTTTAGTGCAAATTATTTATTTTTAGTGGAAAATACTTATCTAAAGCGATATAATTTGTTTTAAGTTCAACATATTTGTTTAATGTTGAATTTTTCGTGCAGTATATTTGTTATTAGTGAAAGCGATTAAATAAAAAGTGTTTATTATTAAAAAAAAGTACATTTACTAAATACAAGACAAAAATATAGTATTAAAAATGGAGTAAACATAAAATTATTTAAAATATATCAACATTTTCTCTTTTTTCTTCAATGGAAAAAATGTATTGTCTTAATTCATTAAAATCAGTTCAGTTATAAACAAATAAATAAATCTTTATTGTAATCGTACGTTTGTAAACATTTGCCGTTTACAAGTCATAGAAATAATGGAATCATATGAAGGTATTTGAATTATGTTGATGATAAAATATTTTTACGTTCATCTTTCAATTATTTATTCTATTATATTTTTTATGACTTTAAATAATATATTTCTATAATTACATTAAAATTTATAGACATTTTTTTATACTTTATACGTCTTCTATATGTATATAGAAATTAATTTAATTATTTAAACCAAAATATTTATGAGGAATGTTTAATCAATGTATTTTTTAGAATCTCTTAATCAATATTATGAAATAATGAATAGCGACACAAATATTTGATCCTAATTAAACATGACACATTTAGAACGCGTCTCCGATCACCTCTGGTGTGTTAAGGTCAAATAAGAGATCAGCTTTTGACAGCGGCCGGTCGTTTGACGGGCGTCAATTAACGTTGCACCGCTGGACGCCGAGCTGATCGGATTTAGATGGCACAGACCCTATTTATTTTTGTTGTTTTTCTTTGAGTGAAACATCTGTTGAATTGTCTTATATATTTGATATGTTTTTATTACTGTTACTTTCTTATTTTGTATAAACGGTATTTGAAAACTAATAATAAAAAGTATTGTAAATTGACATATTGTAGTTATAGTGTTAATAAAAATGATAAAATACAAATAAATTGGTCTGTAATTAAATACATCGTTTCAAATAAATTAAAAATATACCTACTTGTTTTTATTTAATTTTTATCTTCAATTAAACTAAAATTGCACTTTTACCACACATATATATGCTATGTCACTCGACACGTGTTTCGACTTACAGACAATTATGTCTTCTGATGAGGACTTCTTGTGAAGTCGAAACACGTGTCGAGTGACATAGCATATGTGTGGTAAAGGTGCAATTTTAGTTTATGTGACTAAGAAACCACAGTTTCCCTGTCATTTCAAGTGATTTTATCTTCAAGACCTAGTGATGACATTTACCACTATTTCATAGTTTTACACCTAAAAAAAACTAGTTTAAAATTGATGAGGATGTTTCTGCAGGTACTCAAATGAATAAATTATACAAAAAAATATTTTATTTTGCTTATTAAAAATTCAGGGCTGAAAGTGTTAACGGGTCACGAATAGTCAATAATAAATTTGTTAAATATGAAGGGGGTATTTAACACATTTAAATTTTGACACACGCTAGAGTATTTTGTCACTGGATGGGTCTTTGGAAATAGGCAACGTTCATATAAAAACGATTTCTTGAAATGACCTCTCAGAATATTGACCTTTTCTCTTGGGACATACAAAGACTGTTGAGATATTTTGACTTCTAAAAGGTTATGTATGCATGTGTAAATGTGTATGTTGCTGACATTAGACTGAGCTTTCGGCAGTGGCCTTGCGGCGGCTATCTATTAGTGGTGAGTTTATAAATAAACAGCGGTTGAACTATAGGCGGTTCTCTGTACGTGTGATAATGATATATAGTTATTCTCCATGTTTATTAAAGTAAAACTTAATAATAATTGAATGTTAAAAGAAAATGGTGGTTAGATTTATGATAGACATTTCAACGAATTCATGTAATTTTAAATCTGGTAGTAATAATTAAACTATACTATCATATTATTTTTGATATTCAAAAATTAATTATAAAGATAGTTTATACCGGAATATAACGGCTGTTCAAAATTAAACGTTACGAATTATTAGTTCGAAAATAAACTGTTTACAGAATTATTTTTATAGTTTCGATAGGAAAATATAATATTACAATATTTTATTTGAGACAATTTTATCTGGTTCTACGTGAAGAAAAAAGAAACTTTATTAACTTTATTAAAAAAAGTTAATGAAATTTTGATTACACAATGACGTGTGATGTCAAACAATATTATTTTTGTAGTATATTGTATCTAAATTAATTTATTTTAATGTCGATATAATATACAAAAAAATCGTATAAAAAATATTTGAACAATTTTTTTTATTTTCTCCATCGAACATAAATATATCTACGAATTAAAAAAAAATCTGATTTTTTTCTAAAAGTTCAGTAGAAACCGGTTATAACGACATCGATTAATAACGACTCAAAATAAAAGTCCAACTGAATCCCATATAATTTAATTTTTACCAGTTATTACAACTATCCGCTTTTACGACCTAATATGACCGGTCCCTTCGATGTCGTTATAACCGGTTTCTACTGTATTTTAAATTTCGGAATAAATAAACTATTTTTAACACCTAGTATGTTAGATATGTTTAATGCGTTAATTTTTGTCTATTTTGCTATCTGCTGTATTAAATTTTGAATATGACTTTATCTGAGATAATTATTATTATCAATAAATACTTATTTATCAAAGGTTCTTATTAAAAATAAAAATGAAAAATCATTTAAATGTTGCCAGCATTTGGGAGGTACTGGTTACAAAAATGTGGGAGTAACCTAGAATAATTAATCATCATATTTTTTCTAGTTAGTAATTGTTATTAGTCATTTAAAAATGTGCTGATTCCCAAATATCCTAAAAACGATTTTTAAAGCTAATTGGTTTAAAAATAATTTTTATTTAGTTTAAGGTCGCCTAACTGTAGGTGCCTTTGAACGAAATAAGATACATATTTTTTTAAACGAGAGATGCAGCAGATAAACAAAATTAAAAGATTTATTTTTACATTTTTTAAATATGACATGAATACTTTTTATCTAACTAGAAATCTGAAATGTAATTTTCAATGGTAGTAGGTATGTTAAAAACTATAATTTCTATAAATAGGATTGTAATAAATTAAGTTCAAAAACAAATATTTCAATCATCATTTGGCAAATTATAAATTTTAAATATCTTTTTACAAAAAAATTATATGTTTTAAAAATTGCAAGAAAAAATGTATAAGATTACAGTGGTAAATGTTAGTTAGTTAGTATGTTAAGTATATAAGATCAAATATTGCAATCAAAATTTCAACTTTATAGTTCTAATTAAGCTAGAGCTTTGAAATTTATATAGTATAGGAGCTAGCAACGTTTTTGAGAGAGAATTTCAGGTCAGCTGATTTTCCGATATGTTGTCCTTCTTACTCTTTCGGTTAGAGTCTGGGCCATCTGTCTGCCGGTAGCCGTTGCGTTGATTACTGCGCATCCTACCTGTACAGGTAATAATCCTGGATTTTTAAATCATTTTTAATGATATAATTTTTCTATTTTTGCTTCTATATATATTTACCAGACGTAAATTTTTTATTGCCAGACATTTTGATTGTTGTTAATCATGTGCCAGACGCCATTTTTTTATTTTTGTAAATAAAAAATTTAAAGTATTTTTTAATGTTTGTAACTTTTATATTATGTTCTTTAAAGATAGAAAAATCTAAAATTAATTTGCCAAACGTTAATTCGGTTGTTTAATCTTAAAAAAAATTAAAAACTCCTGAAAAATATTGCTGTATGATGCTGGTAGTCAGAGAGAGAGAGTTGCAGAATATTATCGAAAATGAGACAGAAAATAATAGTAAAAGTACATTACTGAATCATGCTAGTAAGGACAAGTTTAAATAGAAAATTATTATCATAAAAATAAAAAAATAAATACGGTACAGGTACAATATAATTGGTGAAACTTAAAAGGATGTTTGAAAAAAAGATTGGAGGTAATTAATATTATATAAATATATAATATGAAGTTTATCACTCATTAAGATTTTTTAGAAAATCAACAATGAATCTTGATATCAATCGATTATTACCTTTTTTTATTTAAATTTAGGATGTATTGTAATAAAACAACAATCATTTTAATTTACAATTTTTATATAAAATATTTTTTTTTGTAAAATGTATAAATAAGTAAATAAATAAATTAATAATAATAATTAAAAAGATAAATACATCCACATATTGCAGCGATAACAGCTGTGTTCACCTGATGTCTAGCATTCAAAATGAAACAACAATGTAACGTTTATAGGTTATATGTATATTATATATATTGTTGTTTATATATAATATACTGTTGTTATATATTGCTGTTAACTCTGCAATATGTGGATGTATTTATCTTTTTAATTATTATTATTAATTTATTTATTTACTTATTTATACATTTTACAAAAAAAAATATTTTATATAAAAATTGTAAATTAAAATGATTGTTGTTTTATTACAATACATCCTAAATTTAAATAAAAAAAGGTAATAATCGATTGATATCAAGATTCATTGTTGATTTTCTAAAAAATCTTAATGAGTGATAAACTTCATATTATATATTTATATAATATTAATTACCTCCAATCTTTTTTTCAAACATCCTTTTAAGTTTCACCAATTATATTGTACCTGTACCGTATTTATTTTTTTATTTTTATGATAATAATTTTCTATTTAAACTTGTCCTTACTAGCATGATTCAGTAATGTACTTTTACTATTATTTTCTGTCTCATTTTCGATAATATTCTGCAACTCTCTCTCTCTCTCTGACTACCAGCATCATACAGCAATATTTTTCAGGAGTTTTTAATTTTTTTTAAGATTAAACAACCGAATTAACGTTTGGCAAATTAATTTTAGATTTTTCTATCTTTAAAGAACATAATATAAAAGTTACAAACATTAAAAAATTCTTTAAATTTTTTATTTACAAAAATAAAAAAATGGCGTCTGGCACATGATTAACAACAATCAAAATGTCTGGCAATAAAAAATTTACGTCTGGTAAATATATATAGAAGCAAAAATAGAAAAATTATATCATTAAAAATGATTTAAAAATCCAGGATTATTACCTGTACAGGTAGGATGCGCAGTAATCAACGCAACGGCTACCGGCTGACAGATGGCCCAGACTCTAACCGAAAGAGTAAGAAGGACAACATATCGGAAAATCAGCTGACCTGAAATTCTCTTTTTCTAAACGTTGCTAGCTCCCGTACTAATAAGTCCGGTGACAATATAATATAGTATATCTAGTATTGTTGTAAATCCAATATGGTGGACGCCCCAAGATAGCGGATCTCCTTCTTCTTCATAACGTTATTTTTTACCTTTTAGTGCATTTTGAATAAAAGCTTGTTTTTAAAAATAACTTTTTTACACTGTATAATTTTATTACACATAAACTACGTAAAGTTACTTAAATTTTGCCGTTTAATATAACTACTTATTGTAAGATAATTTTTTTTTAATATAACTCATATTTACAATATTATTTCTTCTTTGATATCACTGTCTAATTTTGCATGTACGTATAAAGAGTACACTCAGGTTTGTTATTTCTGTGTGCTTTTGAAGTTTTTGTAACAAACAAAAACGCATAACTACGGAAAGAAAACAGTTTATTCATTTTGAACTTATGTAGATAAGTATTTATATGCCTCTATAGCGGTGAGAAGCCAAATGATAAAACTTCGAGTACATTAATTTTTTTGTAAAAATGTCATAGTTATTTTGAACATACGTTTACTTTCAAAAGCATTTATAGAAGTTAAGTTAATTATTTTTCGTGTGTAGGGTGAAGTGGGGTTAAATGAAAGCATCATATCTATGCTGATTTTGACTACATAGTTTTGTCTGCTTTCCTTTTTGCTGGGGTGGATTGACTTAAATCATCGTAATAAGTAAAAACAAATGAAAATAAAGTGGCAGTGTATTACATTTATCACAGCGATGTAAAAAATAAAGTTACAATTTTTTATCAAATAAAAAAAACAATGTGAATATTATGATTGCTTGGCATGAATAGTCTTAAAAACAAAATTTAACTCTTTGTAATTTAAAATAAACCCATATTGATGATATTTGTGAATTTTCAAATTAATATCACAACTTATAATAGATCCACATTACTTTAAACAATGTTCCACTAGCTTTGACCGGTGCGCGGCGCGGCATGCAATATACTTTATACATAGTGTATAAGGTATATGGCGGACTACAAAAGTGCTCCGAAGTTTGAAGATACGTTATTTTGAAATTTGATATCATTGCATTCAGAATACTACACTCTATTGATTTATGAAAGAAAAATAATAATTTTTGAAAAAAATGAAAGGTGTCCATTATATCCCCCAAATAAAATTTTTAGGGGGTACCACATTTATGCTATTTTATAGCTCTTACAATACCGAACAAACTTTGCATTATACACAAGTCACTATTCCAAGTGGTTTACGAGCTATTTACAAATTAAAAATTTTACCCTCATTTTCAAGGGCCGATTTCACCCCCTAAATATTAAAACAGGCACGTATAAAAAATAGGTGTCCTTAATTTTTACCCAAAGAACATTTTTACCAAGTTTCAATCAAATCCGAGAGTGACACCTCGGGATCTTTCCTTGTAAGCAATACTCTTTTTAGACAATTTTTAATATTTAGTATATTCAAAAATATACTAACTTTTTATTATTTTTATTTTTCCTTGAAATAAAAATAACAATACATACCTATATTTAACGTGTAAAAACTGAGCCAATTGTCGATACTTTGTGGCGCTGTCATAGCTTGTACTATGATATTTTTTTATAAAAAATAAGTTTTTATTTTACTTATAACTTATAAACGGGACGGTAAAATTACTTTATATTTTTTTATATTAACTCCAAATATATTCATTTAGTTTCTCTCAAAATTTTATACTCTTGATTTTTCTTCGAAATTTTTTTTCGTTAAAAATCCGCTCTAAATATCGTAATGCCTATACTATACTTATGTTATTTTGACGATAATTAAAATTTTCAGATTTTCAATGGAGCTACTAATAATATTTTTTTTTTACAAAAAAACTAAAAGTAATTTTTTTTTACTTTTAGTTTTTCCGAGAAATATCTTAAAAATCTAATTACCGTTTTTTTTTTTTTGACTTTCGGCTTTTACAACCTAATATGATCGGTTCCCTCGATGTCATTATAACCGGTTTCTACTGTATTAGTTACTGTCAGATATATTGTATTTAATATTCTTTATCTTAATTTTCAGTGTAGGTATATTGTTTTCAAAACAAAATGCGTTTTTGGCTAGACTATAAGCGCTCGACGTATTTTATTTTTAGAATTAACAATGTATAGGTAGGTACTTGAATATATACACATACTTAATTTTCTTTAACGATACCATTTTGTAATTGTATACTTATTTATAAACAAAAAGCTAAACTTTTGTAATCGAAATTATTCTAGAAACAATATACAGGCACTCATCAAAATAATTGAGGGATCAAAATATTTATAGACACACAAAAGCAATATTCAAAGCTCTGTAATTATGATAACAATGGCTGTGGGCTGTGTGTATGTACGTTATACATATTTTGTACATTATTATGGGCTTGTATTTAAATGCACTTTTGTTTTAATAGTGAACACTTTTTCTTTAATCGTTTTCACTTAAAATAAATATACTAAACGAAAATTTAATTTAAAACACATTATATTACTTTAAATAAATAGTTTCTACTAAAAATAAATACTTTGCACTTGATCTAAAGTTGGACCTGTCTGATTTAAAAATTACATATTTTTGATGTATTTATTGTGAATTTTTATATTTTTACCTAATCTATCTACTAATCTCGTTCCTTTGATCCAATTAGATTTGATGTTTTTTTCAATTTAATTTTTGTGATTATATTTCAAAAATATAAAAAAAGTATTAAAATTTATGTTCGATGTACAAAGTGAATACTATTATATATGTATATAGTGCACTTAAATATAATCCCTCCATAAATATTTATTTTTAATAGAAAATAAAATATAAAATGATAACATACTTTTCTATAATTGATAAAATCATTAGATGTTTTTAAATCGATCCGTCGACCATAGATTGGGCATCAATGTTATATTGCAATGACCTTAAGCTTTAAATTAATACAGTTATCCATTTATGACCTTCGCAACACTCCCGTTTTTTATAAGTTCGATATTTTTGTAATGACGCAGCATTTTTATCAGTCACGTGATTTCTTAACCCCCTCTTCCTGACTCCACCCCTGTGCGTTGCATGTTCAACATTTTCCATGTAATATTCCGGCGTTTAATTAAAAATATAGTACGGAATTAGCCGCAAAACATAGCTGTACTTATTTTAATTAAGGAAGCGTGGTGACTTTTTTCATTTGAACGTATGCAAATCTGTTAATTTTACTTGAAAGTTTAAGGTTTCTTGTAAAAGCTCTGAATAGTACCTGAGTGTATTTTTTTCATATAATATTCACATTTTTTTGTTATTCTGTTTTGTCAGTAATTATTATTTACGATTATGATTTGAATTTGTTAATATCGTATACTATATAATAACACGTTTCTTAGAACATCGCTTCTATTTTAATAAACAAGTATTGTTTGATAACATCATATTGATCGAAATTTGAATGTGGCATTTTACACGTACTCACAATTATATTTATTTAAAGATAATATGGAAATATAATTGCCATAACTTGATCATAATTGTGTTTAAAAATGTCTGTTAGTTAAATAAAAAATAATGTTTTAAATATTCAAGGTGCGTCTTTTTACAATAATAATGCGAATTTCTAAACTTTAGCGATTTAATAAATAACAAACCATATTACTAAATAATAGAAATATATATACCTACCTACAGAGTTATCCCGAACAAAGGTGTAAAATAAATGATGTTTTAAATGGAGTGGAGATCTATACAATGGGTGCAATATTTTTAAAAACGTTGAGGGATTTATCAGATACAAAATTCGTTGTTTTGAAAAATAATTTTAGGCATAACTGTGATGATTATTTTTTGCGTTTAAGTGCGGCAGTAACTTAAACTACATATTTACTAACTAACAATTCAGTAGAATTTATTATTTTATACAGGCTGTCCATTAAAAAACAACAAGTTTTTTTAAATTTGGTTTAATCACACAAAAACTATGTATAAGGGTAAAAGTAACCTATTTTTTTAAATTTTTACACATTGATTGCGCTGAGTAAATCAGTTATAGTTATTTAATTAAACATTTTACATATGCATGAATCTATAATAATAATTTTGTTTATTCCAGCATAATTTCGTATTAAAATAATTGAAATTTATAAATAAAATAATCAATAAAAAAATATTAATACAAAGTGTATTCAGGGAAGTATGAACAAAAGTATTAATAAAACAAGAAAACAGATTTGTATGTACGATATAATTTTATATATTGCGTCCTTATTAAAACGGTTAATCCAACTAAAATTTTCCATTAAAATAAACATCATTCTTGTTGTAAATTACCAAAATAAATGTGATATACATCCATTTATTTTCGTTACACTAATCAATCAAAGGCAAGCCGGTAGATTACAATATAACTGATAATTATAATGAAATTGCGTGTATTCTCTATAATGTATACAAGTTTTTAACAGTTATTTTTAAACATGTTCGTGATATTGTACTTGAATGAGGATCTCAACCTAGTGGAATATTAGCGAGAAGGGGAGGATACGAGAAAAATGTAATAGTGTATGATTAGGGATGTACTTTTTATGTAGGTATTTAATGATATTATTATGTATGTATTGACAGAAAACGTCACGCCGGCTATTTATAAAATAATGAGTTGCGCGAGATTTTTTTTCTATTATGTGTCTTTTTTTTGAAAACTTCAGTGCCGGTATAGACTTTCATTTTGTTGTTTAATAAAATTATTCTCTTTTATAACAGTCTCGTCTTGTCAAAATTTAAGCTAGGAGGTGAGACTATATTTGTAACATTAATAATAATTATAAAAGGGCAACAACAAAAAACTTTTGCTCTCTACGAAAGACTTGAACAGGCGAAAGGTTTTTGGCGTTCTGAAATATAATCCGTTGCCCAAATTACTCCACCTAAAGTTTTTGAGATATCGGATATCGTAATTTAAAAGTTCAAAAAACGATGATTTTTGCTATATTTAATGAATTTGTTATCGAACAAGTAATTATATTCTATTGTTTTCGTTCATTGCAACTAATAATATCTATCTGCTGTATTCAAATTATTTAAACTTTTCGTTAGTAAATAATCTGCCGTGTGCCACAGGACTTTCTTATACGTAATAATGACAGTGAACAGTGTACGTGATTTTTATTTTAGTGAAGGATATTTCTGACAAACTAATAAAAGATAGAGTAAAATGAATGAGACATAAACTATAGAAATATTATTTTATACATTATGTATCGAACGAATTTTGTTTAACATAATTACTAACAATAAGATGGAAACAGATGTTTACTCATGTATTTTTTTTAATTTTTTGAAATAAGACAAAAATGTTATAGATAAAAAATGTCGAGTATGTTACTATCTATAATTTATTCCCCATACATTTTTTTCCAACACTTATGATTTAGCCAGAAATATTTTTTTAAAATCATTATTTAGAATAATCTATACTGGTTGCTGGGTGCTTTGACCGTACGGATCACGACTAATACCGTCAAGTCGCACGGCGACCACTGCAAACTAAATGAAATAGAGTATACAGTGTTTATTCTCAGTATTACGTATAAGAAAGGCCCATGGTACCTATGGCAAACACGTACAGTCTCTGTAATACGTATAAGAAAGTCCCATGACACTCATGGCAGATATTTCTTCTCTGTTATGAACCATTTGAAATGTACTTAAAATCGAATACTTAGTAAAAAAAAAAAAAAAATTAAATTTGTTTTTTTTCGAAAAAATGAACAGAACATAAATTATAGATAATAATATTACCTACATTTTTCAACTTGGTCATTTTTCTCTAATTTGCACTGTTTCAGTGTAATTCGAAAAATTCAAAAATCGATGTAGGTAAACATCCGTTTCCGGTTGAATGATCGTTTTCAAAAATAGGAGGTTTTCTTCCCAGGCAAAAATCAATCTTAAGTATAAAATTCCACCTTTCTACGATTTGTCGTATTTGAGTTACAGCGTCTACAGACAGACAGACCGACAGACAGACCGACAGACAGACCGACAGACAGACCGACAGACAGACCGACAGACAGACCGACAGACAGACCGACAGACACACAGACATCATGGCGAAAATAGTCAGAATGGATTCAGGGAAGGTCAAAATTAATAATTCCATCAAAATCCGGATTTCGAAAAAAATCGCGTTTACTATACTTACTTATACTATATGTATATTTCATATACATTGGTATAAGAAAGTAAAAATGATATTGTTGGTCACTAAATTAATGTTTATATTTAATGTCAGTAATGATATTCTACTGAATATTTTATATTGGGTTATATTTAATTGCAATATATGTATATTAGATAGTATTCACTTTGTACATCGAACATAAATTTTAATACTTTGCACTTGAAATTATATAGTATGCATTTATAAACATCGAACATAAATTTTAATATTTTTTATATATGCATAAGACAAATATTTAATCGTTTAAAACAAAATCACTTTAAAAATATCAAATCTATTTGGGCTAAAGAAGGATGTTAGTAGGTAGGTTAGGTAAAAATATAGAAAATTACAAAAATCACAATAAATACATAAAACATATGTATATTTTTAAATCTGGCAGGTTCAAATTTAGGTCAAGTGCAAAGTATTATTTTTTTGGTGTAAAGTATTTATTTTTAGTGGAAACTATTTATTTAAAGTGATTTGATTTATTTTAAATTCAATATATTTGTTAATAATTAACTATTCGTACAGTATATTTGTTATAAGTGAAAACGATTAAATAAAAAGTGTTTATTATTAAAAAAAGGTGCATTTAAATACTAGCCTTTTATATTCCATAAAAAAACAATTCAGAACGCTTGATCATCCCTTGTTTTATGTGAGAAAATATACATTATAGCGTATGATGACTAAAGTAAGGAAAAAAGTCAGATTTTATCTGGAAAAACACTATACTCGTAATTCATAGATAAGATAAAAGTATATAGCTTATGTGTGAAAACCAGAGCAGAGTTATTCGCGTGCTATACGCAAAGTGTTTGTATAAAAATATTATCTTTTGTAATTTATGTGATCCCCTACCAAGGTCATGTCGGCACGACAGTCTCATGTTATTAGAGTAGTTTTTTTTTTCATAAAATTCAATTTGTTTATAGGTATTAATTATATTTGTTTTACGTAAATTAGATTTTCGGTGGCTACAATTCTATTGCTATTGGGTTAGTGTTGGGTTATTTCTGTAATGAAAAATGTTAGAAATACTTATTTAATTATTATTATTTATTACAAAAAGATATATATTTTTTAAATAATTTTGACACAATTAATTAGAACAATAAAATTCGTACTATGTACGGTCGAAAATTATTTAGTAGTGGTAAATAATGCCTTTCGAATATATGTATTACTGTTTTGTTAATATTATTTTCATTTAATGCAAATGATCAAGTATAAATAAAAGTATTAATTTCTTATATTGATATTTTTTGCACGACTTTTTGTACATTACAGTCTTATATTTTACCAAACTAGTAAATTGACATAAATTTAATTTTCTTTTATAAAGCATTTTATTCTAATGCTCGGTATTATAAAGAGTAGGCATGATGCTAGTAACAAAATATTGAAATTATGATTTTAAATAATGAAATAGGTTAAAAAAATTCTAAAAAATGTATTTATTTTTATATTAAAAACGAGATTAATATAATTTTTATTAAAATAAAAATGCAAAATACAGCAATCCGCCATGTTAAATGGAACACCAATCAGAGCGAATGACATACCTTATATAAGAAATATAAGAACTTATATACTTTGATTATAGTTGACAAGGAGTGTGACGTCACAACTCTGAAAAGTCACCTGCGAGCATTTTGGCGTCAAATTCAAAATTAGTTTTAAAAGAATCAGTTTTTGCGATCTTTATTCTCTGCAGAAATAAGTATTTTTTTGGAAATAGGAGACACGTAAGATCATCATAGAACAGTTTTTTTTAATTATCATGCCTATTACGTTTACACAAATATCTAACTCAGTTCTTTCTGCAAGGTATCTTTAAATTTTGATGCTAATGTAACTAGAATTCAGTGATATAAAAACAGTAGTGATTGATGCAGAAATGATATGATGTATTACCAATATATTTCAATTCATAACGATATGACACCCTGTAAAAAGCGTGTGGTTAGGTTTTGATCTTGACAAAAAATGGGTGGTAAAAAATTAATTCATACACGAATTTAAAAGTAATAACAATATGTTACGTAATAGCATATACAGGTGTCCCGTAAGTCAAGAGGGATTACTATTAAAAAAAAGTTAAGGTTATGTAATATGAATCTTGGTACCTGGGTATAAGCTGTATCGATTGGTACATCCCTGCAACATAATAAAAAAAATAGCTTTGGGTCTTGACCTATGGGACACCTGTATGTATCTATTACTTTTCTGTAATTATTATCTTTAAACCTTTGTACCATATTTTGATAACTGGTTTTCAATAAAAATATAAACAATTTAAATCAGATTGTCATTAATACCTTTATAAAAATCCGAAGTTACTTTCATTATCTTAAATAAATATTTTACATAATTTTTTATACCTTTTTTAAACTAAACAATGGGTAATTATAAAAACGTAAAATCTTTTTTACGATTCCATTGTTTACAGAGACGAATTTTTAAGGCAACATGAATATCTATTACAACTAAATTAAAAGTACCTAAATTGTTATTTTTTTAAATATTATACTACTCGTATGTATGTTTGTGTTTGATAACAAATACAAACATATATTTATTTTTATTTTCCATAATGAATAAATTATGAAAACATTTTTAATAGCTTCGTGTATCTAAGTGGCTGTGAAAAAATCTTCCATTAGCAGTTGTTACAGCTCGTTTATTTTTGGGAAAACCAAAGAAACATTAAAATGATCATATAACGGTTTTATTAGTACGGTATAGATGAAAAGCGTAAACACAAAAAATTTTCATTGACTATAAAAATGTATTTTTTATTTTCTAGTGTAATGTTTACAGTCGCTATTAGAACATATTTGTAATTGAAAAGATTTATAATTATAGACATATAAATAGATATTGACATTTTGCCAATTTTGAAATATAGTGATAAATAATTTCAGCACACAAAAAAATGAAAGAATGTTTAAATTAAGATTTGAATTTTATTTGTAAAATAACATTTTATTTTACCCAGAAATTAATAAATAGATATTGTTATAAAAATGATATTTTATATTATATAAATAAAATATATGCGAGATAGTATTCACTTTGTACATCGAACATAAATTTCAAAACTATGCACTTAAAATTTTATAGTATGCACTTTTATACATCGAACATAATTTTTAATACTTTGCACTTAAAATTGTATAGTATCCACTTTATATACGTGAATATAAATTTTAATATATTTTTAATGCATAAGGCGAATATTTAAAATATATAAAATCACAAAAATTACATTAAAAATATCAAATCTATTTAGGCCAAAGTGAGGAGGTTAGTAGGTAGGATTAAATAAAAAGTGTTTGTTATTAAAAAAATACATTTAAATACAAGTCAAACATAATTTGTGAGCAATGTACACAGGATGTCCCCTTAAAAAACACGAGGTGGAAACCTTAAAATTACTGATAAAACGTTATAAATATTAATGCAAAAATACCTACCATAAATCAAGATTAACGTTTTAATAAATGTTTCTTATAACATATTATTTTATTCTATACGTGATATTCGAACCGGTAATCTTCCAACTGAATCATAAATTAGAACACTGCACTGTTTCTTCAAGTATTTAAGTACAGTTCATATATACATATTTCTCTAGATATAGGTACCTGTTTACACATTCTTGTTTTAGTATGATAATAAGTTTATGCAAAATATTGCAAATGTATTCATTATTTATGACCAACAGGTGTACTAGATTAAAAGAGGGCGTTACTTATTTAATTAACGTTTCATTTAAGTGAGTAACTCAACTTATTGCAGTACTGATTTGAGTAGAAATTATGTTTTATAAATATATTTTATACGTATACAGTAAACCTGCGGTAATCCGATCATTGTTTTACAAAGCGGCGTCGGATTATCAAATTTGTTGGACTATAGAATACTGCCACCGACCCCTTGTAGTCCGGAATATTTTAAAGAGCAGTACTTTGTAATCCGTCAAATTATGAAGAAGAAAGTGCAAGCAACATGCGAACTAGTTTCAACCTGTTCAATCAATTTTCACACAAATATAATTGTCATGTCGGATTACAAGTGGCGCCGGATAAGACAGGGGCCGGAATACCGAGGGTTTACTGTACTAATTTTTACGATATGTAGGTATATTGAATGTAATGTTAATATATTTTTTATCGTAATTATGAAATTATTTATTGATAAAAATACTGATATGTATAATAAAGGTAAATATGCATTAATAGCTTCTGTTTTCTATTTTTATGTTATTTTTATCTTATCGTACGTTGCGTACTTTACACTATTTTAAATTATCTTTTGTTTTATTTAGTACTTTAAATATATACCTACTTATGTACATATAATACTTCTTATCGTTAGTATAGAGCAGTGGTTCTTAACCTAAAAAAACACTATCTTACTAAATCATTAAGGTCATTAAGCAACTAATAAAAATATGCATAAATATATTTTTTTATTAAAAACTACTGCGTTGATGCATTAATAACCAGTTAAATATAAACAAAAACTATACTTTTATAAAAGCTTAATTAACATAATTCGTTTTATTGGCATTTTTAACAATGTCAGGCCTAATACGTGGTAATGCTACCCTCATTTCTTTATCAATATTCCCAAGTCTTTCACGTTTTTTAGATTTAATGTTCGTAAATGTTGAAAAACTCAGTTCACACAAATATGATGTAGCCAAATTGTCTGCTTTTATAAAAATAATTTGGTACTCCTAGCACAAAAATCCAAAATTCTTCAAAGACAGTTAAGAAAATTTTAATATGATCCGTCGACTTATTAACTGTTCATTTTCATGAACCGATTCGTAGGTATTAACTGCAGCAAATGGATTCCTAATCCAATTTTCTTTATTTAGAGAAGAAAAGTAACGTCCAATATTTTCTTCTTTCAGTGATCTAATATTGTATTGTTCTGAGAAACGACTGAAATAAGATTAAACAGGATTATCTAATTTTTTATTATCTATTTTTTACTATTTCGCGGAGCACTTGTAACACGTCCGCGGAACACTGGTAAAGAACCACTGGTATAGTCCATACCAGTAGTTTCCAAACTTTATGTAACTACGCCTCCCTTTAAAAAAATTAATCTTGCGCCTCCCCGCTCCCTTTATTTTATAAAAGTATGGAGACATTTTAAAAAGGTATAAAATGTATTAATAGAAAAAATAAAAATAAAAACATAATTGATAGAATAAATTTATTTTGAATACGATGAATGTACTTGTTCATTAGTACAAACTAATTTTAAAAATTAAATTTAGGTATCATGGTAATTCTATCAGTTTTGCCTTTTCAATAATTGTCAGTCTAACAAAACTACACAGTAACGTGTCTTTCAATTAATACCTGTATAAAATATGCATGTTAAAAAATAATGTTATGTTGTAAAAGTTTATTTATATATAATGTATTCTTTGTATTTATTTATATGTATTAGGGTGTGCCAAAAAAGGCGATATTTTTTGTTTTTCGCTCTCAGCCCAAAACATCTCAGGAAATGTCCAAACAAAGCTCCTGTTAAAAGCGGAGCTCAAAATTCCAATTTTAAGAGGTCCTCCACGGAAGTTGAAGTTTTCCCGTTTAAATAACATGGGAAACGGGGTTTTTTAACAGTTTTTTGTCCTGCAAACTTTGAAAAAATATTTTTGAAAAAAATGAATGAATGGATCTTTTTGAGTATTAAATTTAGTACAAAAAGTCCTGTTGAGTCAAATTTCTATATTCAATATTTGATTTTTGACAGAGCTTTGAAGTTCAAATTTTCGCATTTTTTCGCGTTTTTTGCATTTTTCAGCTAAACTATCCGAGTTAGGGCAAAATGTTAACTAGCAAAATTGTAGTACGGTGACATTCTATAAAAAAGTCTCCATCGACTTTTTTGTATTATGAATAACAACAAAGTTATAGACTCATATATGTACTAACAAATTTGCATAAAATTCTTTGTTCAATTATCGATATTTTAGTTCATAAAAGCGAAAATTTAAAAAATAAATGTTTATGGGTCTATAACTTTGTTGTTATTCATAATACAAAAAAGTCGATGGAGACTTTTTTATAGAATGTCAACCGTACTACAATTTTGCTAGTTAACATTTTGCCCTAACTTGAATAGTTTAGCTGAAAAATGCAAAAAACGCGAAAAAATGCGAAAATTTGAACTTCAAAGCTCTGTCAAAAATCAAATATTGAATATAGAAATTTGACTCAACGGGACTTTTTGTACTAAATTTAATACTCAAAAAGATCCATTCATTCATTTTTTTCAAAAATAATTTTTTCACAGTTTGCAGGACAAAAAACTGTTAAAAAACCCCGTTTCCCATGTTATTTAAACGGGAAAACTTCAACTTCTGTGGAGGACCTCTTAAAATTGGAATTTTGAGCTCCGCTTTTAACAGGAGCTTTGTTTGGACATTTCCTGAGATGTTTTGGGCTGAGAGCGAAAAACAAAAAATATCGCCTTTTTTTGGCACACCCTAATATGTATATATTTTTTATTTTCATACCTTAATGTGATGTAATGAAAATTACATTTCTGTTAAGGTAGTTGGTCCGTAAACATGTTTTCGTCAGATTTTGTTTAAATTGCACAGGAATATTCCCTAGAGTAATATCTGAAAAATAGCCAATTTTTATTAAAATTGACCATCTCAAAGTCATGAAAAACGATCTCAAAGTTTATATTTTTAACACAGCTTATATGGACTAACCGTACACTAACGTAACGTTTTATTAGATAAAATTTAAACGTAGCGTCAGATTTTCATAAAAAACTGACATGTTGTATATTTATATGAAAGAAAACAGTATACAAAAAATTGGAATTATTGACCATCCCGTTATTAAGATTTAACCAGATTTAACTACCAAACCATCACATAAATTACAGTATTGTTGACAATGTGGCAACAACGTATTCATTTGATTATAGTAAAAAATACACGAAATAATGAAATATTTTTTTACAAAATATGATAGGTGGATTGAAGGGAATTATAATCGATTTCATTAATTATTAATATATTCTGTGGTAGCTTAGATGATAAAATATAATCATTTGACAAGTAGTTAATAGTAGATAATGTACAGCGTTGCCATGATCATTTCTCTAAATTAAAAATATGTAGTCATGGCCTAATGTGATCACATTATGATGGACCAACTACCTTAAACTTTTCGTGCATCGCTTTGCACGAGTCCGCGCCTCCCCAAGGAGGCGCGCTTTCCAGTTTGGAAATCGCTGGTCTATACATATAATAAATATGAAACACTACGAATAGACATGTACTCGTATATAATTTTTTTGATTTTATTGCGTTTTTAAAAATTCACATTTCAATAAAACAGTAACGTTCTGTACCGTCTACCTACTACGCAATTAAAAATAATGTTTTATTTGTATAAAACTATGTTCATTTCAATTTTGTTATAAAATTTCACACAAAGACCATCTTCTTTGAACTTTATAATGTAAATAATTTAAAACTATTATACCTCGATTTAGAGGACTATTCGGGGGGGGGGGGGGGTATTGTCTGTTAATTCAAATGTCAGTTTAACATGAGTAGTCCACGGTATTTAGATTAAAATTTGCCAAATAGAAGAAAAAAATCATAAAGTTTTGATATTTTGTCCACGTACTCTCAGAAGGGTTCGGAATAAGAGCCCGAAAAGTTCCCACCTAAATCGTGGATGGAACATCCCCTTTCACGTGAAAAACTACCCTCGGAGTAGATTTTATTCCAGTTTTTCCCATTTTTCATCCGAACTACCGCTCGGAGAAAAAAATATTATGGGAATTAAAGATTAAACATGAAATTTTACGTAAAAAATGTCATATGCACTATTCGGCTAATCCTTAGCCTACTCTCGCATTCAATGCTCAAAGTGAAGGGTAGTTTTTGGAATGCAAGGAAATATCGGTATAACAAGATTTTTCACCGTTAATATTTCCATAACGGCTAATTTTACCAAAAAGTTGATAAGGGAAAAAAATGTAGAACTGAATCTCCTCTATAAGATCCAAGTACCACAATTTTGTTTTAAACGTTTTTTTATTGAATTTTTACCTTTTTTCACAAACCATAATTCCATTATTTTGAGATATTTTTCATGGAACCCATTGAGTAAATATTTCGCACGTTTTTTTTTAGTGGTTTACCATCATAAGTCTATTCTATTAAAGTCTTGTATATTTTTGCAGATTTATTCCTGTTTTTTAGTGTAGAAATAGCCTTAACTATGAACTACCTGTTTATTCATTCAAAGTTTAATTATTTTATACAGTTAAAAGGACTTAAGGGACAAGCACACATACACACACACGTTGACAACATATCAACATAGTTTTTTTTAATATAAATTGTAGTTGTCCCACTTTTTTTATTATAAAATTATATTCGTGTAAAATTATTGTATGAACATTTGTGAAAAAAGAGAAAAAATACAATAAAAAAACATTTGAAACAAAATTGTGATACTTGAATCTTATAGAGAAGATTCAGATCTATAATTTTTATCATAACCATTTTTTTGTAAAATTAGCCGTTATGGGAATATTTTCAACATATGAAACGAACTAATTCTTTGTGGATTTAAAAATATTTCCTTTCGTTAGGCTGTACAATAATTTGCTTCCGAACAGACGTTATGAGAAAAAAATATAATGGGAATTAAATATACCTGATTAAATTCTCCGTAAAAAATGTCATGTGCACTATTCGACTAATATCCAGCCTACTATCGCATTCGATGCTCAAAGTGGAGGGTAATTTTTGGAATACAACGAAAAATCGGTATAACAAGATTTTTCACCGCAAATATTTCCATAACGGCTAATTTTACCTAAAAAATGATTATAATAAAAACTATAGATCTGAATCTCCTCTATAAGATTCAAGTATCACAATTTTTTTTCAATCGTTTTTTTATTGTATTTTTTATCTTTTTACACAAATGTACATACCATAATTTTACACGAATATAATTTTATAATAAAAAAAGTGGGACAACTACAATTTATATTTTAAAATAACTATGTTGATATGTTGTCAACGTGTGTGTGTATGTGTGCTTGTCCCTTAAGTCCTTTTAACGGATATCCTGTATAAAATAATTAAATTCTGAATGAATTAACAGGTAGATCGTTAATAAAGCTACTTCTGCACCAAAAAAAACAGGAATAAATCTGCAAAAATATACAAGTCTTTAATAGAATAGACTTACGATGGTAAACCACTAAAAAAACGTGCGAAATGTTCACTCAATGGGTTTTATGAAAAATATCTCAAAATAATGGAATTAAGGTTTGTGAAAAAAGGTAAAAAATCAATAAAAAAACGTTTAAAACAAAATTGTGGTACTTGGATCTTATAGAGGAGATTCAGTTCTACATTTTTTACCCTTATCAACTTTTTGGCAAAATTAGCCGTTATGGAAATATTAACGGTGAAAAATCTTGTTATACCGATATTTCCTTGCATTCCAAAAACTACCCTTCATTTTGAGCATTGAATGCGAGAGTAGGCTGAGGATTAACCGAATAGTGTATATGACATTTTTTACGTAAAATTTTATGTTTAATCTTTAATTCCCATAATATTTTTTTCTCCGAGCGGTAGTTCGGTTGAAAAATGGGAAAAACTGGAATAAAATCCACTCCGAGGGTTTTTTTTCACGTGAAAGGGGATGTTCCATCCACGATTTAGGTGGGAACTTTTCGGGCTCTTATTCCTAACCCTTCTGAGAGTACGTGGACAAAATATCAAAACTTTATGATTATTTTCTTCTAAAATATCTAATTTACTTGGACTAGAGATATTATTAAACAATACAATTTGTTTTTACATTAAAAACGACAAAATAGCTACATTCGTGTATAAAGATAAAGCATTGAAAGGAATATACATAAAAATAAATCTTTTATTGTTTGTTAACAACAATTTCATTGACTTTCAAATAATTGCCTACTTAAACGACAGTACAAATTGTAAAACAAGCAACTCAATTGCTACATTGAACTGATTAACCGTCATATGTCGTTATACATGGTATATAAAGTATATATGTAAAAGTATAACGTAGTCTCATTATCTGAAGCAAGAGAGGAAAATACGTCATCTGGGGTTCCCTAATGAGGAGAGGGGGAACGATGTGTTTAATTATAACATATATTAAGCATACTATATACTAACTAAGATATTGTTTAAAACAGAATGTATTTTTTCATTCTAAGATAAATAAGATTTATAGTTAAATTAAATTTATAATATTCTTATATTAAATTTTAAAAATATAGTATATACCTAGGGTCAACTGGGGTAAATATGAAACACGAAAAAAAAGGGGTAAAAGTGAAACAAGCTTCTAACTAAAAAACTAATTTCTTTACAGAAGAATTATAAAAACTGGCATGATCTTTAAAGATTTGTTAAAGCGATCTGAAAATATAAATCGCCTAGTAAGTGATATGTCCCCTCTACAGACTTTTCTGTTAGACGATGGCAAAACGTGTGAATTAAATTTTAGTTCTTTGCACATAACTTTCTGCATAACTCAGGTATTAATTAAAGCTACAAATTTCACATTGATATGCCACAAAGAAAATAAATCAAAGTTGCCTTTGTAGTTTTTCTTTTAATTTTTCGATAAGTATTTTCCATCTAATTAAGATTTAAAAATTCGGGAAAAAGTGAAACAGAAATATGGGAAAATATGAAACACAGCCGGGGATAATCTGAACCAGTTTTTGCAAGTCTGGATAAGTCACACATGTTACAGTTAAAGTCAGTTTGAGTGCAGATTTCAGAGTGGGCGCATCATTTTGGTTGCAGTCTTCAAAATGCCACGAAATTACGTTAAAAAGGTCCTAAATAAGGCTGTACCGGAATTCCGGTCCTATGGAAGTTTGAAAGGGGTCAATAGTCAATAGTACATCAGGGGTCTATGGAACAATTTGTATGTTTTGAAAATCGATGTTTTTTATGCAATGCAAGAGTTTAAAAACAGTTAAAAGAGCACAAAAAATGTTTCATTTTTACCCCATTATTTAAAAAAAAATCATTTTCGGTTTAAATATTTATCTGATATTTTTCAAACTTTGCAGATGTATTTAGGATGATATTAAGAGTACACATTGTATGTGATATATTAGCAAGAACGAATATTCTTCTTAAAAAATACATTATTCGCAAGCATATTCTAAGTTTTATTGTAATTTCCATAACCTTTAAATATATTTCATTACCTGCTGGTTAGACATTTATAACCTAGCAAGGTGCGACACATGTTTCCTATGTAGTTTTTCCCACTTATTTCATTTTTACCCAGCAAATATAAATATAACGCATTATATGAAAGTTAGAAGCCTGTTTCATTTTTACCCTTACCTGTTTCACTTTTTCCCAAACTAGAGGTTAAAAATGAAACACACATTTTTCATTTTTTAAATCTGTGTTGTATGGTACAGTTCAAATGACGTAGGTATTTGAAAGGGTTATTCATAGGCACATCTAGTAGAAAAAATTAAAATATGAATTTGTATCGTTAACTGCCAAAAAAAATGAAAGATTTGTATTTTGTTTCATATGAAACAAAAATTGTATTGATCTCATGCACTTTTTTATATGCATATGTCCGCTTTTGTCCGTTAAATCAAGGTTTTATTGTACCTACTATTTTAAATTTTTTAATGCGGCTTTCACGAATAAGATTTATCTGTCTCTTGATATTGAATTTGCAACATTAATATAAGGCACGTACCAACTTTTGAATCCTGTTGGGGCAGATTAAGTTATTTTGCGTTTAGTAGCATTTTTTATGTACATATCAGGGATGATCAACAAGTCGACTGTAGATTTCATTTCAATCTATGAAATCACGATGAATATTATGTTTAAGTGTTATTAATTTTAATAAACTAAATAAAGAACATTTTCTATAAATATTTTTTAATAATATGCAATGAAATTCAGAATATAGAATAAATAAATATTTAAATTGCTTTTGAAACATTTTTGTACATTTTGTCAATATTTTTACTTCTGAAAAGTTTATTGAAAGTTAAATATAATAAATTAAATCTGTTCAATATAAATCTTGGTTTCGTTTTGATGAATGTGCACTATATAAGAGAGGGTTTCGCTAATAGAGAGACGTGGCAGAACATATGTTGGACTTTAATTAAGGACATTCCCAATAATAAACCTGTCAGCATGCGCTACCTTGTACATGGAGTACGTTTTATTCATATATATTAAAATACACGTCAATATTAATTTTAAATATGTACATATTATGACTACATGATGGCATTTAACTGTAATATTTATAGTTCTTTTTAAGAACTATAAATACAGTGCAGTGGAGTAAAATATAAATATGTAGGTATATCTATTTAAATTTGATATTGAAGCTTCACTACGATATATTGATACTTTTTTAGCTGAAAATGATATAATCTAGAATTCGATTACAAGTATATTATGTAGATACGTATTTTACTAATTTTTTTAGATATGTAGATTTTTTTGAAAATGCTAAAATTAATGTACACAATACACTTATATAAATTATTTGTAGCTATAATATGAAAATATACAGCTAGTTATTTTTATAAAACAATACCAAAACCAGTCAAGGTTAACTGGAAAGTGTCCTGGGGTGCCCCAACAACCAGGACAGGCGACAGTTACTTTAATTGTCAAAAATTGATTTTTAAACATTCTGTTACATAAATATCAAGTTTGTATAACAATGACCAATAAATAAAAATTGTTAATTTTTCACACCGAGACAATAAAAATATCAAAATAATAATTTAACGGTACATATGTACCTATATTATTACCGCGTGAAAATAGCAGTAGTCTATTGTTCTGTTCTTACATATTTTATATAATATACCCACATGCATAGTGCGGTTTTAATTATTTGATATCAAAAATAAATTGTTACCAATACAGTCGGAATTCTTATTTTATTTCAGCCCGGCCTTTGGTTATTAAAAGACCAGTAAATATATCATTTCAATCGAATGTAAAACAATAATTTATAATTGTAGACCACGAGAACACTACAGTAATATATCAAAAAGTAGTTTTATTGCCTATTGTCCGTCAAACACATGTACTTTTACAATACAACATGTGCAAATTATATATTGAATTTTTGTAAATGAGTCAGGGTCGGTTTGTATTAATATTTTTTTAATCAATTTATTAATAATACTTTCGTTGTTGCAATTACTTCCAAATAAGGTTTTAAAATTAATTTTATTGAATTCCTTAGAACTAACAAAATGAAAATACAGTAGAAACCGGTTATAACGACATCGAGGGAACCAGTCATATTAGGTCGTAAAAACCGATAATTAGATTGTTTTAAGGTATTTCGCGGAAAAACTAAAAATGATTCATGTCTAAGCTCAAAGTTTGAAAAAAAACTTAAAAAATGGTTATTAGAAGCTCCATTCAAAATCTTTAAATGATTCACCGTCTGTGAGTGAAGATATCGTCAAAATAAAACCAAAAATTTAGCATTGCGAGTACATTTTGAGCAGATTTTCAACGAAAAAGTAAATAATTTTATGCAAAAATCAAGTTTATGAAATTTTGAGGGAAACTAAATCAATGACAACGCCGCATAATCAAAAATCGTACACGCTGAATATATTGTTATTTTTATTTCAAGAAAAAATAACAAATATTTCTTGATTATGAACTTATTAAATAATATGTACACTCAGCATTCTATATATAATACGACGGCATCGGTAATGCAATCGTTCTATTGATCGACGGCTAGAGGGGAACCCATCACTGTGCCGATTTTAACGATAATTGGTGAATTTAAATTTCGCGCAGGAATATTACAGTCACGGTGGTATTATAGTGGGAATGGGGGAAGGTCGATGGTTAGAACTGTCGACCAGTCGTGGGAAGGAGCGGTCGTTCAGTAGAGGGTCGTTTTATAGAGTGCTGAGTGCAACTGTCATCGTGAATACACGAGTCGCGCATGCGCAACAGAAAATTAATGCGTTCATGAAATTTCGTATTTTTTCGTAACCAAATTGTAAAAATTGTGTCTTTTGTTCCAAAAAATGGAAATAAAAGACGGTCCGTCGTTAAATCGATAAAATTCTCTGAAAATATTGTAAGCAAAAAGTCGTTGAATGCGGTATTTGTTCTAAGCAATATCGTTACAAACAGTATATTAGAAAAGGCAGTTATATGGGATTCAGCCGGGACTTTTATTTTGAGTCATTAAAACCGATACCTCGTATTTACCGATATCGTTGTAACCGGTTATTACTGTATATTGAATTCAAATTAGAACAACATAGATACAATTATTAATTTAAACACACTTTGAACCTGGCCTTTAAATAATCCATAAATACCTATATTACCTATAACAAAAGATAAGTTCCCAATTTCAATATATCATAGATATAGGTACTCAAAGTTCAACATGTAAGTTATAAATTATCCTTATTATGTATACCTATGTATATGATTAATAACGGTATTTTGTGTCTTGTGTTATCAAATAACTTGCTATTATGATATTGATTTTTATCAATCAATATAGAAATAATAAAATGAAAGTAAACCATGTTGAGGTTTTACAGTTTGTATAAAATAAGATAAATTATTTATGTTACGTATACTTTTCAATATTCAACACTAGTTTCGGGTACTAAAGCATGAGAATGTTTTGTGGTACGTCAGTACTATTATTATTACAATTATTTAGGTTGATATTCAGATAATTTTCGTCGTAGGTGTATTTATAGATACACGATAAGAATATGAATATGTATTGGTCGGTACAAATAATGTCAAGTAGTTATTGTTATTATTTATTTGTAAAAAAATATTTATATTCATAGTGTAGAAAAATATTTTAACTTTTAACTATTTTTAAATGTGCTTAAATGAAAGTACTTCAAGTATCAAAAAAGTTGTCATGGGTGCCACATGACTTTCTTATACGAAAATAGTGTACGTTATTCTTATTTTATTGAAACATATTTCTGACAAACTAATAAAAGACTAGGTACTTACTTGGGTATAAGAAAGTAAAAAGGACTTGAAGTACGTTTTCAAATATTTTACTTAAAGTATTGATATCTCTGACTAATGTAATTTTTTCTTTATGCAAGCCAAGATCACATTAAAATATTTTAAACGGTTGAGTATTTTTTTTTTGGCTAAAATATCTTGAATTCAATTAATGAAGAATAATCACTAGTCATGCATTATTAGAACTAAAAGACAAAATAATTAATTTCCAAAACACCATACACAATACCACTACTATTAGGCATGTTTTCAAGTGCCAAGAAAGCAATTTAACTTAATTATTTGTAACAAACGAAGAACTATGCTGTTTATTTGTAATTGTGACACCTATAAATACATTTTTAGATAGTTTGTTTTATAATGTAATATAGAGGTATACGTAGGAACGTGTAATAAATAATAAACAAATATATCATTAGACGGGAGAAACTTCAGAAAATCTAGTTAGATTTATTTAAAGACCAAAACCCTTGATTTAAAAACATGACATTATTTTTAAAATCATAATCTAAATTATTAATGTCGAAATAAAACCGATAAATTGAGAAAAACTTTTCCCCTACTCTAGAGTGGGGAGACGCAAACCTCGATGGAGGGGAAAAATTTCAGGATTTCATAATGACACCCTAAAGAACCATTATATGAAAAAAAATATTGTCTGAATTTTTCTACACCGAAATACAAAATATCTCGCCTATCAATGATATAAATATAAATTATCTTATAAGAAAACAGCGGTTTTTATAATAATAATAATCATATATGAACTATTTAAAATTTAATTCATAAAATATGCATTTCTTCTTGAAAACAATTGCTCTCGAGAAAGTGTATTCCTTTCATCTTTGTTCATTGTCGATTACAAATACTTACGCTATCTCTATCATCTGATCCATTCTCTTGACCTGAGTCGTTGTACAGCCTTTGATATACTTATGCGGTGTAAATAAAATATTGTTCTTTATGTCATCAGATTTCTATCAGTGCTATTCTTTCATATAGTTAAAGGTTAATTTTAAGGTGAAAATTATGAATACTTTTTATATTAATTCATAGGTCTAAATAAAACATTATTTTTAATCGATTACAGCATGTTTAGGACTTGTAAATCTGCTATAATCAACTGATAATAATCAGACATCTTAAATTGTCTCATACTGTCTGGCTTTTATAATATCAAGTACCTTAAGATGAAATTTTGGATTTTTTTAATATTAATTCATAAGTCTTAATAAAGTATTTTTTAATCGATAAAAGCATGTTTAGGAATTGTAAATCAGCTACAATCTATTGATAATAATCAGACATCTTAAATTGTCTTGCTGTCTGGCTTTTATAATATCAAGTACCTACCTATATAGAGTGCTTAGTGTATACCTATGTATAATACATATCACCAGCATTCTGACAATGTACTATAATATAATATTTTTTGGAAAGTGAGTTTTTTTTCCATTTCACATTATAATAAAACTGCGCACATATTGTGAGTGCCAGGTAAATACAACACATTATTTGTCTGTTATTTTACCTAAAATGTAAAAAAAAAACGTTCTGGAGTAAGAGCCATTCAAATCTGTACATGGCCAAAATGTTGCAATATGCATCGATCTAGTTAACAAAAAAAAATCACGGTTTAACTGAAAAGATATTATTGATTGGAAAACTACTCGAGAGTAGAATGATACTAACAAATAATTCGTTTTATTTAATAGCGTGAAATTATGTTAAATTTTTCATAAACTGTTAACCCCAGAATAAAACGGTATCCGGACAAAAGGTAGACTCCCAAAAGGCAGACAAGGACAAAAGGCAGACAAAATTTTTATATGTTAATAATATATTTGAGGGAGAAGGCGTATGCAATATGCCCTACCTCCTAAAAATAATATTGTATTATTTAATTTATTTTAACGATATAATTTTTTACTAAGATAGAGGGTATTGTATAAGCCCCCCATCCCCCAAAGAGATTATTATTTTATAATAATTTTGTCTGCCTTTTGTCGATGTCTGCCTTTCGGGGTTCGGCCTTTTGTCGTATAACCGAATAAAACAATAACCTTTATTTTAAAGATAATTGTATCCTCTATAAATTCATCCTATTGATTTTAAGTTGTAGATGTAACTTGTAACCATTCAGATGAAAGATACAATGTTTAAATAATAACCAAAGAACACAATCTCTTCATTTACGCGGATTCACTTTCACGCTATTGAAAAAATGTGAAGAAAAAGGGTGGAAAGACTTAAAAATATACAACGTAACATAGCAATAATGGAGGGATTACTGTATTTGGTAAAATTTAAATAACATTAAAAAAGGGTTTACTATACGGAGCATTTAAAAATATTATTTTAATGTTATTTAAGGTGTAACGACTTAAATAATAAATTGGAGAATATTTATTAATTCCATTTATATGTAAAAAATTAATTTCATTTTTTTACTGAATCAAATTTTGTTTATAGTAAGTCATAAAGTACACTAAATCTGAAGGGGTTAAACGATTTAAAATAATGTTTAAAAATGTACAAGAGAGAAATTTCTGAGCATCGTTTTATGCGTATATAAATAGATTTGTAGATGAATAATAATTCATCCCCAGTATTTCTACCCTATATTCCTTCGCTTTTAAATATATTATTAAATTATGTAATATAGGTACAATACGAAACGACTTCGTCACTTTCACCTAATTCATCATTTCATAAAATTGTTGAACAGAAACGTGTTGAATTTTGATGTGCTATTTAAAATTTATTGAATATTTATTTAAATATAACTTCAGAACGTATAATTATAGGATTTTAAACGTTAGAAAGTTGGTGTACATGATTTTTAAAATATGACCGCAAAAAATTAATGGTAGTACGGTTTTAATCGAATTTTGTTTTTATATTATTTTGCATAAATTGATTTTTAATGTTAAATTTAAATAATTTTATTTAAAATAAACGATTGTAGTTATTAGCAAAAACAATATTATTACTGCCTTTTATGTTGACATTCCTTCGTAAGAATTGATTGCAATGTATAAGTAATAAAATAAGTTTATCTTTATGAAAATTTTATAGTTTTTACACATCTTGATATTTATTTACTATAACATTATATGAACATATGTTATATGTATACATGAAAAATTGATTGTATATGCTCAGTAGTCTATCTATAAAAGGCAGTGACGTAATCAGTATTTTTTAAGGGAAGACAATTCTGGAGCTATTGACAAATAACATAAACATATTATCTGGTATAACCATCGGGTCCCTCGCTGAGCTGCCACTAGTGATGTCACTGATACGGAAATTGTACGATTACTCTGTTGGTAAAATAAGCTAATGTGGTGCCTTTTTGGAAAAGAAAAATTTACATATCAACATTCACCACTGATTTAAGTATATATGTACAATGTAACATACATACAGGTATAATACACATGAACAATATAAGTGGGTATTTATATTTTCTTATTTATAAATAATGAAATATTTTTTATAAAAAAAATACATTTTTTTCATCTATATAAAGTTTAAAACCAAATATTTTTATACCCAGGAATGTGTTATGTGTGTGAAGTTAGCCCAGCACTTTTGGAAAATCAAAAAACTAAAAATTGTGCTAGATTGTGCTAGACTTGTGCTAACTTGTGCCATCAACCGTTTTCCAAAATTCCTTACGGTTTTCCAAAAAAATTATAAAAATCAAATTTCGGATCAGCCCAGCATTTTTGAAAAATCGTAAATCTAAAAATTGTGCTAGATTGTGCTCAATTTGTGCTGACTTGTGCCGTAAAGCATTTTTCGAAATTCCGCATAGTGTTCGAGAAAAAAAATGAAAACAAAAAAAAATCAGCCCAGCACTTTTGGAAAATAAAAAAATTAAAAATTATGCTAGATTGTGCTAGACTTGTGCTAACTTGTGCCATCATCCGTTTTCCAAAATTCCTTACGGTTTTCCAAAAAATGATAAAAATCAAATTGATCAAAAAGCTACAATCACAATTTAACGTTCTTTAAATTTTTTCAAATTTATTCATCAGTGCAGCGTTTCTCAACCTTTTAGTAATTGCGACCCAATTTTCAATCACAATTCTCAACGCCCAACCCCCCCCCCCCTCCCACCCTTATATAATAATTTTCACCGAAAAATAGATAAATATAAAAAATGCTTTAGTGTCAATTTCTAATATTAAACCTTCTTTCGAAAAACTTGGCTCTGCAAGACAGACCCAAGGGAGTCACTAATATTTATTAATCTTGTTTTTAATTGAATGTTATTATTCAGTTAATTATTAAATACATTGTGCAGTACTGATACAATACTATTAATAAGTGTTTTATATCAGTGTAAATGTAAACGTGTATTTTATTTTTTATTATGTCAGAATGTATTTTAAGCTTTTCTTTCAGTTTTAAATATTTTTTTTAATAATATTTTTCTAATTTTTTCTCGATATGCTCGCGCCCCCCCTAGGGGGGCGCGCCCCACAGGTTGAGAATCGCTGCATCAGTGGCTTATACATCTAAACCTAATATTTTAAATACAGAAGCGAAAGTTTTCGTGTCTTGTGTTTTGGATATACCGTGTATTCCATTTTAATTTCCCCAGGTCAATATTTCGAAAACTAAGCAAGATGGTTAAAAATGCTTTAGACAAAAATTTTAGTATTTCGAAAGGGGCATTTAATAATGTAATGGGTTTTTCTAATTTATGGGGTTTTAGGGGGGTTTATGGGGTAATTTTTTTTTTCAAATGGTAACCCATATTTTTTATTGCAGATTCATAATCTACGGAAATAAATACGTTACTTTTGTAGGAAACATTTTTTTAGAAAACATCAATTGTTTTAAATAAAAAGCAATATTTGCATTAATTTTTGGATTTTCATGAATTTTTTACTCGGAAACTAATACTTTTTAAGAGAAATTATTGCAGATTCATAATCTACGGAAATAAATACGTTACTTTTGTAGGAAACAATTTTTTAGAAAACATCAATTGTTTTAAATAAAGAGCAATATTTGCATTAATTTTTGGATTTTCATGAATTTTTTACTCGGAAACTAATACTTTTTAAGAGAAGTTGCAAAAGGTAAAACATTCTTAGGTTTAAGCAAGGGCTCTTAGTGATTATTTACACCAATTTTTAATAATTTTGTTTTACGGTAGTAATGTTTTTTTATAAAAATTGTTTTAAATATTCTCTAAGAATCCTTGCTTAAGCCTAGAAATTTTTTGCCTTTTGCAACTTCTCTTAAAAAGTTTTAGTTTCCGAGTAAAAAATTCACGAAAATCCAAAAGTTTCTGCAAAATTTTCTAATTATTTAAAACAATTGATGTTTTCTAAAAAAATGTTTTTTTCCCGCCGGATCGAATGAGATCAATTACAACACTGTGGCAGGGGGCGTCTTGAAAATTTGTTAATTTAATAAACGGGCCTAAAATGTCACTAAATACGCATCTGGAATATCTTTTAAAATTAATTAAATTCATTCCACAATTTTTAGATTTTTGATTTTTCAAAAGTGCTGGGTTGATTTTTTTTTCTCGAACACCATGCCGAATTTCGAAAAATGCTTAACGGCACAAGTCAGCACAAATTGAGCACAATCTAGCACAATTTTTAGATTTTCGATTTTTCAAAAGTGCTGGGCTGATCCGAAATTTGATTTTTATCATTTTTTGGAAAACCGTAAGGAATTTTGGAAAACGGTTGATGGCACAAGTTAGCACAAGTCTAGCACAATCTAGCATAATTTTTAGTTTTTTTATTTTCCAAAAGTGCTGGGCTGATTTTTTTTTGTTTTCATTTTTTTTCTCGAACACTATGCGGAATTTCGAAAAATGCTTTACGGCACAAGTCAGCACAAATTGAGCACAATCTAGCACAATTTTTAGATTTTCGATTTTTCAAAAGTGCTGGGCTGATCCGAAATTTGATTTTTATCATTTTTTTTGGAAAACCGTAAGGAATTTTGGAAAACGGTTGATGGCACAAGTTAGCACAAGTCTAGCACAATCTAGCACAATTTTTAGTTTTTTGATTTTCCAAAAGTGCTGGGCTAACTTCACACACATGAATGAATGTGTTGTTGTTATAGTCCGTATTGGTTACATTAAAAAAAATCTGTTAAGTAAAAGATTTTTTTCTGAATCGTTCTAATTCTAGTACGGATGAACTTTGTTTGAATTTATATAATAGGCACATTAATTTACGAAATATCATAGAAACTAGTTCGAAAAATGTATGATAATAATATACATATATGTAATCCTTAATGAAAAAAATTCATTTTTCGACCAGTGCAGCGTGTACTTGGATAAAAAACCTTCATTACTAGCTGTTTGAAAAAAATCTTACATGTTTTTATTATAGAAGATTACAAGTCTTGAGGCTTCCGTGGTGATTTGATATGGATCTTGGTTTCTGGGTGTAAACCGCGTCGATTTGGTCGTGTTATCGAAGAGCTCTGAAGATGTCCACTGCAATGTGTGACGAAACGTTGGCCTATAACACGACCAAATTGACGCGGCTTAAAACCAGAAACCAAGATAGAAGATATAATGAAAATAAAATAAAATAAAATGTACTATAGTAATAAAATATAATATAGTGATTGTTTTTTTTATTGAATCTGTAAAAATAAGTCCTATCAGTAAGAAGTAAATACAATATAAATATGTATAATATTGTATAATGTATATATGCCATTATCTTTATCAAAAAATAAATTGTAATCAGAATAACAAACGATAAAATATCACCTTTAAAACAATGTGCGTGAAATTACACCATAGTAATCGGATAAAATTCGAATTAGTAATCAATTTATTATTTTTTATTCAGCGTATTGTGAACGACTTTGAAAGTGTGCATTAACTTAAAATGGGCAAATCGAAACGAAGTAAACGTAACAGGCGAAAGTCCAAACACAATATCAAAGTAGACATTAGTCAATTAACCAAAGAGGAGTCGAACGATAGACAGGAAGGCGGTAAATTGAACGAACATAAATCTAGTGGTTCAAATATTGAAGACGAGGAGACTTGTAGTGGTGATAACTCATTGTGTTCTAATTTAACAAGTGAAACCAATGACCTTGATAATGCCGAGGACTTAATAGACGAAGAATTGTTGCCGGTCGATCCTGAAGAATTTAAAGAACATAGTGATGGTGATAAATTAGAAGATTGTGTTGGGTGTGATAATAAAGAAGACAAAATGTATGGTGCATTGTTGTTAAGTGATCCTACTTGTTCAGTATTAAAGTATAACGAATTTATTGAGGATAAAATTTGTCAGATTCTTGGTGACGACGATGGTTTAAACGAAACTTGTGATGAAATAAATAAAGTGGAAATGTTACGGGTCAGTGAAAATGATATGAACATTGAAGAGATGTTAGATGATAGTATACACTCAGTATTACACGAGAAAGTGATAATGAATGATGATAATAGTCGTAACGTGGAAAATGATACTTTTACAGATTTTCATACATTAAAAAATGAGGATGAATCCGAAGATAGTAATATTCCTATGTTAAAAAATTTAAATAATTTACATTCTGACAATTATCATATAGTAAAAACTGAATTTACGAATGAGAATGACGTAGTGGTTTCAGAAGCAAGTGAAGATATTTTTGAATCTTTTGATAATTCTTTAGATATTGAGTTAGATGAGTCAATGGCACCGAAAAAAGATAATGAAGTTCAAATAAAATTAGATATCGAAAAGAAAATCAACAATCAAAATAATGTGATAAATATTATATGTGATAGTAGCAAAGAAAAGCTATGTGTCTTAAACGAGGTATCTCCTTCAAAATCTAGTCTTAGGAATAATTTTTCTGCAAGTGAAAATTCCTTGAGTGATATTTATTATGATGCTGATCAAAGCAATGATGTCGATACGAACAATAAACCTATACCATTTATTAAAATTGTAGTTGGTAACCAATTATCCATTAGCAGTGCAATCTTTGATAAACACATTGGTCAGATAAGTGATTGTAACCAAAACGTTGTTTGTGATGAAGAATTAGATAAACCTGTGGACAAAAATGACGTCGACAGGAATGTTAATGATGATATTGATGGTGATTCACTTGAATTCAAATCAGATGAGATTAATAGAAATTTAGTATTTGATACCGAAATGACAATAAACGAACATGAAACTGTAAATAAGCAATCGACAACAGATAAAATAAAACAAGGTATCATTACACCTTTATTGAAACGTAGATCAAAAAAGTCGAAAAATAAAAACAAGCAAGCCGATGGAAAAGAAAGTTCAGAAAACGTTCCATCTAATTTAAAAAAAGGTTCTTTTATATTTAATTCATTTAAAAAAAGAAAATCTTCCAAGACCGATATGCCAGATGCGATGGAAAGAAATCTAGAACGATCTAGCTCGAGATCTTCTTTATATAAGTTAACTGAGGATGAAGTCGTTGATAGCAATACAGAAGAAAAAAACAATACTTATGATATTTTTACTCATAATTCCAAAAATGTAATAAATTCAGAAAAATCTTCATCTGTAAGTGATTTGTCTTCGGTTGGGGAGAAAAAACCAATACGAAAACTTTCATTCATTAGACAATTATTAAATTCAAAAACATATTCTGTGAACGATTTACCTTCAGTAGGAGAAGATAAATTAACAAAGAAACCTTCGTTTTTGGAACGATCAAAGAGAATGCTTACATCAGAGTTATTTAAAAATCAGTCGACTAACCTTAGACGAACGACAAGTTGCAGAGACGTTACTGACTGTTCTATAAAGACTAGAACACGTCTGTCAGATACGAAACGGATGGACTGGTCCAGTTCATTGCAAAGTCTTCAAGAAGATCGCGTTGTATCTGCAGTTTCATCTCATACCAATCTGGTTCCTGAGCACGATTCTGTCGACGAGGAAGATGAAATTGACCTTACTAAAACTCGATGTGATGACTTCTCAGTTCCTGCTCTAAAACGGACCCAAAGTTGCGTAAGTAGATTTTATTTATTTTATCGCACAAAAATAATATTTGATTATAATATCCATTATAAATCTTTGAAAATTTAATTTCTAACAATAAGTATAATTAAATACCTAATTGTACATTTGTGTGAAAATAAATGTTTCTTTTTTAACGAGATAAAAATATATAATTAAATATAAATTAATTGTAAAGAAACATATAAACGTCGACTTCAATGAAATCATTCTTATATTGTCTGTTTTATAAACGTTTGATCCCGTCTTCCAAAATGGTTGGCTAAACCCATTAAACACCATGTATTTGGAGGTATTATTAATAAAGCTTGTGTTATTCCTTGTCGACAAATAGGAATTGCAAATTGTCAGTAGGTATTCTGAGCGTGGATTTATGATAACAATATGAACTTATTTAAATAAAAAAGAATTAACAACTGAATTAACTTAATTTCGTAATATTGATTCGTTCTTTATAAAATGCAAGAAGTTCATTATAAAAATACATAAAAAATAATAGGTTAAAACGACATTCAAAGAGAATAAGAATGAATATACGCAAATATATCGCCCAGTCCTACCTTTTGATTAAAAATGATTTCAGTTAATATTTGAATATTTCTTGTATATAAAAAAGTAGAGACAATGGTAAACAAGATCTGAAATTAACATAAGAGCTAGCTAGAGAACTGAATTTTTCATAAAATTGTGTTTACGCATCCAGTCCGTAGCACTCCTGTAAGTAGAAAAAAATGAAAAGTGCATTTTTCGTTTATAACTCAAAAACGAAATAATATAAGAAAAAGTTTTAAACTTTATAGTTATCTATCTCTGTACCACTCATTGTAGCAATCTGCGTATTGTAACGCGTTTGACAACAATCCAGATAAGAATATATGAAAAATGATTATGTACTTTTTTGTGTAATTTTTCCTATAACTTTTATTTGTTATTATATTTCGTTTATGAGTTATAATAGGTAAACAGGTACAGTAAAAATACTATCTATATACAGTACAAACCGGTTATAACGTCATCGGTTAATACGACGTATCGGTTTTAACAACTCAAAACAAAAGTCCAACTGAATCATATATAATTGCATTTTTACCGGTTATTACGACTATCCGCTTTTTACGACCAATATGACTGGTCCCTTTGATGTCGTTACAACTGGTTACTACTGTATTAATTAATTTTTCTTGTTATACGATACCATAACAGAACCTTGTATACGAGTACGACGAAATCGGTTTATATATTTTAAGTAAACCTTTATTTAATTCTATTGCTTTTGTGTTGAAGCGATCACTGCAAAATGATTCGACAACACAAATAATACCCCGTGGCGTAGACACAATGCAAATTTTATAAAACAAAAGAGGACTAATAAATGATTACGGCGTCATGCAGAAGTTTGTGATATAAACTCAGACAGTCGACGTCTAAATATAATAATGTGCCTCTTTAGAGCTTGTTATAAATTAAATAATGTGAAATTTAAGACATTATGGCAATGTCAAAGCTTTGTTTAAAAGTGAATCTTCAATTAGATTGCATAACGAATGTTCAACGAAGATCTTTAATATTAGTTAGATAAGGCTGGTGTTCATCAGCTGTTTTACTACTGACACAAATGAAAGATTATGTCTTAATATTGTTTATGTATGTATATTGACATGCATGCAGTTCAAAATAGATATCTTATTGTTCACAAATTCAAATAGAAATAGAAGAGGTTTATTTAGAGATTCATTTTAAATTTGCAATTTTGTAATAAAATAAATGTATATAGATATGTCCAGTGAAGAAATACTGCGCCTGCAAGAAATAACTCTTCTTTTTCTCCTGCAATGTACACTTTTAGTACATTCAGATTACTCCCTGTGGAGAGACTGTAGTAAGAAAAATCTATAGAGTAGACATGTACCTTTGTGTGCAGTTTCTCTTCAGAAATTGTTTTTCCGATATCAAACTTTATCTGGTTACTTTTATATTGAAAAATAGAAACGGATTGTGATGTAACTGTTTTTGTTCAAAATTTATTTTCTTCACCTTAACGAAATTCCATATTTAAGTATTGAATTCTTTGTGCAGGTATTTTCTAGATTCAGTTAGAGCAGTAGTTATTTAAATGTTGTACTTATTATAACTTTTTATCAACGTTTTTGAAGTAGCATTACGTTTCAGGGATTATATATAAACATAACTATTTTTATTTTCTTATACCTACATATGTACAGTTGTACAGGATGGGGTATTTATCTTGAAAAAAAATAATATCTCGGTTGGACTAAATTATTTCGAAAAATGTTTCAGACAAAAATTATAGAGCACCGAAGTGGTCATTGAAAGGTCGATATTACGATTTCCGGTTTAAACAGGAAGTGGTGTTTTTAAACCGGGATTCGCTTTTTTTTAAATGTAAACACCCTTTTTTTCCACGGATTTCGATTGAAAAACGAAAAAAAGCTTTTTGTTTTGAACATTTTTTCGATTTAACCTATATTTTGATCATAAAATGAATTAAAAAATTTCTTCAGATTTCTGAAGCTATTTATGATTTGCTGAAGACTAAAGGATGTAGGAGCAATTCTGACCCCGGATTCATTTTAGGGAAACACTTTGGATAGCATATGTCACATGTAAAGTACAGCACCGAAAAGTCATGATAAAGTCCAGATCAGGCCAATCTGACTCGGCCCTGAACTGATTGGTCAAATCCAACCCTGATCAGGCAGTCCCATTCGTGCTTGATCATGTAATTAATTTAAAAAAAAGGATTCCGATATAGTAACCAGATGAGGAACCGGGAACGTGTCCACATAGGTACCTACGTTATATATTGTTAAATACCACTATTATATCAAATACAAGAATTATTCTTTGGCTATTAATGAGTATTATAAAATATATAGTTTTTGTACAAATATACATTTTTGACAGTTATACAAAACCTATGTAACATATATACATAGAGGAGTATGCTTAACACTGCCCTTTATACTCGTATGAGTGCTATGTTTATAAGCAAACAAATTATTGAATCAGTTGGGATTGGAGCGATTGATAAAACCTTACATGATTTAATTAATGGAACTTCAAATAAAAGCAAAATGCGGTTGTTTTCTTTGCATTGACGCATTCGCATTGTTTGAAATCAATGGGTTCTGATTTAATATAAATTGTTTAATTCAAATGGGAGACATGCCTAGTGATGTGAATAAAAAATAGTATGTATAAATGCAAATTAATGAATATTTTAGATAAATTATTTTCCAAGTTGATTTTTTATTATTCATTATAACTTCCTTGTGGAATTTTCAATATAATCCTTTTCATTTGCATTTATTAGTAAATTAGGTTTGTTTATGTATTTTTTCTTAATTCATACTTGATTATTGTTCTATATAAAATTTAATTGCATTTACATCACAACTACATTTGATTTTTCTTGTATTTTTTTAAATTATAACGGCAATCTTTCATCATACATACTTTAATTAAATTATCATATAACTTAAATTAATTCTAGGATCTTAGGTATTTCGAACAGTGAAAGTACATTTATCTCGTTTTAAGAGACAAAAATTGAAAATGGATACGTATGTGGAAATATTTTTGCACATTTCATCTGACGTTCGAGGTGTTTTATAAAAACTAATAATTTTTCAGTGGCTGTAGTTTGGTCAAGATTTTCCAGACATACATATAAAGATTTTGGTTTAAAATAACATCTCTGATTTAATTTTTTTTTCATTCGTTGTAAATCACAATGTATGTAATTATTTTTCTATCGATTGCCATTAATAGTGTTTATAAAAAAATAATCTTATTACAAATGACATTCATTAGGAAATTTTATTCTACATATCAGTATATGCTCGTGGTATTGACATGTGAAAATGAATCATTTAACTATACTTTGATAAGCAAATATGTAAAGTAAATATCAAAAAAATATACTATTAAATTGTTATGTTGAAAATGGTTTGTTATATCGAAATATTGGTTATAACATAATATGAACTATATTTTCTTTTTAAAAATAGCAAGAAAATATTAAAAAATATCAGAGTAAAGATATGAATCTCGGTTTCTGGGTGTAACCGAGATTCATATCAAGATCACCGCGGAAGCCTCAAGACTTGTAGAGTAAAGATATGTCTTTGATTTAGTACTACTCTTCAAAAATAAGTGATGCTACAGAAATTCCCCTCTCCGCGAAATAAAAGTAGAATAAAAAGTAAAAAAACCTTCTTCAACTGTAATTACAAGCCTTTAAATGCAATCACGCAGACCCTTCAGCGATTTTTTCCATCAATAAAGTATAAAACAAAAAAAAAACTATTATTTTGGGGTTTTGTAACAATGTTGTTAAGCTTTTTAAAAATCGATTGAATTTGAATATTTGTAATATTTTTAACATAAATAAAGATAGCCAACGAAAATTATGTAACGCTCCCCTGAAACATAAACAGCATTAGAACAGCAGTGACGTAGCTAGGGGTTGGTGACATCGGCCCACGCCTGTGGTACTGGATCTAGGTGGCAGCAAAATAGGGTAGAAAAGCTTTAAAAGGCGTAAAAATCGAGATTAGAAGAAAAAAAGGTCCCTTTTATTTTTTAGTTTTTGCCGGGAGCTGCAGCGAACTTTAGCTACCTCTCTATTTAGGAGATTTTTTTTATTATAAAAATGCACGTATATAGTATTAAAGCTAGGGTTGTAGTGTCGGATAATGTTTTTTAACTCACTTATTATTTCATTAGTATTAATATAGTTAGTTAAATTAGTAAATATTTTTGATTGGAATGAGAATATACTTTGAAGTACAGTAAAGAGGGGAATAGTAAAAAAAATAGAGGAGTTGGAATCTGAATTAGAGTCGTATGTTTTTGTACTGACTCTGCAGCCTTGATTAAAGCACTATTAAAGTGCACTAGTCATATGTATAGTATATATGACTGGCACGGCTTGTCAACAACGTTAACAAGGAGAATATGATAAAGTAAACATAGTTTTAGTCCCTCCTCGTTACTAAATTGTGCGGTTCGATGAGCACATCCTGTAATCTGACAACGTCCCTGCCCTTCCTTGCTAACTAACTCCCCCGTCTCTCCACTCTTCTGTATTTCTCACAATCATCATTGGTCCTTCCCCTTTGGATTGTCTATTAACAAGATAGATATATTTTTTGAACATTATTGTTTTTATTTCAGTAATGTTAGCGAGAAAATACATTTTTCGGAGATGTCTTAACAGTCTGAAAATGAGTATACACTTTGTTGTTATAAATAATATATTAAAGTTGAGAGCACTATCATGTCCACCAATCGCTTTTTTATCAGGTGACAAGTGTCAAAATTGAGTATTCATGGAAAATATTATCCTATGTATTATGTATACATTGTAGGGCAAAATAATTCATATCATAAATAAAGATTATAAAACATTCATTAAATAAATCCCACACCTTTATTTTTCACAGTCAATTATTTCTGTGTAATGTTCACATATAAAAATGCATAAATGTGTCAAAAATATGTATATTTTCTTAAATCACGTATAAGTTAAGATGAAGATAAAATTCTAAAGCTTGTATACATCCGTTATAATCATCGCAGTAATACATAGATACTACCAGGTGGCTGACAGTGGAAACGGAGTGGTTAATAAAAAAATATATTTTTCTAGTAAAAACTAAAAACAAACAAATAGTGCTGCATACGAGACGAAACAGGTAGATATTCATATAAAAACTACATATCAAGTATGGTATATTGCGATCAATACGGTCGTGAATAATATGTTCTATCAAAAATATGAATATATTCAATATATACATTACATACATAATTACATATGTATATACTAATATACTGAATACAACTTGAAAAAGGTAGTTTTTTTTTAATTAATAATGTAAACTGTAAACATATCGTAACATATAGTATGGTGATTATAAAAAAATAAATAAAGCATAATAAAGTAGTCAGTCTATAATAATTTATTAACATATTTTAGTCACCTCTTAATTCAATGATGATAATAATGTCATATACCGGGTGTCCCAGATAACTTTTCCAGCATGGGGATCTCAGTATCTATAAGAGATACAGGTTTGGTTAAATGAGATGAATTATATGTATAAAAGGGGTGAGTATTATTACACCAAAAAATATTCATAATTCTATGTGGCTTAGGCGGTATACCCAAAAAACTGAAAATTCGGAATTTCTTTAAATGGCTATAACTTTTTTGTTAAAGTAGATAGGTACCTTTTGTTTGAGGTTTCTTAAAGCACTTTTTTGTGGAGAATTGATTGGTGTATTTAGAATTTTTATATCACTTTTAGTTTCCGAGATACAAGCTCTAACTTTAGTTTTTCTTATGGGCCGCTAAGTTGGCTATGGCATATTTGAACGTGTTTTTTACTCTACTTTACAACGATATGTCACTTGCCATATTTATTATCTAAAAAAAAATTATAATATATTTTTTCAAATAGTTCATTGTTTCAAATATTCATTTGTTATTTTGATTGTTGTTATTGTGATTTTTGTTTACAATTTTTGTTTTTCATGGCTCACTTAAAAGTTAGTAATAAAATACTTTATAAATATCACTGATATTTAGTATTTCGACTTTTTATCGATAATAAATATGGCAAGTGACATATCGTTGTAAAGTAGAGTAAAAAACACGTTCAAATATGATATATTCAACTAAGTGGCCCATAAGAAAAACTAAAGTTAGAGCTTGTATCTCGGAAACTAAAAGTGATATAAAAATTCTAAATACACCAATCAATTCTCCACAAAAAAGTGCTTTAAGAAACCGCAAACAAAAGGTACCTATCTACTTTAACAAAAAAGTTATAGCCATTTAAAGAAATTCCGAATTTTCAGTTTTTTGGGTATACCGTCTAAACCACATATAATTATGAATATTTTTTTGTGTAATAATACTCACCCCTTTCATACAAATAATTGATCTTATTTAACCAAACCTGTATCTCTTATAGATACTGAGATCCCCATGCTGGAAAAGTTATCTGGGACACCCGGTATAACATATATTCTAATTATTAATATTAATACAATTATAAATCATTTATTTAATTTAATGATAGGCATCAATAATGCTCACGTAGATTACAGTTAATAATTATATATTTAATAATATATATTTCCCCAACACATCGATTTTAATGCAGTACGCGACACTAGAAATGTCAACGCGCGATAGCTACTGTACTAAAATAAATATTCAGAATAAATAAACCAACAAATATTTAAGTCTTATGTCCGGTATTATAAAGGGGCTAGCAAATTTGTAAGCTAGTTAGCACTCATAAAGGTTATTAATTTTGATATAATATATATGGATTTGCTACGGAATTTCAACGTATATATGATACTTCAACGTATTGTAACACAGTTGGCGACTCTGACCGTATAAAATAATTTTCATTATATCACCACTGTTTTTATACCGTTGGTCCTTACATACAACGCGTGCGCGTAAAAACTCTAAGAGAACTGTCATATATACGTTGAGAGTGCTAGCTAGCTTGCAAATTTGCTAGCCCCTTTATAATACCGGACATTAGTGTATTTCAGTTAAGTCAAATTAAACAAACATTTTAAAAATAATGAAAACATGAATGAGAGCGGCATTAATAATTAAAAATATTAGTCTGCTGAAATCCCTCCAGCGTTTGCTGCTCGACGAGAAATAATGAACCTCCAGATTCTCATAGTTCTGCTACTCCTAAGAAAACACTCCCTCGATGGTGATTATATACGGAATGGACATCCATCCTCCGGTATCCCGGTCAGTGGCGTAGATAGGGAGGGGGGGGGGGATTAAGAGGATCAATCCCTCCTTCATGAGTCAAAAAATTATAAGATGCGATTATGATATACGAGTATCTTTTCAATATTGAATATATCTAACAATAAGTGAAGAATATAACCAATTTTTATATTTTGCACCACATAAAAGATGATTTTCATAATGAAAAATATAACTTTAAGAGAATTAATACTGTCATATCCCCCCCCCCCCCCTTCGCTAAAAGCTATCTACTCCACTGATCTCGGTTTCTTGGTTCACGCACTTTCATTCTACATTTTTGTACACATTACTTGTAGTTTTTTAAGCTGCTCTCTCTCTGCCAAAACTCTGTCAGACCTGGCCGTTATCGCAACTACTGGCGCGGGCGGCGCTTACTTACACATGTCTAGATCGTTGTCCCTTTTATCACAGCTGTTAGAAATGGTTATAGATTCTGCGCGTATTTATTAAAAGGTTATATTTAATTGCATTATATATTAGATAGTTGGTATTCACTTTGTACATACATCGAACATAAATTACAATACTTTGCACTTGAAATTTTATACATAGTATGCACTTTATACACGTGAACATAAATTTTAATACTTTTATTTTTTTAATGCATAAAGTGAATATTTAATCGTTTTAAAATATAGATCATCACAAAAAGCACATTAAAAATATCAAATCTATTTGACATGTCGACATTGAGGTTAAGTGCAAAGTATTATTTTTTTAGTGCAAAGTATTTTATTTTGAGTGGAAATTATTTATTTAAAGTGATATAATTTGTTTAAAATTCAATATATTATGTATTTGTTTAATTTTGTATATTTAATTTTTCGTGCAGTATATTTGTTATAAATTAAAACGATTAAATAAAAAGTGTGAGGTATTATTAAAAAAGTGCATTTAAATACAAGGCTCTTCACAACTAAATATCATTGAAATACCTTATATGTCTTTTTAAATAAAACATTGTATAATAATTACGATAAGGAATTATGTACAATAAATAGTCAATGTGCGGCAAGCGTAAACGGTATTTTTAATTTCATAAGTACTTCTTAATCACCTAAACGGAATGCCGCCGTACCGAACAAATTGAAATACTTGGAATACCTATTAGATTTTTGTGTCATTTTATTTTATTTTTACCTCGGCTGTGTTAGATTCTATACAAACTAGAGTTGGACGCGAGTCGTAGAATTTCTTATTACGTCGAAACACTCGAAACCCATCGATGTGAGCGTACGTGATCGTGAGTCAAAGTAACACATTTATGTGTGATTTTCAAAATTTTTATACAGGATGATTCAGCACTGTCGTGCCAAACTTGAACAGTAGATTGAAAAAAATATTTTAAGCAAAAAACTTCCAATAAACATATGTCCGGAAATTATTCCTTAGGGAACTACAGGCTTCCAAAGATTTTACTAAAAATGAGTTTTAATTTAATATCTAGAGAACCCTTTGTGATAGAATTATGAAATTTAGTATTTGGTTTAGTAATAATATGTGTTATCTATTTTTAATATTAACCAATTATATTTTAGGCCAGGGCTGTATGGGGCCAGTGGGCCCATCGATTTTGATCTAGTAATTGTTTGTTCCTTACTTTTTTTCCTGATTTGGTACTTTTATAAGATTATATGACACAAAATACACAAAAACATACTTAGCTTGTTTATCATAGGATAAACCGTTTTCGAGAAATATCGATGGAAAAGAAAGCATGCAGAAATAACCTTAATACGGATGCTTGAAATTATAAAAAATAAATTTATATTCTTATTTCATGATAGAAAATAAGACAAAAAGTTAATACAAATATATTTCCGAAAATGCATCCATATCAACAAATAGCCATTTTTAGTTTGTTTTTTAGTCATGTTAATAAAGTACATGTAACAGTAATAGAACTGGCTATAGATCTTAGAGGATTCATATTAGGAGGTTTATTTATATGAACTTTATTCTTACCTTTAATCATAGAAAAAGAATATAAATTTATTTTTTATAATTTCAAGCATCCGTATTAAGGTTAATTCTGCATGCTTTCTTTTCCATCGATATTTCTCAAAAACAGTTTATCCTATTATAAACAAGCAAAGTATGTTTTTGTGTATTTTGTGTCATATAATCTTATAAAAGTACCAACTCAGGAAAAAAATTAAGGAACAAACAATTACTAGATCAAAATCGATGGGCCCACTGGCCCCATACAGCCCTGGCCTAAAATATAATTGGTTAATATTAAAAATCGATAACACATATTATTACTAAACCAAATACTAAATTTCATAATTCTATCACAAAGGGTTCTCTAGATATTAAATTAAAACTCATTTTTAGTAAAATCTTTGGAAGCCTGTAGTTCCCTAAGGAATAATTTCCGGACACATGTTTATTGGAAGTTTTTTGCTTAAAATATTTTTTTCAATCTACTGTTCAAGTTTGGCATGACAGTGCTGAATCACCCTGTATATAAACAAATTTTATATATAAAATATATTTTAAATAAAATAAAAAAGCACTAATTTTCAGCTTTTTTGATATGTGCATACAAAGAAATCATTGCAATAAAATTCGGAGGATAATAGATTAAATCACATTTTAAATAAAAATTTATCAAAACCCACACGTGGGTGTTGCCGCGCAACCAACATGATAAAAATACCCTTGCCAATCGATTCGCGAATCAATCCCGAGTCCAACGAGGTACATGAAGCAATATATGAAAATTTTGAGATGGGGGGAGGGTATAACCGGAAAATTTTTAAACTAGAACCACATACCTACCATTTAGCGAAAACTTGAGATTTCTAGGTGGTCAGAGGGCTGAGATCTCGCGATGGAAGACAGACGGACGGACGGAAAATCGAGTATACAAGCGCTACCACTTCGTGGGTTGCGCTAAAAAATTAGATTGTATTTTAAAAGCTGACCATCCCTGTTAGTATAATAACAATTTTAATTAGATTTTTACTATTTTCTTGCGCATTATCACAAGCTACAATGTCAATATCAAAATGCAAATATAAGCATAATTGAAATTGTTTTTGTACATGAGCAAATATACATTCAAATATGACAGGGTTACATTAGTCAATGAATAAACTAATTAATATAATTTCTGATGAACGTGTCTGTGTAATTTTAAGTTGTATATATATCATCTGTAACAGAGCATCCCAATTACTGTACCGTGAGTTATAACATCTATGTTTATATGTATGTTTAATGTTTATATATGGCGTGGATTTCGAGAAGGAAATGCGTACCTATGCGTTATTCTAAGTGGGCTTCGTCTAATTATGAATCTACAGTAACTAGTTTCTATTAGCCAAAACATACACTCGTCAATAAAATTAAAGGATTTTAAATTTTCCTCAAATTTTAATATCCTAGCTTGGTCCAGGCTTGCGCCAATGCTGGCCAATGCTGAACTAAGTCTGGCATCCAACACTGGGCCAATATACAAATGATAACTCCGTTCAAGGCTCGGCCAAGGCTTGTTTACCAATATAGTACCAAGCCTTAGCCAATGCTGTATCGGCCAATACAGGGCCGAGTAGTGCAAGAAAGAGTGGGTAGAGGCTACCACCCTCCCGAATTTTTCGATATGCATAGTTTAATTTAATAACTGTGATACATATAAAATATACCTAAATTACATAATATATGTAATTAAAAAAAAAATACATAGACGTGAAGTATAAAAAGTTGAATTTTGGTTCAGGGAGTTAATATCAGGGAGTAGATTGAGGAATGGAAAATAAAATTTTCAAAGGTATCACATAATTGCTTTTAGAGAAAAAGTTTTTTGACAAAAAATATTTCTCACGATGTATGGGACAATTTTTTGTCATTTCATGTTTTTTTAACGTATCAATAATTTAATTGAGGGGGTTGATGACACGGAAAACTAATTTTACAAATGAAAAAAAAAAAAGCTCATGTTTTATTGGTATTAATACATCAATTAAAATCAAAAATGGTGCAACTTCAACTATTTTATAAATATCATTGATTTTAAATTGAACGACACCTATGTATTTTACTTTTTTCTGCATTTCATTTCATCTAAAATTTCTAAAGCTAATATGGTTATTTTAACATATTTTAAGGAAATTACCCAAACCTCACCACGGTACTGCTCTTCATTTAACACTGGTTATAAAAATCTCATCCTCCTGGGTAAAATAAAATATCGGCTCTAGATTTACATAATACGACTGTATAAATAATAAATACTGATAAATACGTTTAAAAGATTCCAATCCGAGACAGGACCCTCGAATTTTATTCTGTTTTTCATCACCTTTTTAATGAAAAAATAATTTGCGGTCTAATAAGCTTTTTATCAACGAATAAAAAAATGACCTTAAGGTACAGAAAGGTTTTTTTATTTCAAGCAAAGTGTGTATAAGAATTGGTTTATTTAAACATTATTTAATGTGCCGTATAAATGTTATAATTCGATTAGTGTGCGGTCGCGTAAAAAAAGGTTGGGAAACTGTGATCTATATACATAATAATTCGCGTTATACTACGTAGGTACATACAGTGAGATATGAAGTTGTGATATACATATGAACTTGTTGAAGATTAATTATAGTGTTTGTACTAATTAAATTAATACATGAGAGCCTCCACCCATCAAATATCCGATTGTAACGCTTTTCATAAAATCCATCGTAAAATTGAAAGATACAATTTTTTTTCATTCCCAGCTGTATTTAATTCAAATATTTTAAGGAATATATATCGATTGAAATATGTCAAATAGTTACGGAATAGGTAATTTACTGAACACGGACCTCTAAAAAAATATTTATTTTTCAAATTAGATTTGAAACTTAATTTATTCAAAAACTATCAATAAAATGCAAAATTTAGATGTCTATTTTTTTAGTTATAAGAATTCAAATTTAAAATCTGTGAAAATTGGAATTGGTTTACTATCAACTACAAAAGAAATATGAACCAAATTCCAATCCTATAGCATAATGGAGTCTACGACAAAAGGCAGAATCCCGAAAGGCAGACAAGGACAAAAGGCAGAATCCCAAAAGGCAGACATGGGCAAAAGGCAGATACCCAAAATGAGGGGTGGGGGATATATACAATACCCCCTACCTTCTTAAAAAAATATACAGTTAAAGTAAATTAAATAATACAATATTATTTTTAGGTAGAAGGGCATATTGCATAAGCCCCCCCCCCTCAAATATATTATTAATTTATATAAAAATTTTGTACGTGTCTGCCTTTTGTCCATGTCGGCCTTTTAGGAGTCTGCTTTTTGTCCATGTCTGCTTTTTGTCCTTGTCGGCCTTTTGCCCATGTCTGCCTTTTGTCCATGTCTGCCTTTTGTCCGGGTCCCCAAGTAATGTCCTATTACTCCCTATGTCTTATAGTAGACATACATACTGTAAGCGTCAAAAATAAAGGCACAACCTGTATCTGTAAGTATCATGATCCAATAATACAAAGTCTGCTTGATAGTTCATTTGTTCTATACTGTTAGAAAATTGTTCTAATTAGGAATTTGTTACAAACGGAATATTAATAAATAAACGGCGAATACTGTATTAATTATTTTAAAGTACAATATACATAAATTTCTTGTCGACGTAATACGTCATCGACAAGAAATTTATATAAAATGGCGGCTGTCAAAATAACCAAAGCAGACCTTGTTTTACCATGAGTAAGTACTATAACATTATAATAACGCTAGTAAAATGCATTTACAAAATCCTTACATTGATACTTTGAAGTTTTAATAATCATGTGAATCAATTATCCTTTTAGAGTGAATAAAGTTCTAAACAGATAGAAAAACTATACGAACTGTAACATTTGGTCCCTTGACGATGAAAATAAATAAAAGACAAAAGTTCTGTCGTCAAGTTGTTCTAACTGTGTAGTGTTTAGTGATGTTTTACTTACATTTCCCATTGTATCATTTGGAAAATACTGTATTTTGTTTGATATCACATTGATACGTGCGTATTTTAATTTTAACATTAACAAACATTAACATTTCATGAATATGTATGTATTATTTAAAATTCATATCTCTATATTGATACGTGCAAATATAGATCAAATTAAAAAACATATTTTTGGATTATCATAAAATGATTTTGAGTTAGAAAGTTAAGTTAAATAAAAACTAAAATGTAAGCTATAGGTACGCATGAGGTATCTATGATAATAATTGTCTGTTACAGCCTTCTAATTATGTAACCGTTTAACCTATAAAACTGAGATTTGATATAAAATTAAGCAAATGATGTACTTGCAATAAATCTGAGTTATAACTATTATATTAAAATATAAAGTTTTTGGCATTTTTTGATGGGTGGATGGGAGGTGAGATGGTAAATGGGTTAGCAATTTTTTTATTCAATATTGGCGTGTAGGCTATCAAATAAAAGTTGGCAATGTAAGGAATTTTAGTGTAGGTATATAGGATTCGGTGTTACTAAAAATTTTGTTAAACGAATTAATAAAAAAATCGTAAAAATATATTTTTAGTGAAAAAAGCTGAATAGATGGGAATAGAAAAGAATAAAAAAATATTAGTGCTCATCACACTGATGTATTTTTTTCAAAATTTATTCAAAATTAGAATATAATAAAAAACATTCCCAACTAAACTATAGTTCTTAACATTAATAAAAGTTTTTAATTTAAGTTACCTGACACAAATAGGTACGCGAGGTTCGACTTGCATTTGACACATTTTTTTGTTTATTTTTTTAATCTGAAATAAAGAGAAAATTGAAAAATCAAAATTTTAGATTTCAAAGCGAAAAAGGAATGATTTTTCATATTGTCAATCATTGGGTATTATATGTTATGCCCATTCTACACGAGGTTAGTTTTTCAAGCTAGGAGAGGAAGCTAGTTTAGTTTACACGGAGCTAGAGTTACTAGCCTCGTGTAGACCGGACATTAAGGGGACTTTTCATAGGTATTTTAAATTCATTAAGGATAGTAGGTACTAATAAGAAAATTATTTGATATTTGAAATATATTATACTTAGAAAATAGATATAAAGTTTGAACTAGATAATTGAAAAAATATATAATATATAAAGAATTTAGATGTACAATTGTAAAGTTTATTGGATGTTTTAGAGGAATTTTCAGATTTATAGCAATTCTCTCCAACAGGATATTACTATTTGAAATATTGGTTCTATCGTGTCTAATACCTACTTGGTTCATATTAATGTTTCCGTTTGTCGTATATATGTGCAATACGTATATATTTTTAAAAATAACTACTTATATAGATCTAATATAGAATGAAAGGTAAATTTTATAGGTTAGCTTCCTTTGCAAAGTTCAGATTCTGTCATACATGATATAATGTTAACGTGACTACTTTTATATTATGATAACTTTCAAATACTGCGATTTGTAATAAACGTGTTATAATTTAGTGACTTTTTTTACCAAAAACAGGATAATATAATAGAAATAGTCAACAACTATTTATGAGGATGTATGTAAACAAACGATCATATATTTTTAGTGTTCTGTACTGTAATCCGAAAAACACTTATGGAATCATAAGTAATTTTTTTGGGACAGTTTTTTTAACCCTCAGACCGACACCTATTCTAATACCTTCGGACCGACACATGGTGTCTGGCTGGACCCTTATGCATTTACATGCATTTATATGGTAATTTAACATACCTTTAAACTCATTTATATCACAAGTAGGCAAATATTTTTAATTTCTTATCTTTCTCAGAGGTTTCGGCATATGTTTTTCTACATGTGAACGAAAAAAAAATTTAAAACATTTTTGGATTATGATTTTTTTCGTTTTTTTGTATTTTATTTTAAGTTATTTAAAAATAAAAAAAAGATTAACAATGAGTTTTATGATGAATTATGATACCCAGTGGCGTAGTTAGAAAAATTGGGGGGGGGTAGTACTTTTCGGGGGGGGGGATACATATGTCTTAAATTTTGAAATTTATTTTAAATTGATGTTTTCTCAAACCATTATTTTTTTTTAGAACAATGAACATTTCGGGGGGAGGGGGGGGGGTACAAAACATAGATTTATTGTGAATATTGAATTTTTCTCTGTTTCGCTACTTATCCATTACAGAAAATCGTAAATATCTCGACTCTTGTGCGAGATTGAGGGTTGTTGTGCCCCCCACACCCCTAAAATCCCGAAGTATTTTTCCCACCGATCGATTGAGATCAATTACAACCTTTCATCTGTGACATAATAATAAGATTTACACAAATAATCAAATGTGTACATGAATATATGCGTGCGTATGTGTAAAGTGAGCATAAAGAATAGTTTGGATAAATAATTTCTATGAAAAACTAGAAAAAAGCCAGGTAGAATGACAAAAATATATCACATTCTATGCGTTTTCCATGCAAAATGTATAGGGGTCCAGCCAGACACCATGTGTCTGTCCGAAGGTGTACTTTTTAGATGTCCTCATAGCAATCCTTTCTAAGGACCTTTCGTGATAATTGTTTTATAAATCGATAGCCAATAAAATTTTAGGAAGCTACCTGGAAGTACAAGTCGCTAGCTTAATTAGAAATATATTTAATTTACGATTAAAAACGAAAAAGGTCTGGCTGGACCCGGGTGTCGGTCCGAGGGTTAACGAAAAGAAAAAATCCACTGCAAAAGAAGGGAATCAATTGAAAACTAGTGCTTTGAGAAAGATAAAAAAAATATATTATTTAACATATATTTAGTTCAACAAAAATGCCGCCTCTCATGTTCAAGTAACTAGCATTCAATTGTTACTCTATTTGTTGGGGTGAACATTTTTTCTTTTTGTCAGAAGATTTATTTGTTTTTCGTCTTTTGTCTATTATTTGTAAAAAAGTAGTATGCTGAGATATACTTATATTTTATTTTGATTCAAAAAGCTAAACTGAAGACAAAAATGGTCATAATTAGATGTAAAAGTTATCGTTTTAACGATAATTAATTTAAATTTATTAAACAAATATGAGTTATTTTACTGAAACATATTTCTGGCAAACTAATAAAAGATATAATAAAATAAATAAAACATAAACTATATAAATATCATACGTATCAAATGAATTTTGTTGAACGTAATTACTAAACCGGAAAGGGACGTTTACTCTTGTCATTTTTTTAATTTTCGAATTATTTTTGAAATAAGAACAAAAATGTCGAGTATGTTATTATTTTTAATTTATTTCTCATACATTTTTTTCAATATTTATGATTTAGCCAAAAAATTTTTTTTAATAATTATTTAGAATCACTTATTATTCACTCTCAGTATATCGTATAAGAAAGACATTGGCAAACAAGTACACTGTGCAATCTCTGTAATACGTATAAAGTTTCATGACACTGATAGCAGATATTTCTTCTCTGTTATGAACCATTGGAATTATAATTAAAAAGAAAAAAAGAAAAAAATGTTTTTTTCGAAAAAATGAATAGAACATAAATTATAGATAATAATATTATCTACAATTTCTAAACTGACTATTTTTCTTTAATTTGCACTGTTTCAATTAAATTCGAAAAGATAAAATAGTAAACGTCCGTATCCAGACAAAAATTAATGTTAAATATAAAATTTCACCCTTTTACGATTTGTCGTATTTGAGTTTCAGCGTCTACAGATAGACAGACAGAAAGACACACAGACATTATGGCGAAAATAGTTAGATTGTATATGTATATTTTATATACATGTGTATAAGAAAGTAAAAATAAAATTATCACATAAAATAGCAAAGCTACCGATATTGCAATTCCTACAAGTTAAAGTAACATAATTACAATTTATAACTCAACCGACATTTTTCATCCTGAACAGGATGAAATGTACATATTTTCTACTCCTTTTACGACTGAATTTATTTGATTTTATGTTGCAGAGCTCTTCAAGTGTCGGACGGAGATGCGGCGCTCTGCACTCGTCAGCTGTAGCTAGGAATTATTCATCGAATCTAGGTGAGTATCTAGCATTATTCATTGTATTTGAATTGTGTCTACGATCTATTAACGTTGAATCTCATCACTAACAACAAGCGAGAATTGTAAATCAACCATTTACTTAATGTTTGAGCTTGCTACTTAACATTGTATAAATTAACTTGTGTAAAGGTGTTAACGATATCTTGTTGATATACCAAGCGAAGAAATTCGCTTGAGTACATGCATAGAGATTTTGTATGTATTTCAGATGCATTAAAATATGTTTCTTTTGTTAATATACAGGATGTTCTGGTTTGGGATATAGATATTTTAGGAGCTGATTTCCTGGCTCATTATGATTAAAAAACTGTATGGGAAGGGGGGTCTATCTTCAACAAACATTTTTTTGTTGAATTTTTTTATGAAAATAACATTTTCTCCAAAAGTACATGTACGTCATAATCTTATCTACTAATTCATCAAACAAAGTTTGGATCTTACTCTTACAGTTTTTCAGTTATTTTACTTCAATTAATCTTCAAAGTTACTATTTTGCTACCTACCATATTAAATGAAACAATCATACAATTTTTTGTTTATAATTACATAATTAGTATTTAAAATTATGTAATTATAAACAAAAAAAATTGTAAGACTATTTTATAGTAACTTTGAGTATTAATTTAGATTTTATAACTGAAAAACTGTAAGACTCAGGTCCAAACTTTGTGAAGCGAATTTGTAGGTAACATTATGAAGTACTAAAATAATGATAAAAATATCACATTGTATAGGTTACTTTGGAGAAAAATGTCATTTTCATTAAAAAAATTAAAAAAAATTTATATATTTTTTTAATTTGTTGAGCAATAACTCTGAACTGAAAGCACGGCTAACAAAAGCAGTAATACTAAAAAATATGTTAGCTATGAAACTGACTCATTGTGGTTGCTCTAGTTACATTACTTTGGAAGTTATGAAATAATCTTTGTTTTAAGCACTACTCTGAAAGAACTTTTTTATACAGCCTGTAGCACGAAGGGTGTTGAAGATAGACCCCCTCCCTTCTTGTGCAATTTTTTTTACTCACAAACTCACAATGAGCCAGGAAATCAGCTTCTAAAATATCTCTATCCCAAATAGGACATGCGTTTTTGTTAGTAAATTTTTATAATTTTGACGATTGATCCAGATTAAAATATCGTAATTTTAGCCATAAACACCGGCGTAAGTTTTTGCAAATATGTTATTAATTTTAAAATATGAGCATGTTAGCTTCTGTCTGAAGTTAATACAGTCGTTAAAGAATCTAAAGTATGTTGTTTCTGTATAAAATTAATTATTTGTAAGAATTTATGGTACTTTTTATGGCTAAACTCGAGAGTAGAATTTTGATTTGATAGTAAATATGAATTAAACGTCGAATTTTCAAGATGTAATTAAACATTTCGCAAAATATTAACGGGAGAGTAAAATATTCGGATGTATCTAAAATAACATGTATATTTATCGTAGTGAATTTCAACACTCGGTTTGTACAAGAACGGAAAAGTTTTACTTATGAAAACGTGTAAGTAGTGACATAAATAAAAAGAGATAACTGAATAATATAAAAAAAGTAAATTAAAAAATTTCTATCATAAGAAAATAGGCCAAAGTACAAACTGACAGACGCAGTGCAGTAATATAAAAATAATCTATTTAATTTGTATTATATAATATTGTAAAAAGGGCATCCCAGCATCGAAGGATCAAGCATTTTTTTCGATTTTAGAAATCTGTAACAAAGATTATTTTTTATGTGTTTTTGTACTACTTACTTTCGATTATGATTATTAATATTTTTATTACAAACTTTTATTTAACTTCACTTGTAAGTTAGTATATTAAGGTCAAATGATGCAATCAAAATTTCGACTAGTTCTAATTAAGCTGAAATGTTGTATATGTATGGTATATGTATAAGTCCGGTGACAATGCAATATAATATATCTAATATCGTTCTAAATCATTCTAAATCGAGTATGGTGGACACCCCAAAATGGCGGATTACCTTTTCTTCATAAGCATTTAATATGGGTATCAAATGAAAGGGGTTGACAAGTAAAATACGATTTGCTATGTGACGTTATATGTTGTCAAATGACAGATTACCCTTTTCTTTAAAACCCCTTTGACGTAGATATCAAATGAAAAGGTTTGGTGAGTAGAACGCGAGAATCTATATAAATAACATCATTTTAAACTTAATATGGCGGACGCCGCAAGATGGCAGATCATCTTTTTCGTCACAACCCCCTTGATATGAGTATCAAATGAAAGAGTTTTATTAGCAGTTAGTTAGTTAGTCAATCGTAACAAAAAATTTGAAAATAAAATAAATTAAAATAAAATTAACAATTTTCTAATAAAATAATGAAATAATTAATTAATTAAAAGCTATACATTTATTTTCCTGGGTGCCCCGCGCTTTTATCGGTTTTAGTCATAAAAAACTGAAATCTTTGTGATAAAATAAATTTGTATTTCAAGAAATGGAGATAAAGTACAGATATTCGTTTTCAAAGGTTCAATTTAAAAGTTAATAGAAAATTGTTTGTATTCAGATTAAAATCAGCTTTCCAAAGACGTTTAAAAAGTAATATAATTGAATATACAATTTGTGTCGTGATTTGAAAGTGAAAACAGTTTTTGATTTTTCAGAAATAATTTAAAATACTAAAACTGTAAATCTTTTTTCTCAGTTGAAAAATTTCACAAAAAACAGTTTTCACTGGACAATACAGTTTCACCACATAAAAGAAACTAATGTCACTTGTAAAGGACCCGTACAAACATTTACACACATAGAATTCGAACCGGCAGCTACCAACTTGAAAACCACTCTGCATCATGAGAGGTGCTTTGTACTGAAATGAAAAAAAGTATATTATTTACATTTCTGGGGCTAGCGTGGACGAGCTATATAAATCGACCTTTCCTCTACTTCAACTGTACATTAGTAACACTCAAACAATGTGCAATGTTTCATATGGTCAGTGTATATGTATTTTGTTTGAAAATAAATATTTCATAGAATTGTGAAAGACACATGTCATAGAAAATCCTTACAGTGAACATTTATAAGAAGAAGATTCCAGCTGCCATTTACAAGATGAAATAAATTGTGTTTCTATCTAAACTGAGATCATACACGGAAAGAATTTTACTTTAAAAATTACAGTGAAAATCACTATAATGAGGGGAGAACGTGGCATTCTGAGGATAAATATTAAAAAAAACTGTTAAGTATATACATACAGTCAGGCCCTGAGAGAGCTTCAACGGGACCCGGGCCAACCCTCATTTTGGGGGCTCCAACCCCCCCCCCCCCCACCAAACGTAAGGAAATTCCAAACAAATTTCGTACTAGTAAAATTCTAATAATTTTCTGATATTATTTTAGTATTAAAAATCAGGGGTTTTTTAAGAAATTTTTTCTTTTTTTTTTCTTTCTACTTGTACTTTCCTGTAGTACGTATATTAAGGTTTTTTTAAATGAACTCTGTTAAAAATAGTATAAGTATCAAAAAATATGTATAATATAAATAATTTTCAGGACGCAGGACCCCCCTGAAATCCAAGGGCCCAAATCATATGGCCCTCCTAGCCCCCCCTCTATCTGGACCTGCATACAGTACTTCAAAATTTACCAATTTATTGTATAAATGTGAAATTAATCTCACAATATGATAATTTTAATTTACATTTTAACTATATTGTCAATTGTTTAAGAATAGTGGAGGGTCGGATATAAAATTAAAGGCATTAATAAAACTAATATATATTTTAGTTTGTAAAAAAAAATTAAACTCACATAAACCTTAATTTAAAAAGTGTAAATTGAGAAACCAAATAACTGATGAAAACTAATAATGAAACCTAAAATCTGCATAGTTTCGAAATCAAAACCGAATCCGCAATATGTAATTAGATTCAAAGCTTCGAAATCAAACCCGTATCCGAAAAAAATAGATTCAAAGCTTCGAAATCAAAACTGAATCCGAAATAATTATTAAAGATATTATTTCGGACTGTTTCCGAGCCCATACAGAAACTGCGGGAAAAAGTAATAATCTGGATCTGTATCCGAAACTATATCCGAAATAATTTCATACTGTATTTAAATCTGAAACCAATACCAAGAAAACAAAATATCTCTATCCAAATCCGAAACCAAACAGGTTATTCATCACCGAACATTGTATCCTCAAAGAATGAGAGTGTGGTGAAGAATTTAGTCGCATGACGTGTGATTGAACCTTATTTAATCGAAGGCGTAATTGTGAACGACGACCACTACCGGCCATGATCGAGAACTTTCTGTTACATCAATTGTATGAAATGAGTTTGGAAAACATGTAGTTTCGGCAAGATGTCGCTACATGTCACACAGCATGAGCCACAACCGAAATTTTGAAACAATTGCTGAAATATCGACTGAAATTAGTGTAAATGTTATGAGAAATGTTCTTAAAAGAACAATCATTTGTATGGCAAAAGTTGGACATTTGACCGAAATTATATTTCACAAATAATGTTCAAATAAAACATTTATATAAAAATAACTGTTTTGTATTACAGAAATTAAAATTGTTAAAACAATTTTTGGCCACTCAATATATACGTAGGTATAATAATAATTAGAATACGAATGTTTCCAATATTTTATTCTTATAAATAATTTTTGAGATAAACTTTTCGTTCTTATAAAAAATATAGAAACATAAAACATAACTTCGAATGTAGGGGAAATACGCAATAAAACGGACATTTGACGTATTTTTTATTAAAACAACAAAAATTATAAAAAAATTAACTACGTTATACAAAACTCTAATTACTTGAATTTCTTAAATCGAATAGTTAAATATCATGTTTAAAAAAAGTCATTTTTGTCCGTTTAATGACACCATTCGCATTGAATAGGACAGTGGATATAATGTAATATCTTACCTTTGGAATCATTCAAAAACATTTTTTTTTATTTTTTAACGACATGACACTAGGTAAATGCGATCTTTATGGTGTAATCAAGTGGTTCTTACCCTTTACGAAGTCACGGAACACTTCTGATTTAAAAAAAAAACATATTTTTTTATTAAAACTACAGTTAACGCATTAGTTTAATAACCAGTAAAATATAAAAAAACTATACTTTCATAAAAAACCTAATCAATACAATTCGTTTTATTGGCTTTTTTACTATTTTTTAACAATGTCAGGCCTAATACAATAATAATCTCAAGTCTTTCACGTTTTTTATTTTTAATGTTCGTAAATGTTGAAAAACTCAGTTTAGACAAATATAATGTTGAAAACTGTAGCGTTTACGGAAAGAATTGGGTACTCGGTTAGCACAAAAATCCAAAATTCCTCAAAGCCAGTTCAGAAAATTTCAATATGATCCGTCGACTAACTAACTAATTCTTCATGAAACGGAAATCGTAGGTATCAACTGCAACAAATTAATTTATAATTCAATTGTATAAATTTTCTGTATTTAGAGAAGAATAGTAATATACAATATTTTTTATAATAATAATAATAATATTTTTTATTCTGTTGACTGTATATACAGTGTAGAACATGTCATTACAATTAGTTTCTAAAGTACAAATACTTTAGTTGTTTAATAAATAATTTATTCAATAAAATAATTGTAAAAACTCCAGGATGAAACTGTGACATAGAGTATCTCACGATATCATTGATTTAAATAGAAATGATTGTTATAATAGTTTTTGTCTAGCAGGTAGAGATTTAACTGTTTTTTAAATTTAGTTATGGGGAGATTTTTAAGAGAGGATGGTAATTTATTGTAGATTTGTATACATGTATTTAAAGGTCCTTGTTGTATTATGGATAGTGGAGTTTGTACTGTTACGTAATTATTTCCTGACCTTGTATCATGCGTATGCCCAACTACTGCTCCTGAAAACATGTTGGGGTGTTTTTTTATAAATATCCCTGATTCTAATGCGAAAAGATCATAAAGTGTTAAAATTTTATATTTTTTTGAAAAGTGGTTTGCATGAAGTAAAACTGCTTACTCCCGCTATGGCACGAATGCATCTTTTTTGTATGGTAAATAGGTTTTTTACATTTGTCGAGTTACCCCAAAACATAATTCCATAGCGCAGCGACGATTCTACATACGCATGATAGATAACTAAGAGAACTTCCGTAGATACAATATTTTTAATTGATCTCAACATGAAGACATATTTACTGAGTTTTCCCATGAGATACTCTATGTGACACCTCCAAGTAAAAGTTTTGTCAATATAAATACCTAAAAATTTAACAGATTCATCCAACTCAATCGAACCATGATTCGAAAGATGCAGTTCCTTTCCACGGATTCCATAGTTTCCAAATTTAATATATTGAGTTTTTTCTATATTTAACTGTAGACTGTTATTTTTAAACCATTGTTTGATGTCTGTGAGTGAATTATTCATACAATTAATTAACGATTTTTGGTTGACATTTTTATAAATTATTGCTGTGTCATCCGCAAAAAGGACTGCATCTTTTCCAGTTGTAGAAACTAGATCATTATTATATAATATAAAAAGTAGAGGTCCTAAAATCGAACCTTGCGGTACACCCCTTGTAACAATTTTACAATCTGATTGTACTTCTGTTTTTAGGCCATTTTTACAGATTGGAATACTAACAACCTGAGAACGATTTGTTAGATAGGAATATATTAAATCTAAAGCAGTACCTCGTATACCGTAGGATGATAATTTTTTTATTAATAACTCGTAATGGACGCAGTCAAATGCCTTAGAAAGGTCAAACAATGCTAATACGCAGAGTTCTTTACTATTCCAAGCTTTTAAAATCGTGTCTATGGCTTTGAATAAAGCTAAGTTAATTGAGCTACCTGATCTATATCCATATTGGATTTCAGATAAGATGTTGTATTTGTTTAAAAAGGTGTTAAGTCTTAGAGCTATTGCTTTTTCAAAAATTTTAAAAAAGTTGGTTAGTAAGGAAATTGGTCTGTAGTTTTTTGTATTTTCAATATCGCCTTTTTTAAATAAAGGTTTAACGATTGATGTTTTTAAACAATTTGGAAAAATACCGCTTTTGAAAGACAGATTTATCAAAAAACACAACGGTTTTGTTAAGTAGAATGAATAAGATTTAATTATATGGCTGGGTATTTTGTCCCACCCGCAAGAATTTTTATTTTTTAAACTCATTATGATATTTAAGGTTTCGTTTTCGTCAAGGGGATTTAGAAAACAGCTATTGTATGGATTATTTGTGCAATTAATTTTTCCGTTTAAATCGGGTTCTCTGACATTTAACTGCGTAGTTACATTGATAAAATATTTATTAAACTCGTTGGCTACGTCAAAGGTATCGATAAGAGTTTCGCCTTCTGAGTTTTTTATTTTGATTTCTTTATTTTCTCCAACAGTTGAAATAGTGTTGTCATGTGATTTTATTAGACGCCATACTGCTTTAGATTTATTATTTGAATTATTTATAAAATTTCGGTAAAACGTGTTTTTTGCCTCATTAATGTGTTTGTGTAAATTTTTACACAGACTTTTATATTTTAGTACGTAATTATCGATATTGATATTGATATTTTTATAATCACGTATTAATAAATATAGCTCATGTTTTTGTCTAGATAGCTGTTTGATTTCATCTGTGACCCAATTTTTCGTGTTTTTTAGTTCGTTGTCACTAATAACTTTTTTTATTTTTAATAATGATCTAATCATTTATTGTTCTGTGAAACGACTGAAATAAGATTAAACAGGATAATCTAATTTTTTTATTATCTATTTTTAACCATTTCGTGGAGCACTTGTTAGAAACATGTCCGCGGAACGCAAGGTTAAAAACCACTGGTGTAATCTATGGAGCTTCTAACAACAAAATTTGAATTCTTTTTTTTTTTTTGATAGTTTCGATGGAACAGACATTGTCCGTTTCATTGCGCATCTCCCCTATATTTAACAGTAGATCATTATTTTTTACTATGACATCTAAATCTAAAAACGATATCCTGTACAATGTATATAACAACCGATGACGATGATCTCCGACATCTGTAAACAGCGACGACAACTGCAGCCTGCGGTTTATCCGTTACGGTCTTGGATGTGATTTATGATAATATAAAAGCAGAAACTAAATAGGTCGTGGCAGATAACCAAAATAGAAGCGTTTTCTCATACACGCGCGCGATGTTTTCGTATGCATATCATCGTTATACATTATTATATACGAGTATACACACGTATAATATAGTACATAAATGTACGTACATTGCACGTTTATGCTATGGAACTATAAAAACAAATTAATACGGACGTTCATAAAAGTAAGGATATGATGTATAGTTATTACCAACTTATCTACATTTTGAGGTGTAATTCATGTTTTATTACTTTTTAATACGTACATATATTGTCATGAAATACAGACTGATTGTGAGTCATATCAGGTGGAACAAACTTAAATAGTTGATTGACAAAAACATTTCAAGCAAAACACGTGTCCGGAAACTATTCGGGATGTATGGGGCCCGTAGATTTTTATCTATTTTTTTGTTCTTAAATTTTTTTCTATGTTTGGAACTTTTATAAGGTTATATGCCACTAAATACACAGAAATATACTCATTTGCCATAATAAGATCAATGATGAACATAATCCGGGACTTCCTCTCTTCTCGTTACTCGCTAAGCGAAACGTCGCTCGTTAAGCGAGTCATTTTTTTACAAAATTGTTTTGCACGTTATACGAATAAATCGTTATGAGAGGTGCTCGTTAAGCGATGTTTCACTGTATTATATATACGTGCGAGGGTATTGCGTCACGGATCACGTGTATCTTGATTAAACAGTGTTTACAGCAAAAATATAGAACAATTAGTATTTTAAATTATATATTTTGTTATCATTTTGTCCAAAAAACCATCGTGTGCCTGTTTTGAATTTTTGGTGTAAACACACTATAAAATGGCTTTGGAATTTCCCCTTGGTGCTGAATGGTGCTTAATACATCGTCCCTGTTTCATAAAAATGCATTGCCTTGTGGTCAAAGTTAAAAATGTGCTTAATTTGTATAAAAAAGTAATGGACATCCATGTTTTATTCATTATAAAAACTTAAAACTAGGTTATGAAACAAAAATTTTATAAAAAATAAATTTGTCATTTGTCAAAAATGTCACCTACATCCGTTTTTCCAAAATATATTATTCTTACTTTATTTATCATCGATTTATATAATGAAAATTGCAGTAATGAATTTTTCTGAGGTTCAACATTATTTTCCCGGGGATATTAAATACGTAGCCATGACAACAATTATTTTAATAAATCTCAAATTTAATATCAGAATTATTATATGCGTGGCATCCATCTAAGATATTTTAGTTCTAAAAATATTCAGCTATTATTATCTGTTTGAATAATTTTCAGCGCTTTTCGAAGAGTTCTAAAAATGTTTATTGGAATGTATATTTGTATAAAGATGATTGAAGTGATTACACGATTATAAAAATGAACTAATTATTATTTTTTTTAATTAAATAAAAAGCTTAATGTTTCTAATAATTCGTGTGTTATTAATTTAATAGTTCAGTAAAATTACTATGTACTTAAGCTAATTCGTACCAAAAAAATTCGTTATTTTAGGAATGTGATTTTTGATGATGTTCGTTCTTATTTAGTCTAACAATAGTTTCTACATTAAACATTAAAACTTATTTAGCCACAACAATGTAATATTTCAATAGTTTACGATATAGTCGTAATATTTCTTTGATAAGTTTTATTTTTGTTTTACGATTCAGTTATAAATCGATAGTTTGATTCTTGCCAGTATCTTGAAATGATTTTCGTCACTGCAGAAGAGTGAAATATTGCAACATACATATTTAAAAATATTTACTGGCATCTTCAAGCATTTCTAGCTACCCACGGTCCCAGAAATGTTGCCATATTAAACAAATATTAAAACTTGGCTGATTTCGACCGCTAGTACACATATGTAAATTTACAAATATATATAATTATCTGATGTTGCAAGTTGAATGTATTTATATTATTTTTAGATTTGGATACATATTATTATTTATTCTTGAAGATATTTTTGATTTGCAAGAAAATTATTTGATTTTGTATTTAGTTTTTATTAACTCGTCGCACGTCATTTAATTGAATATTATTTATTTGTACGCCAAATCTTTAATTTATTAAGACTGGTCCTGAGCCAACTTTGTCGATTTTTATAACTTAAATCAAATATATTTATATTAACAGAAAAATATATATGTACATTTTTTACATAAATACATACACATTTACTTATGTATTTTTTGTTTGTGTAACGTATATAATACAGTGGTACTTCGACATACGAGTGTCCCAACATACGAGTTTTTTGAGATACGAGCCGGCGAGCGAGTGATTTTTTGCTTTGAGTTACGAGTGAAATTCGAGATACGAGTTCGGTAGTTCATTTATTTTTATAACCATGGATCGGAAGAAAGTTTGTGAAAAGTCAAGTGCTAAGAAAAAGATGATGAGTATTGAATTAAAACGTGAAATTAAATAAAAACATGAGCAATTGTTTTGTATGGGGAAATTTGCTTCGAGATACGAGTAATTCAAGATACGAGCAAGGTTGCGGAACGAATTAAACTCGTATGTCGAGGTACCACTCTATACTTATATATTCAATATTGTGTTTAATGTTACTGCTCAGCCTTTTGGTGGAGTAGCGTAATGGTATCAAGTTTAAACTAACCTAAGATCTTAAGATTTTTTAACATTGAAATATCCATCTAAATCGGTTCAGTGGTTTTTGAGACAGAAAGACAACATACAATAATTATATAGCAGCTATGGAGAGATTTTGTATTTTTATTAATTAAGTGTGTTGCCATTCAAGCTATAACTTTTTATAAAAATATTGGCATGTGAGAATGATTTATCATCAATATAGTAGTTTAATGGTTAAAATGTATATTTTTTACTTTTTTATTTCAAAATTAGATAGAAATATCAATTTTGACCTTCTTTGAATTCATTCTGATTATTTTTAATTCAAAAACGAAACATTGAAGGGTGAAAATTTTATATTTAGGTTAAATTTTTGTCTGGGAAGAAAACTTACTTTTGAAAACGATCTTACAGCCGAAAACAGATGTTTGCTTTATTTATTTTTTAATAAAAAAAAATTTGAAACAATGCAAATTACAAAAATAAATTTGAGAAAAAGTTGTAGATATTATTAATTTCTATAATTTATGTCCCATTCATTTTTTTATATTTTTATTCAATTCACCAGAAATATTTTTTAATGAAATTGTAAATATTTAACCTGTCCACATTTAGTTTTTGTATTTAACTTACATCATATCTTAGTTTATTCATGTATATACGCATTATTATTGAATGTGAATCCGATATTAAGAAAGATGAACCAAGATAAGTTTGAGTCTCACTGCTAATAGATTAATATTAAGTGATCTCCGTGGCTTGGTCGATATTACAACCACACATACACACACATACACATAATCACATGAATTATATATAGTAACCCTAATTTACCGACATTGATTTTGTTGCCCACGTGACCAAACGCACGTCGGTCTGTCCGTCTATCTGTATGTCTCTTGTTCATATATGTTCATACACACACATATACCACACTTAAATATACTACATATTAAAGTGTACGTACAAGAATTGAGGAGAGCATGAAGAAAACGTCGTAATATTATATCATGTAGGTACCTACTGCTTGTAACTGAAAATGAAATTAGGTTATGAACTATTCAGTGGTGGGTTCTAATATATTAGTTATTTTTATTATTGTTTATGTAGGTATGTATGTATAATGTATAATTCCGTCAATCAAAAAAAATCGGCTTTACAATAGTTACATCATACACTATATGTATATTTCATATACCTAAATGAGTATAAGAAAGTAAAAATATGAACTATAGTTAAGGCCGTTATCGTGCAATACATATTTCGATGTTTTAGATTAAAAAAAAATCACAGAATTAAAAATACAAGATACGTACAAGAGAACAAGTTTTCTTGAATTGTTATAAGTAGTAGCATCCTTTTGAAGTTGCGCTCTACCGGTGGCTCTATTTGCTGATGTGTATGTAATTTGGGACAATTTTTCATAGTTTGAGTATATCTGTATAGATGCCTTTGTGTATTATCTTATAACGCCAATTTTTCCGAAATTTTACCATGGTACTATGAGCGTAACTTTTTATTAGTACTGTAGCACGACAACTACCTTATGGTTTTATTTATACCAATTTTAATGATTAATTAATAACAAAGAACAGCAATTGAAAAAAGGTTCATAATTTTCAATTTTAACAATAAATTATAAATGACATTTAATATAAAAGATAAAATGAAATCAATACAACAAATAATACGATACAGGTCATTAATAAAATTATCAATATTAATCATCAATAAATAAGTGGGTTATTACTTTTATTTGATGAAATGTCAGGTGTTGACGAGTAAAAATTAATTTTGTATTGTGTAGGTATATTAAGTTGAATTAATTAAACAAATTCAAAGAAAATTTAATGAAAAACTGTTATTATTCTATTTTCTTTATTATTTTTAATTTTTGCATTACACTCACTGCTCGATATAACGACAGTGTTGGTAATTTAACCTCTTGATATAGTGATGGTGAGAGGGGTCCTCACCACTTGAACGTTAATTGGTGAATTTAAATTTTGCGCAGAAATATTTATAGCAGCCAGTGGTATTATGAGTGGGGTAAGAGAAGGTCGCTACAAGCGGTCGTTAAATCAAAGGTCATTATATCAAGCGGCGAGTGTATGTTCATGTGTCATAATTTTAAATGGACAAGTACTCGTATAATTTTAATATTTATCTTTGTAAGTTATTAATTATTAATTTTGTATTATCAATTGGATGTAATTCTTTGTTATAAATTCTATTTACAACATATAAAAAAATCTGATGTATTTCCGTTTGATAAGAAATGAGCAGTCTGGAAGCTACATTTATCGACTACATCTCTGTCGGATCGTAATTGAATTACTTAGCGCATTTCTGTAACCACCCTCTAGCTATCTTAAACCTCTTGTTCACTTTGTACACCTTACCCTTCCTCCATCAAATCACTCTCTCAATCTAACGGGCTCCGAGCGAATCGCGGACACTTTTGTTCTAGCAAAACAATTAGTGACAAAAGTGAACCGATTGTGACACTCTGTACACCCTCTCTCCAACATCGGTGTCAGTTCACCCCTTCTCATTTCCCAATTCCTTAAACACCGTGCGCTTTTGTGACAACCCCACGTTCACGCAAGTCGTGTAAATGTCATTAACCTTTTCGTTATGCCGCCGTTAGTGAGACTGCATGAAGACGTTGAAGGTTTCAGGTGTATAATGCTAATTGTTGTTCTTTGCTGCGTTGTCGGTTTTGGACTTTGTAAGATGATCGCTTTGTGTGGAAGTTTAAATATATTATTTACGCTGTTCTCTAATTATTTTTTTGTTAAAATAAACGGTCTTTGTGGTGACGCTTTTGAACACTGACTATTTACATAAACACTGTGACCAGAATTGAATATCTTAAATATCAATAATTGAAAATCACTATTGATTTTATTTATCTTCAAATTCAAGTCTAGACATTTTTTTTAAGAATAGTGTTTATATTCAAAGGAAGTCAAGAGGAAAATTTAGTATTTGAAGTTGATATGCTACAAGGTATTACGTGTTTTTGAAGCCGCATTTTTTATAGTGTTTTAGATAATATTAATAAATTAAGTGCCAAAAGTCATCATCGATTCACTGTTCTCTGAATTTTTGTAGCCCATAAAATGAATATAAAAATTGAGTTATCTTGGGATTTTTCTGAAGTTATATCTATTTTTAGTTTAAATACACTGGAGTAATTGGTCTTTTGAATAAATCAACTGTAAGTTTAAAATATGCATAATATAACGCGTGGTATCATTTTGGTGTATTTCTTACTCATATGATCAACTTTAATTATTTCATAACAGAAACCAAAAAAAGTATGCTGTTTAGTAACATGGTTCAAAGACGTCGCAGAAACTTCAAATTAACCTTATAATATTAATCTAGTTTTACGTTTTATGATACATTTTTTTACAAACACAATATTTACAGTTAATATAATATTTATAATTCATTAATTTTAATATAGGATTAACTTGTCCTTAATGTATTTTATGACAGTAAACACCAAGCTGATACACTCATGATAAAATATGAGTAAATCTTTAGTATACATAAAGTTTTAAATTAATTCCAAATACTCGAACAAGATTTAAACGACTAGTATTTTTTTCATATTGTGAAATTTTTGCCTTAACATTGATCTAGTAAATTAGCTGGCTGTAATTAATAATCGGAATGATTTAAAATTTTAATAGGCAAGACTAGCGCATTACCAAACCTTAACTATTACATATATGCTTCTCTTAGTAAGTTATCATCAGAACCAAGCATCATACGTTTAATTAAATAGATTTTTAATTTTCTGCCTTATATTTTTAAAACAAATATTATTTACATTTTACATATAGAGCCTAAATATCGATATTGATATAAATCACGTTGGTAATACACCAAAACTACTTTGAAGGGGCATTTAGCGCTAAAGGAGCTTTAAATTGGTTAATAATACCAGGCATAGGGTTATATAACAAACCTTTTTAGTCAAACAAGAGACATATCTATTTTTCCAAATTCCATTAAATGGTGTTCTTAAAAAACTTAATATTGAAAAACGATTTGGGTTTGTTGCAATTTTGTCAAAAAAACACCGTGTTGCTGTTTTGTCTATTTGGTCTAGATACAGCATTTGTCAAAATATGCACGTAATTAAACATATCATGTAGTCACAAAATTTAGCCGTTAAAATTAATCAACTACTCGTAGATAAGCTCTTAGATTTATCAGATTATAAGTGTAATAAAAACTCGACAGCAGCTATAAACTATAATATAATAAATGTATAATAAAACTTGTAAATGAGAAGTGTTATAAACTCGCTATACATGTAAAATTTTACCAGAAAATACAGTGTCATCGCTAATGCCAGACCATCTCGACCGTAATTATTTCAAAATTTAGAATAAATTATAAATGATTTGAATGCACCACATTTTTGTTACAATAATGTAACGTATTTAACTTTCATATTTGAATAACCTTCTGTTACAGATTATATTTTTCTATATTAATTTTTTTAATTTTTTCTCAATAAATACCAATTAAGTTATCAAAAGTATTTTTTCTTAGGGCATCATAAACCGTTTAAATACTCGTATTTACAAACTATTACAATAAAAATACAAAAAATAATAAATTTAAATTTTCATTTAAGATAATAACAATAACCACATAACTTTATTATATAGGTATCGAATAAAAGGATTAATAATAATTACGACTTTTCAATGTATTAAATACTTAGGTATATTATAATTGTTTGTATTTCAAAAGTAACTTGACGTTACGTATTATAAAACAATACACTTGTATGAAAGTTGGTAAAGCTTCACAGAAGAAAACTTAAGTACGGTATTGTTAGATATTGAACGTTGCGTTGATGATTTGCATCTGTTTGCACCTCGCTTTCATTTAGAAGATTTTCCGAGTTTATAGAATTTCTGCGTCGGCCGATATATGTTTGATGAACATCAGGGCTTTGGTTTTATTAGGCTTATTAAATTATGGTGAACCTTTAATAATAATTCTTCATAAATTACCCTATTAATATCTATGTTTGTTGTTAGTTATGTTGATGATGAAAAGAATAACTTATAAGTGTAATGTGATTTTTTTTTCAAAAGTCGATGCTACATTAAACCTGGACCAAACCTTTTAAGTGTTAATTAACCGGTAATCAATTATTTTAAAAGGTTTCAATAGGCTTAAATCATTTTTTCTATTTTGATTTTTAAAAGTTTTATGGAGCAATATAATTAAGTAAAGGCATCTTCAGATAATGAATTATATTTTAAAGGAGTAAATGAACATAAATATAGAGTTTTCATGATTAGTGCCAGCAAATATTGATACAAAATGTAGTTTATTCAATTAATAATTAGTAATTACTACTACACTCACCTCGTATTTAATCGACTTTAATTTTAACGACAGCTTAGTCTAACGACGGGCCAAACGCTCAGTTTAACGACCTTCTTTCTTCCCCACCATATTACCACTAAGACTGCGTTATTTCTGTGCGAAATTTAAATTCACCAATTGACGTTAAAGTCTTCTATGTAGATTATCATTCAATTTTAGGAAAATTTCAAAAAAATATTGAGCGACACAAAGGTTATTTTCATGTCTGTCTGAAGTTGACATTTCTCACTTACCTGAATTTTCTTGCTGCAAGTGTTCATCGTGAAAATCGAACAAATGTCCAAAAACTCGGGATTTTATTATTCAGCTACTTACCTATTAATTACCTATTACTTATTGTACATATGTACAATATTAACAAATATACATTACTATTTTACATTAATGAAAAACATCGACGTTTTTGTACAATCCATACATAAAGTACAATAAGTAAATACAAAAAAAACATACTACAATTGTTGTGGGGGCTCGTTTTGATGTAAAACTAAGTTGTTGAATTACCAAATCGAGCGGTGAGTGTGCTATATATGAAGGTCCAGGATATTATTTTTAATATGTTCAGAATGAACAAACTTTATAAGTATTTATCTCATATCAAATACAAATCCCCTAACCATAAAAATTGTAAGAGTTTAGACTTACACGTGTTTCAATAGCAATGCTATCATCATCAGAGTCCTAAAGACACTAACTTAATTTAAAATAACTACGACTATTTATAGGCCTAAGAAATCACTGAACCAGAACTTATCCTGGAACGGTACTCGTTGACCATACTGGTCTGAGTCATTACTTTAACAAGGTAAAAAGGTTGGACCACAGGGGTCCGTTGTCGGAATTAAATACCTTACCCTTATTTTTGAAAATCTCCATACTTTCATAGCAATCTAAGTCTTTACTATTAGACACCGCTTTAACTAAATTAAGATCTTGAATTCTGTGGTGATTTTCAAACATATGAGTAGCTACACTGGACTTATTTAATCTTAAATATTTTACATCGGCTATATGTTCTTTAAATCTTACATTGATGGCTCTTCTACTCTGACCAATGTAAAATTTATCACAATCTTTACAATTTAATTTATAGATTCCTGATTTGTCCGTAGGTTCATCCTTGTCTTTGGGGTTGCCTAATAAGTTTTTAATGCTATTATTAGAACTATAGACTATTTTAAAGTCCATATCACTGAAAATTTTTGAAAGACCTTTGGTGTATCTAGGAAAATAAGGAATCTTTACATATTTCTGTTTTTTATCACTGTTCATACTAAGAGTTGTTGTGTTATTTATATTAGATCTCATTTTGTGTTTCCTAATGAGATTAAATATTATATCTTTAGAGAAATCATTGAATATTGCCGTGTCTAAAATGTAATTTAATTCTTTTTTATAATTTTTTACTGACAGTGGAAAATTAACTAATCTATACACCATTGAATTAAAGGCTGCCAGTTTATGTTGCATACAATGATTTGACTTATTAGATATAAATCTCTTAGTAGAGGTGTTTTTTCTAAATACATCTATTTCTAATTTATTGTCCTTTCTGATAACTAAAGTATCGAGAAAAGATAATTTGCCATTTGTTTCTAATTCATGGGTGAATTTTATACTTTTAAATTTAGAATTTAGAGAATCTAAAAACGATTCTATGCTACATTTACTTAAATCAAATACTGCAAAAATGTCATCTACATATCTAATCCAAACTCTAGGAAAGTAATTTAGTTCTTTACTCAAATCACTTTCAAATTTACCCATAAATAAATTGGCAATATAAGGTGATAAACTGTTACCCATTGCGGTACCGTCTAACTGTTGGTAATATTTATTATTAATTTTGAAATAATTTTGTTTCAAACAAAGATTAGTGAGTTTTAAATATTCATTGATATGTTCACTTTCCAAATTATTATCAATCAGTAGATTTCTCAGATATGTTAAAGTAGTATCCAAAGGGATACTTGGAAAAAGTGCCGAAACGTCGAAAGAAACTAATATTTCATTATCATTTAATTCTAGATTTTTAATTTTATCAATAAATTCATAAGAATTCTTTACTGAGAAATTTTCTGGTTGTTTCTCCAAACTGCTGAATTCATGATTCAACCATTTAGAGATTAAATTTAATCTAATAAGTCAAATCATTGTATGCAACATAAACTGGCAGCCTTTAATTCAATGGTGTATAGATTAGTTAATTTTCCACTGTCAGTAAAAAATTATAAAAAAGAATTAAATTACATTTTAGACACGGCAATATTCAATGATTTCTCTAAAGATATAATATTTAATCTCATTAGGAAACACAAAATGAGATCTAATATAAATAACACAACAACTCTTAGTATGAACAGTGATAAAAAACAGAAATATGTAAAGATTCCTTATTTTCCTAGATACACCAAAGGTCTTTCAAAAATTTTCAGTGATATGGACTTTAAAATAGTCTATAGTTCTAATAATAGCATTAAAAACTTATTAGGCAACCCCAAAGACAAGGATGAACCTACGGACAAATCAGGAATCTATAAATTAAATTGTAAAGATTGTGATAAATTTTACATTGGTCAGAGTAGAAGAGCCATCAATGTAAGATTTAAAGAACATATAGCCGATGTAAAATATTTAAGATTAAATAAGTCCAGTGTAGCTACTCATATGTTTGAAAATCACCACAGAATTCAAGATCTTAATTTAGTTAAAGCGGTGTCTAATAGTAAAGACTTAGATTGCTATGAAAGTATGGAGATTTTCAAAAATAAGGGTAAGGTATTTAATTCCGACAACGGACCCCTGTGGTCCAACCTTTTTACCTTGTTAAAGTAATGACTCAGACCAGTATGGTCAACGAGTACCGTTCCAGGATAAGTTCTGGTTCAGTGATTTCTTAGGCCTATAAATAGTCGTAGTTATTTTAAATTAAGTTAGTGTCTTTAGGACTCTGATGATGATAGCATTGCTATTGAAACACGTGTAAGTCTAAACTCTTACAATTTTTATGGTTAGGGGATTTGTATTTGATAAGTCATAACCATAGTTTTTGTCTGTTGTTTGTTATATTTATCTCATGTTAAACTTTATTTTAATTATTTATCAATTTTTATTTTCTAATAACGTTTGAATGTTTGGAAAGTTTCTAGAACTTTTTTTGGATACCAATAAAAAATACATATAAAACAATTTGAAAATGTTTTTTTTCGAATTTAAGCTTAAAAAAGCTCTCGTTCTTGAAATGAAATAGTTTGCACATTGGTAAACCTGAACCAAAAACGTTATTTATATATTAAATCGGAACCATAAATAAATTCAGGTTCAGGCATCTAGTCATAAATCTTTATTTTTAGATTTTCTAACAAAAAAAGAGGATACATTTCCTAGAAAAAGATCGTATTTTTCAAGAAAGCTTTTTATAAGGTACCTTTACATTATATTCAATGATACAATATATTTCTGAAATATGATTCTATTGAAGGTGTAGTTTTACACATCCCTGATTATATTCGGAGAACGGTAGGCGTGCAGAATAACAACGGAAACATAAGGAATGAGAAATGAAGGTGGTATGGAAATAGAGCAGGATACGTTGATCGTAGAGCATTGTTTAGAAGTGTCAGTCGTGTAAATTTACACTCTTTGTTAAATTGAATACGTAATGTGTTACGTTATTCGTTATAACGGCTTTGTCGTTGCTCACCGCATGCTGAAATATGATCAAGTCGAAGAATATAATAATAGGTACAATAAAGCTCTTGTTTCTGGCTGTATATAGGTCACCTCATTATCTTAGTATATTGGGTTTAATAAAAGCCGAACGAAGAATGGTTGTTTAAATACTAATCACTTTTAGTTTGGAGATTGTTTTATCTCAATTGTCTGTCTGTATTGCTTATGTTGATACAGGGAGGTTCGTTTTAATCAATTCACTCAAAAATCTCAGTTATGAAGTTATTGGAAAACATGTTTTATTCAAAGTTGATAAGCTATTTGGGGGGAGGGGGCAGAAGTTAATAACCTGAGAAGGTACTCTTGAGATAGTTTTAAGGTAAACCATAACATTTTTTATTGGAATTTTATTCTTTGAAACAAAGTAACAATTTTCATCTCAAATATTTTTATGTCAAAAATTTCATCAATTTTCGAAGATATTGAATAATTATACACTAAGTGTATATCAATACACTCAATGTACAAGTTTTAAAGTAATAGGAAAAAATACTATTTATTTTAATTATAAGGTTTACTTCTTATAAAATAATAATTATAATATTGACTGTATTTTAATGGTTTAGATCAGGCGGGATCACCCTTTTGACCATTTTGGGCCGCTTAACGCAGTCATTTTTTCAAGGGCCGCAGATGTATTTAATATCCTCGGGTTAGTCAAGCCTGGTTTAAATCAGGTTTTTCCAAAGTTCATAGAACCCACCTGTAATTATTTGTGAATTAAAAATTGTAAATGACCTTTTTTGCTCTTTTAATTGTTTTTAAACTCTTGCATTGCATAAAAAACAACGAATTTCAAAACATACGAATTTTCCCATAGACCCCATATAGACCCCTGGTGTACTATAAACACTTTTTTAACTTCCATAGACCTAGAGGGTCCATATAGACAACGTTGGGGAACCCTGGTTTAGATTCAATGGCTTTAGATTACATTAAACGTAGATTAGAGTAAAACATAATCACTTCCATTAAAAAAAATCCTTACACTAATTTTGAAGAGACCAAATTAAGGTTAACATAATTAACATTAATTTATGAATTTTATCAAAAATTGTGGTCAAATAAAAAAACATGTAAAATGAACATAGTTTGCTTTGTTTCAAAGAATAAAATTTCAATAAATAATAAACGATTATATTAAAAAATAAAGTTGACCATAAGAATACCTTCTCAAGGTCATCAATATCTGTTCACCCAATAGCTAATAAACCTTTTTGCCTAGGTATGACTTCAACGCTTAAAAGTATTTAGTGGATTTCCCTCCTTCGTAGAAAGTACTTATTGTAATTACTGTAATTTTTTTTTAAACAATACAGTATAAAAACCAATTATCAGGTTTGAAATAAAGTTGAAATAATAATGAAAAAAAGTTCTTTTCCGTGATTGAGCGTACAATTAAAATTTTAATTAAACCTAAATTTTATATTACGTCTTTTTTGTTTTAAAGAATGAATGAATAAATTGTTTGTTGTTTTTCAGATTTATCTACTCCATTAGACACTCCTTTACCATCGTACAAATACATCGGGCAAGATGATGAGAGCCACAGGATACCGCAAATACAGTAAGTATCTCATTAAAATTTCTATATTTTATTAGTAAATAAACATTTTAATTTATTTAAAAATTACCGAAAATTTGCAATATGCTGTGTAAACATCTGTTGTGCTTTTGATTTCCAAATTAAAATGATCTGTGATAAATCTAATATAAAATGCAATTTTATGTAATTTATGCCATTATGTATTGTACTATCTGGTATGAGGCAAATAAAGCCAAAACACTGCACTTTTTGATTGGGATATGCCATTTTCTGTGATCATACATAATATATAAGAAAGATTTTAAGATAGGGAGCCATTTTAAAATCCATGTAGAATACCCTTATATCGACTATTTAATGTCACATTTCACTTAAGCCTATAATTTTACCCTTATATGCAGATTATAATGTTTTAAATAATACTATCTCTATATTTATAGCACACCTACTAAAATTCAATTATTTCGAGATATTCTTCTTTAAAGAATTTGCATCCGGCGAAATATGAAATACGATTCACTAAAGCTCCCTTCTTTAAAGTCTTAAGATTCGGCTGAACGTAAAAATATGCGTTCCTAAATTGACATCGTAAAAATGAATCAAAATTCATAGCATGGTTTATCTTTATAAAAATGAAAATTCTGCTTTCGTTTGAGTCACATTCTTGTAAATGTATTCTAACATCGTAATCCGGAATTTGCGACGACTGAAGAAATTATTGTAGATTGTTTGGATACAAATAATACATTGAAATATGTGTATGTATATTGTATATACTTTCAAAAATTGAAGTATTACTTTCATAACGACAATATTCTTTTTATAAACTTTGTGTCTCTGCCATTTTTGTATCCTCTCTTAAAAATTGAAATACGTACACTTTCCACTTAAATTATTATGACGACCAAAACAAGCTTTTTCATTATTTTAATCTATGTAAAGTACAATGAGAAAAATACACATAATCAGAAGAAATACATATTTATATTCTGTAAAGTACGACAGGTAGGTATTTAATATTTTTACTTAAGAACTGATTTTTCCTTATTATTAATATCGTAGGTACATTTATATATTTTTTATATAAATTTATGAAATACTAGCGGATTTGCGCGAAATTCGAAACTAATTACAACCCTCCATACGTAATAGAGGATGACATATTATATATTTTATATTGATTTTTATTCATTACCTATAAAAAAATCGAAAATATCTCAGATCTGAGTTAAAAATTGCAAAATTCACCCCCTGCCTACCTCCGCCATTAGGAGTTGAATATCGAATTTTATTTATTGGAAAATGTGAATATTATGTATTTGTGATCAATTTATCACTCCTAAATAATAATTTGAGTTCATAAAAAATGAAACTACATGGAACAATGCAAATTTTGCCAATAATCTATGCTAGAATGATAAACGAAAAAGTACTACAATATTGGCAATACATCCACACCGTACAATAAAACACATTTTTTAAACTTTGATTTATAAATGTCTGAAACAGTTTATTTTGTACATGATATTCTTTACAAACACATGCAACGGACACTCTCAATTTTAGTTTTTCAATCGCAGATTTATTTTTTGTTTAATATTCGAGTATGTTCATATCATTCTTTGTCCATGATAAAGACACGGCATAAAAAAATTCTGCTGAATACGATTCTGTACTAATATGTATAGTGTGCTATTTGAAAATATAGTCTTGGAACTTATATCCAAAATCTAAATAACCATTTCGAACCCCACAAATTTTTATTTAACATTTTTTTTAAATTCGATTATTTATAATTTTGACCAATAATGTACACACAAGACCAGTGGAAATTTATTAGTTAAATCGAGGTTTTACTGTAATAAAACATATTTTCAAACTACCTAACCTTCACAATCAATTGTACAAATCAATATTTGCTTATTGTATCATTTCAACTAAGGGTTATATTTAATTACATTATATATTAGATAGTATTCACTTGAACATAAATTTTAATACTTTAATACACGTGTATTAATTTTTGTAGTATTTAATTTTTTTTAATGGTGAATATTTAATCTTTTTAAAATATATAAAATCACAAAAACCAAAAAACATTTGAGTCCTAGTAGCTTCGCACTGGAACCACCTATTTATAAATTATTTCCTATTGTCTATGTTAAAAAATCAGGACTCAAAGGGTTAAAAATACCAAATCTACTGGGGTGACAAGAGATTGGTTAGTTTTTACGTTAGATTAAAATATAGAAAATCACATTAAAAATATCAAATTTAATTTGGCCAAAGATAGGAGATTAGTAAGTTAGGTAAGGTTAGGTAAAAATATAAAAAATCACAATAAATACATCAAAAATATGTTTTTAAATCTGACAGGGCCAAATTTAAATCAAGTGCAAAGTATTCTTTTTTAGTGCAAAGTATTTATTTTTAGTGGAAACTATTTATTTAAAGTTATATAATTGGTTTTAAAAAACGATTTAATAAAAAGTATTTATTATTAAAAAAAGTGCATTTTAATACATGTCTTTAACTAATGCCTCAAAAAAATAATATATCGTTTTTAATTCTTGTACACTAACTATATTAAAAATATTATATAATGAAATTATAACATAAAGGTGACAGCGTTTGATGTGTAGATGTCATTACATTAAAAGGTAAAACACACAAAACGAATCCCCGCGTACTGCTAATAGTCGTGTTTAAACTCTACAACACCTCTTAAAATGATTGTTCCATTTCTGAGATGAGATCTTTACGCTGTCTAGCTTTCAGAATGGAAATATGTGCATCTTCGACAAAGGAAACATTTACATGCTATAAGCAGGGACTGATTTAGAAATATATAAAACATATAAATATACCGGGTGTTAAAAAAAGAGTGTAAAATATTTAAAGAGGTAATAGTGTGGACCAAAATAAGCAAAAAACTTCTAATAAACATGTGTCCAGAAATTTTTCCTGAGGGAACTACAGCCCTCCAAAGATTTGGCTCAAAATGAGTTTTTATTTAATATCTAGAGAACCATTTGTGATAAAATTATGAAATTTGGTATTCTGTTTGGTAATAATAAGGGTTATCGATTTCTCGTATTAACCAATTATAATTTAGACCAGGGATGTATGGGGTCAGTGGGCCCATCGATTGTTATCTAGTATTTTTTTATTCTTTAATTTTTTCTTGAATAAATGACTTATATAAGATTACATGACACAATATACACAAAAATATATTTTGCTTATTTGTCATAGGATTAACAGTTTTCGAGAAATATCGATGGTAAAGAAAGCATGCAGAATTTCACTTAATACGGATGCTTCAAATTACAAATAATATATTTATATTCTTGTTCTATGATTAAAGGTAAGAAAAAAAGTTCATATAAAGAAACATCCTAATATGTATCCTCTTAGATCTAAAGCCAGTTCTATTACTGTTACACGTATATACTTTATTAATTTGACTAAAAAAACGAAATTAAAAATGGTTATTTGTTAATAAGGATGCACTTTTGTGGTATACTTATGATAACTTTTTTTCTTAATTATTATCAGAGAACAAGAATATAAATATATTATTTGTAATTTGAAGCATCCGTATTAAGTTAAATTCTGCATGCTTTCTTTACCATCGATTTTTCTCGAAAACAGTTAATCCTATGAAAAATAAGCAAAACACATTTTTGTGTATAGCGTCATGTAATCTTATATAAGTCATTTATTCAAGAAAAAATTAAAGAATAAAAAAATACTAGATAAAAATCGATGTGCCTACTGACCCCATACAATCTTGGTCTAAATTATAATTGGTTAATACGAGAAATCGATAACACTTATTATTACTAAACCGAATATCAAATTTCATAATTTTATCACAAAGGGTTCTCTAGATATTAAATAAAACTCATGTTGAGCCAAATCTTTGGAGGGCTGTAGTTCCCTCAGGACAAATTTCCGGACACATGTTTATTAGAAGTTTTTTGCTTATTTTGGTCCATACGATTACCTCTTTAAATATTTTACACTCTTTTTTTAACACCCGGTATAACAGTTGAAATATAAACATATAACAGTTGAAATATGTCTCACTTATCTTTGTTTCATTAATACCTGGTATTATAAAGACCAAAACCTAACCAAAATGGTATCAAACATAAATGACAGTTAAATAAACTAAAGCATAATTATAAACTGATATTTTTAGCTTTAAAATGCTACCAAGCAGATTTTTTTTTTTTTCTACTAATAATAATTTTGGTATCAATCTTAAAAAAAAAGAAAAAAATACTACTCCTTTAATTAAACTCACCACTCTATTTAACAACCGCTCCACATAACGATATGCCCACAGCTCTATATAGCGACCCTTTTCCTAGCGCAAAATTTAAATTCATTAATTGACGTTAAAGTTGGCACGGTGGGTAGGGCGTCGACGTGTCGTTATATAGAGAAGTTGAATTACTTATACCGTCGTTCGATAGAGCGGTGAGTGTACTTTAATTTATTGTTAATAGAACTGTGACTTATTTCGGTCGTCTTGATTTCGAATTTTGTCTCGGGGAAATTGAGGCCATCACATCTGTCTTATCTCGTAAAAAATTACCCAGTCTCATCTCGCTTTATGGTAGTATCGTACGTGTGACCGAGATCAATATTTTTTTGATTATCCTTCAAAATGGCAGTTGATATTGTATCGATCTTGTTTCGTCCAAATTTAAGCCAATCTCGTCTAAATCTCTATAAATAAAGTCCGAGATCAAGAAAACTTCCATCACGGCATGTAGCCCTTATTGTTTTCCAACTCTTCGAAAAATCGATATTAATATTGATAAGAAGGGAATAGCTTAAAGCTGGGAGGATAAAAAATATAGGGGACAAATTAATTGTTTTAAGAATGGAAAAAACCATATTAAAAAATTTGTAGGTATGGTTTTTTGCGTGTACAAAAAAATTGATTAAATTTGCAGGATACGAATCAGGAGTTTTACATAGCCAATCTGTTAAACACATTTCCCAGGTATACACTTATGCACCAAAATGGGATATGTACTAAATCGAGTGGAATGTTTCCCATGATAACCAATTAAATTTCCATAATTGGGTCGCTTCACTAGGCTCTTTTTATGGAAAATTTTGAACATCATGTGGTTTATTGAATAATAACGTAAAATGAATTTTAATAAAATGTGGATTTACTTACACAGTATTGCATATTATTATTAACTTAGGTATATTAATTTAATTTCATTCGAATCATAAGTAAACAATTAAAGGGTCAATTGTTCGAAGAAAAATACAATATTACTTACCATAAATAAATGTGTAGGGGAAGGTTGTAATATCGTACCACTTTTTCGTTTTTTCATTCTAGCGGACTCAATTATAATAGATTCATTGACAAAATTGACATTGTTCCATAGTTCCATGTAGTTTCATCCTTTATGTACTCAAATTATTTTTTAGGAGTGATACCGTTTTTCTGAAGCTTTTCAAATGGTATGATTTTGGAGTCGAGTTTCCTAATTCGTACCTACGGTTCCATAAATCGTAAATTCATATAATAATATGCAATAAATGGATGAAAAATATGCATTTATGTAATATATCAAGTTTTTATCTGGAATTACTAGCAGGCCGCATGAGAAATGTTTTTTCAAACAGTTTTTTTCCGCTAAATTTCAATTACATTTTTTAAGGTTTTCATCAGGAAACAAAAAAATCACAGGAATTTTTTAATGATCTTTTTTTAAGTACGATTTAGGCAACAGTGCATGGAACGATATTGAAAACTAGGACATTTTATAAATAAATTTTAATTATAACCTTTACTGAATCAAATAAAACTGAAATTTATTGCATATCGTAGATAACATAACTACTACATACTACATAGTACTTATATTTCATTACATTGAAAATGTACTGAATTTTCAATGTTCTACACTAGTCTACACTCTTATAATTTTTTTTATAATACTACATCAAACAATACACTTTTTTTTAAACAATTGTCGTTTTAATATCGTATCTTCTACAAGTGAAAAAATTGTTATGAGCACATGAAATACGGTTTAGTTTTTATTATCCGCAATACATGGTTAATATGTATAATAGTTTTATACATTTTAAAACTGCTGTGGTACGATCTAAGCGCCAGTACGATTATGGCTACTTTCTTCTATATAATAAAAAATTATCTGATTTATAAAAATTGCATATAAAGAAATAATTTTAAATGTTATGTCATCATATCAATTAAGAAACATTTTCAATAAAAAAATAAATACATTTCCTAATTGTTAAAAAATGCGAAGTCTGTGTATGTCAGCATGGTAGACATTGGAGGAGGACATCGATAAAAAAATAAATTGAAATTGATCGAATTTGAGCCACCAGATGCCTTGAAACAAAAGAGATAAAGGACAGATATTACCTATATTATAGTCAGAGCAAAGAGAAGACAAGAAAATTAATTCGATATATGCAGAGTTAGGAATATCTTCACATATTTTTTAACTTATTTCATATAACTTTAATTTTTGGTAATTAATGAAGAGATGAAAATCCAGTAATTATGAATTTCGCTTTTAATGGGTATATGTTATTAACCCGAGAGCGATTAGTAGTTAAATGTATAAAATGAATGAACAGATTTTTATTTTTAATTGAATTAGCATTAAATTACATATACGTATAGGTATTGTGTTCGTCTTTAACCAGTGATAATCGATAACTAATTCACGTTCCTAGTGTGTCAGCGTTTTACTCCATTAAAGATGTTGACTAATGCTTTCCAAGTACCGAGTGCCATTGCACATAGTCGGGTAGTTTGGTTGAATTAAGTTAATCTTGTAGACGACTTTCTAAGTAGAGTACGTACATAGAAGCTCCATAACTAAAATCTATGTTTTAAATTTTGTCAATTTCCTTCAGCTCCTTTTAAGCATTTAAAATATTATTCCCAAATTAATGCCAAATAATTTTGCTGACATAATATATGTAGTATTAAAATTACATTTAATAGAGTCACTTAATACAAGAAAGTAGGTCAAATCTTTTATTTAAAAAATATCTCGAGCTATGTAGAGAAAACATTGAGAAACATAACACTTTTGTTCGTTATACACATTTGCATTTAATCATAAAGAAAATGGTCGTAAATCTTTATCAAACTCACCGTTCAACAAACTCTTGTTGCATTAAATTAAAAAACTTTTGTCTCGAATGCAGTTTTCGAGAAAATTAATTGTTTTTTTTGTAACTTTTGTTATTTACAGTGTCGAGTATAAAACCGAGCCTGATTGTTTATCTATAAATCTTAATATACAGGATGACCCATTTTAAGTGTCCACTTTTAACTTTTTATGACGAGGTTCTATCAAAAAAGTTGCACGGTTTGGAGGGGGGCATCGATGTACTCGTTAATTTTTCTTTAGGAGGCGAATTCAAAGTTATTTGACAGTCAACTACATTTTTTTTAATGCGAACTCTATATTTTGAATGCAGATTCTTGTACTACATAAAAATATAAGTAAGTTTTGTTTTAAATAATGTTTCCTAAAAATACAACCTGTCGCAGTAAATTAAGTTTTAGAATAACCACAACATTCATACCTTACGATACACTAATTTTGTGAGGTGATTAAACTGAATACCGTTTACATTAGTATTTTTCGATGTGCAGTTGTGCACTATATACAATTGTGTACTTCTGATAAAACGAATATAATTAAATAAATACATTTTGCTTGGGATCGAACTTCAATATATAGTTTATGTTCAGATAAAACAATTCTCAAAAACCTAATTACATAATATATAAATTACTTGAACTTCTTGCACATACAAATCTCAATAGTACAGAATTCTAGTAAATAGATGTAGTTATATAAACCTATATATACCTATGTTAAATTTATCAGAACAAGCTTTTCAATAATTAATATCTGTTAGCAAAGTTCGTGGTAATTTTAGGGTAAACCACAAAATCATTGTGATCTCTAATCATAGCATAGTTGCTTTATGTTTATATATTTTATTATATACTTAACACAGAAACCATTAGTACCATTGTTTATTAACAATAGTATTTCAGACAGAATTTGTCTATTATAATTTGTAATTTCGATATTTATACACACATAGAGAAAATAATTAAAATTGGAAGGCTCCGCTATGGAGACGTTTCTTTATTTAATTGTAAACACTGATTACTGCGAAATTTTTAAATCGATACGTGACAACTTTTAAACAATGTATTAACAATTGGCAAATTATAAACTATACAGGGTCCTCCAATAGTTTTACGCCCAAACTATTGAAGATAGAGAGTTAGGATAAAAATTTTACTGTATATATCGACCCTAAAGAATTTCAGGAAAATATTTTCAACCCCCTAAAACCGCTCCTTGGGGGGTAGTTTGAGGGGTACATGCCCGTTTCTCAGTAAAATCAAATGGAATGGTATATCAAAAAGTACATATTTGTAAAGATAATGAAAAAATAAGAAACTTTCGTAAAACAAAAATTTTCATACTTTCAATTGTTTAAAAAATATGGCGACTTGTTCTCAAATTTTAGGGTTTCACTAAAAGTGCTCTAATTTCGTTAAAAATTAATGGAATTTTATTATTATTTCAAATTTAGAAAGTAGAAATAATGAACTTTGTAAAGATGTATGATTATTTGAGATTTTAATAGTTTAAAGTGTCATACTCGACATACCAAAAATTGAAAAGTTCAATTACGGATAATTCAAAATTTTTAAATACAATGGTATATCAATTAGTACTTTTTCTTAAAGAAGATATGTAAATAAACAGTTTTTGATAAAAAAAAATTAAACTTAAAAATTTTAATTTTCAGTTTTCAATTTTAAAATTATAATTTTAAATTTAAAATTTTCTTAACAAAAGTTGTTTATTTACATATCCTTTTTAAGAAAAAGTACTAATTGATATACCGTTGTATTTGAAAATTTCGAAATATCCCTAGTTGAACTTTTGAATTTTTGATATATCACGTATGACACTTTAAACTATCAAAATTACAAATAGTCATACATCTTTTCAAAGTTCAATATTTCTACTTTCTAAATTTGAAAAAATAATAAAATTCCATTAATTTTTAACGAAATTAGAGCACTTTTAGTGAAACCCTAAAATTTGAGAACAAGTCGCCATATTTTTTAAACAATTGAAAGTATGAAAATTTTTGTTTTACGAAAGTTTCTTATTTTTTTATGATCTTTACAAATATGTACTTTTTGATATACCATTCCATTTGATTTAACTGAGAAACGGGTATGCACCCCTCAAACTACCCCCCAAGGAGCGGTTTTAGGGGGTTGAAAATATTTTCCTGAAATTCTTTAGGGTCAATATATATAATAAATTTTTTATCCTAAAACTCTATCTTCAATAGTTTGGGCGTAAAACAATGCCGGACACACTATTGGAGGAGCCTGTAGATATATCTCAATAGTTTTAAATTTTTTCAAGTGATTAAACAAATTGTGACAATTTCATTACGATATGTTTGACACCTTGCAGTTTTTATTCCCTTCTGCTTCAAAATATATAATGAAATTGGAGAAAGACAATTTTTTGTATAGATGACACAATAACTTGGCCACCCACTGTATATAGTGATAATTATTTTTATTTTAAAATTAATAAGAAATTCCGAAACCTTTTGAACATGCTTAGATACAAAATTGATTTAGTTATTTTTACTATATTTATTAACTAATTTAGTTTACAAAGTTGATTATTATAACTGTCAAGCTTGTGATTTTTGAGATACAAATACAGACTCGTACCAGAGTACGAGTCTTATGCGTACGTGTACTTATGATATAGTTTATAAAATATAATTTCCTTAAATGTAAAACATGAGAGACAATCTTATTTTTAGAACATATCTTATGATATATCTAAATAGCATGGAATGTACTATGACATTTAAAAAAACTCTCCTGTGATACTTTTATAAGTTTCGGCAATGCGAAAAAACATTAAAACAAAAACAAACGTAACATAAAAAGGAAAGAATCTACAGTGCATTTGGGTTGATAAAGTAGATTTCAGTAACACCGAAGGCGTTATCGATAACTTGAAACTTTGACCAGAAACAGATTGTGTAAGAATATTTTTTTTCACACGAAGTTCAGATTTCAAACAGGATTGTATCTTTTTTTTAACTTTATAATGGAATGTGTTTTTTAATACGTACGTGACCCAATTGTTCAATATAAATTGTTAGTTAGACACATCAGGAGCAGTCAAGAAAGTGGTACGATATAGATATACTGTTGTCTAAACTTCATTGCACATTATTAAGATAAACTTATAGAAAAATGTTATTTATTTATTTAAAATAAAAATTCTTACCTAAAATTCGTCGTGATTGACCGAAATTTAAACTTGTTGGCTACCCCTGCATTATATCAACATTGTAACTACCTTTGATTTATATTGTAATTTTTACATTTTATTATTTTAATATCAATTACAATTAAGCCTAACCAAGTCAAGGATCATAGATAAAGGGTTTTTTGATAAAAAAACGATTCAGTAGTTTTAGTGTTGTCAGTTGTTAGCATAAATAATTACCAGTTACACCTAGACTCAAAAATGTCTTAATATTTTCATTGTATAGACAGAGCCTACGGATTTATATGATGGTATTGATAAAATATAGGGTAGATTAGGTTCTAAAATTATGTATTGTACGAAACCAGTGTGATGTTCACCTACTATTTCGCGAATTAATATTAAATCGTGATATTCTATTCTATTCCGGGTACATGAACATCTGCATACGACATCTTGAAGAAGTTTTATCCTTATGTGCTAACTGGATTACATATATCCGCAGTGGAAGTTTACTAACAACCAGGAAATCATAAGCGGAATATTAGTTTATCCAATACAGATCATATGTTTACATATAAATAATATGAATGTACATATGTAGTATATTTATATACTATGTACAAAATTTTCTAAAAAAAACATGCACTTATTTATAGAAAATAACCTTCTAAATAAATACCAGAAATAAGGATAATTTTATATGAAGGATGTTTTTACTATCGAATCCAAAATATGTGGTTTTTCGATCTCAAATTGAACAGTACATTTATAATCCTAATGAGATTCCGCGGATTTTTTTTTAATTTTCTTCTACCCCGTTTTTAATAAAGTAATTTTATAAAAATAAGGTACTGGCACCAGTCTAACAAATATAATTAAACATTATTTGAAAATATAAAGCTAATGTAAGAAGTTGGCTGATGCTTTTGTTGACGCCGCATTCGGTAAATTCAAATCGATTTTCATATACTGGCACGAGTTTTGAAAGGGTTAAGCACAAAGTATGTTGTTTTTTGGCCTTTGTTACATGTCGTTACATGGGTGTCAAAAAATTCTTGAAAAAGGCGTTATGTTGTTTATGGACGTTCCCTTAGTAGAAAGTATGCCTAAAAGATGTCAGGTTATTCTGGAGAACGGAGGGGACCTTACGGTGTATTGAAAATATTGCGTACGAGCATATTTTGATGTACAAAAAAAAGTTTTCAGTATATTTCTTTGTTTTCAATAAAAGCGTATTTTGTCTTGTTGAACAGACTGTAGAGAAGTTCTTTTATAACCATTATGTATATATATACATTTTTTTCATTGATAGTATTGATACAGTAAAATGGCTGTTTAATTTTTTGGTACCTTATTATCTTATTTATGAGTTAATATTTAAAAATGTACCAAATTTTGAAAATTGTTATCCTTGAGCTTTGAATAATAACAGTAATGATAATTTTTATTACAGACGAGGAAACGAGGCGGAAGCAAATGAAAAATATTGCTCAACGAACAATACCGACCAGGGCGGAAACTACGTGAATGCCTTGCGCTTTAAGACTACTTCCGTCGATGAATCGGTAAGTACAATTTCTTTAGGAAGTAATTATATAATATTGTTATTATCGCAAAATAGTTATTTAGATACATGTTAAATATATTTTTATCAAAATGAAGTTCTTAACCAGTATTCATCAGGAAATAAGCCACAAACCGTTAATTATTAAAATTTAAAAATTATTCCATTCAATAATATAATATATTTTATTAATTAATATTGTTTCTTCATATTTCTAATATATGAAAATATTATACTCAAAGCTCTAGAAATGTAATAAAATGTGTCACAAATATACGCTCATTTTTGGAAAACGGAATACCTGACACAATACAAGTAATGAATGCTTACGCGAGATTGGCTAGTGGTTAATTAATTTCAATGGCTAGAGTAAGTTAACCTAGAATGCAGCGTTGCCATTTGATTGACATTATAGTATAAAATTTACCTATGCACAATTTCCGCATTTTTTTATAATTGAAAGTGTTGCACTGCTAAAAAGAGTATAATTTTTATTTTTTATTTACATATATACCCGTATCTAGTATTATCTTCTAATGTATAGGTATGTCGCAACCGGATTGTAAATTTAGCCAGTTCATTGCAGCGGAGATTGAATCACCGTTTTCATACTATATTAATCCCATTTATTCCCAATAGATTACTTAACCAAGGCGGAGATTGAATCCCAGCTTTAAAAAACTAAACAATTTTACAAATCGGTTGGCCGCTTTGTAAAGCGGCTAAATTTACATTTAGCCTGTGGTATAAATATATATCTTTTCAAAAATTATCAATTATCAAAAGTTATAAATATAAATATATGTAGGTCATGTAGGTATATTAAAAGTTATTTAAGGTAAAAATAGTATCGAATATACTAGAAGTAAGCAATAAAATAATCGACGAACACACTTCATGATCAATTCATTTAAATGTATAAAAATTAATTAACTGTATAGTTTCATTAAATACTTTTTAGAATATGCTAATTATTAAATACTTATTGAATTATATGCTCTCACATCGAAGTAAAACTTTATCGTGCAAATAGCAAAATGTTATAGGTATTCCACACTGTTGAAATCAATAGTGGTTGGAAAACTATGTAATTATAAAATTGAATTTAAAATTACATTTAACGTTCTTATGATCCGACATGGTGTAGGATTCTTAACAAAGGTTTATAAAACTATTAATTTATATACATTAAACATATATACATATAGGTTGTTCCAACTACAAAGGACCAGGCAATTAAAAAAACGGTTTAAATTAGACAGCTGAATAAAAAAAAAAGAAAACTGTGTAGGATTGTTTTGTTTTGCCTCTTGCTTTGAAGATAGATATGAATATTTTGTGTGATGTTTAACGTCGCTGGTAGCAGAATCAATATAATAAGTGTATTCACGTCTGTCGTAAGTAAGTTAATTTTTTTACTAACAATAAATTCAATTGTCCTAAAATTCCTAATATAATTTATAATATTAGTTATGGAACTTGGTTTCTGGGTGTAAACCGCGTCAATTTGGTCGTGTTATAGGCCAACGTTTCGTCACACATAGCAGTGGACATCTTCAGGGCTCTTCTAAAAGTGCACTTTTAGAAAGATGTCCACTGCAATGTGTGACGAAACGTTGGCCGATAACACGACCAAATCGACGCGGTTTACACCCAGAAACCAAGTTCCATATCAAGATCACCGCGGAAGTCTCAAGACTTGTATAATATTAGTTAGTTATTAATATAGGGATTCTTGAATCTATAATATTTTAAAAACCAGCAAAATAAATTCTATTGTGAAAAAATATGTTTCCAATATGAGTCGGAATTAGGATTAAAATAGCATAAAATGTATAAATTTTTTCACCGGATTTTACACAAGAAAAAAACGCACCTTTAATAAATTTGTATGCACGTTCGTCAGATTAAAATGACATAAACATTTTTTTATGGATTAATAATAAACCAACATACAAAATTTCAATTCTTTTCAAATGCTTATTTTCGAGATCATTTCGGTTTGTTTGCAAACAAATCGACACATCTTTGAAAAGAGTTTTTCGTATTGAAGAGCCTAAAGTTTTGAAATGTTAACATTCATCAAAATTGAGCAAGGACACTATTCGACCAAATCCAATAATTTTCATCATAGACCAAGATACGTGGCAGTTTATCACCCGTTATCGAACACCCTCAAAATAAGTAGCGAATTTGTGATTAAACATACTAGAGAACAACAATCCGTCGGTCTCCCTTTTCAAATCCTGTACATAGTTATGTTAATTAAACTAATAATCGGTAATTTTCGAAAAGTTTTCCCGTCATAGAAAATCTCGATGAAAATAGGAAACAGATAAATATAATATATACAATAGAAACCGGTTTTAACAACATCGGTTAATACGACGTATCGGTTTTAACGACTCAAAGTCCAACTGAATCCCATATATTTTTACCGGTTATATGCCCGGTCCTTTTGATGTCGTTATAATCGGTTTCTACTGTAATTTTAAAATATATCGGTCGCCCTAACCATATTTTGTGCAAACTACCCAGAAGACTTATTTGAAAGACGGTACGTTACTCCTTTTAAATAGTTTGCACAAGATGCGATTAGGGAGACCGGTATATTCTAAAACTATGTATAGGTATTTCTCTATATTTCCTACTTTCATCGCGTTGTTCTATGATGGGAAAACGTTTCGAAAATGACGTTGATTAGCTTAATTATCATAACTTTGTATATGACTTGAAAAGGAAAACCGACGGATTGTTGTTCAATCGCAAATTCGCTAGTAATTTTGAGGATGTTCGATGACGGGTGTCATGGGCTCTTGCTCTATCAAGTAAAGCTGTTTTTAAAAAAGCTTGGTAATTCGAATCTGGGATGTAGTTGAATATGCATTTTTTCAATAGTCAAAATGATTATAGTCATTCACCAAATTATGACTTTTCAACTTATGTCACTTCGAATTTACCCATATATTCAATTACCATCGTGCCTGAAGTCGCGGCGCGGCGCTTCGAAATTACGTCTCTACAACGGTTCGATGCAGATATTTTCGAGTTACGGCATGTCCGTATTTAATGTATTTAATTAAGTGTTACCCTTTATGTGCAATAACGGTAATAGAGTTAATACACCCTTTACGTCTAATCGGCCGCCCTATAAAAATTAGTATTTTGAGCAATTATACTACTTGAATCACCATATTTGCATAAAAAAGAAACAATAACATTGCTTTTAACATTATTTAAATAATTTAATAGGTTCAATCTCTCATGAATAAATAATACGCGATTGAGTTATAAAAATATAAGATTTAAATTGAAAAGGATTCTCGGTCTCGCGACAACATTATGTAGGATTGTTAACAAATGTTCTGTCGATAAAATGTGATTTAGTAGGTAGGATTCCGCGTCGGATGATCACGTCGTGGTTACATTAAGACACGGTTTTCCTTCGACAGTTAGATTTATATACGTACCCGCTTTATTTATCACTCCGACTCGGTTGAGAAATGCGTTCGCCACCGTTTGTGTTCTTGCATTCCAGAATGATTCTATGGTTTTATGCAGTACCCAGTTAAATTGGGAACCGTTTCAAACTTGGCTTTTACGTGTGAATTGAAATGGATGTTTCGATTTGTCAAAGCTAATATATTCGGTAGGTGTTGTTTCTTTATTTCATTTTGAAAGTATTAAACAGTACTTACATAGATACAGTTGTTGTATTTTTCATCACACTAGACATTTATAAAAATATTTTTGTTACTATACATATAAAAAAATTTATTGTATAAAATAAATAAATAAATTTACTTATCATTTTCTTACATCCGGTTCGTTGAAAACGGGTTATAAACTGCGTCGATTTGGTCGTTTTGTCCACTGCAAAGTGCGACAACGACAAACATTAGCTGAGAAAACAACCATAACAACGCGTTCTACACCTAGATGCTAAGATTCATATCAGTAGGTTGTATCTATAATTGAATTATTATTTTATAATTTTATTGTTCATTTTCATTAAGTATAGCCTTTTGACTTTTAAAATTCGGAAGAGGAAAAAAACTGATCCCGATAACTCCCTCTATAGTGACCCTTTCTATCAATGTATTACAACCTATAATTAGAAAAACAAATATGCATCTAAAGCACTGATGTAAAAACAACCGATATAGAGCATTATTAATATTAGGTAGTAAAATCAGATACCTACGATAATATTCCTGTATTCTTAAACAATATAAAATATCAAAACCAAATAAACTCATTACGATAACAAGAACAATACTTACTCTCCGCTTGAAACCATACAACTTTGCTATTGGATATTTTCTCCAAAATGCATTCTAAATGATGATATTAGGGGGGTCCGATACTTTTCGATGACCCTGTATGTTAGATAGCAGTGTTGTTGTCGTCTTCAATTGTTTTATATTCAACAGTTTATATTTAATTTGCCCTTAAAAGCGCCACCTATCCGATTGATTACAGTATTATTTGATTCTCATTTACGAATTGCGATGTACGCAACAAACATAATATTATCGTAAAACAAAACACTCAAATTAGTATTCGTTTTAGCTTTTTAAAAAAATTATGCGAGGGTGACGTGCCAAAACCTATATTCGATTTTACATAATTTCAACTGACCATTAGTAATTATGTATATGAATATCCGTAATATCATTTTTCGTCGGTATTTTTCAATGATTTTAGGTATGCTAAAAAACTTTTGTTTAATGTTTTAAAATGATAATTATCAATGATAATCATTGCCATAATAATTATCGTAATAAATATTTTTGATAGTTGATAATAAATAAAATTACAAAAAATATTTTTTTAAAATAAGCTTTTATTAAAAATGCATTAAAAGTCAAAAATAAATTTTCAACTATCACAAAAATTTAAGGTTTTTATGACTAAAACCAATAAAAGTGCGGGACGCTCATAAAGACAAATGAACATAGCTTTTTATTAATTAATTTGTTTTATTTTATATATTTATTTGAACTAACAATTTATACTTACTTCATTTCTTATATTACATAATTTTTTTTATTCATATATTTATCTTTATAGTACCCCGCGCTTGCCTGTTTTTAAAAAGTATTTTTTGTAATTTTATTTTCAAATTTTTAGTTACTGGTTGATTAACTAACTAACAAACATACTAACAGGTAAAACTCGTGAAACTGTTTCATTTGATACATATATCGGAGGGTTGTGATGAAAAAGGTAATCCGCCATCTTGAGTCGTCCGCCATTAAATTAAGTTTAGAACGATGTTTGTAGCTTATTGTATTCTACTCATTAATTCTTTCATTTGATACCTATGACAAGGGGGTTTTGAAGAAAAAGTTAATCCGTCATTCTGGGGCGCCCGCCATATTTAATTGAGAACGATATTAGATATATTATATTGCATTGCCACCAGACTCATAAATATATACAAAATTTCAAAGCTCTAGCTTAATTAGAAGTAGTCGAAATTTTGATTGCAATATTTAATCGTAACATACTAACTAACAAGTGAAGTTAAATAAAAGCTTGTAAAAATAAACTGAATTTTTCTTTACTTTTAGCTATCCGTTTTGGCTGAGTTTGAATAGGGTTCTATTCTGATAATAGATAAAGTGTCAAAGTCGCCATGGTGGTGGCAGCTCCTGGGGGTTTCCCGACTTTCAGTGTTTGACATACTGCGACGAATAATCATTTATCACGTTTTTTATTGTGACATTTCAGTAATCAGGTCATTGTTTTTTAGTTATAAAATAATAAATAAATAGTAAAGATAAAAAACCTAAAAGAAGAAAATAATAACTGACTTTCATGAATCAGACCCATGCTGGTTAATGATTATTATGTCCACTACAAATTGGATGCAAATGTTTTTATTATAGAAAATTGTTTAGTTTATTATACGAGTATTTCTATAGATATAACATTTTTTTTATTTATTACTTGAGAAAAATCGTTTACAAATTCTTTTGTTGTTTGTCTGTCCAATATCTTGAGACAGAAAATTACTCAAGTGTAAAGATAGACAGATATCGCCGTCGTTCAATAAAACCTAACCTAACAATAGGTTTTTTGCACCATGTTATTGACCAAACGATAATAATCTATGTATGTATGTATGTATAGTATCAATTATAACAGTAAAATGCATTTTGCCGTAAAATAAATCTCTATAAATTTTATTCAACTATAAATACATACATAGAAAAATAATGTAACAAATATATAAAAAAAATTTTTTTTGTTTATATGAAATCTTTGAACTAATAGATGCAGCTAGAGCTGGCAAAGTTTTATTTTGGAAATTTATGAATCTGGAACTCCCACAATCCTTGCGTTAACAGGCTTATGGGTTACCTAAGGGTAAAACATTTAGCAACATAGAAATTTCCTGACTCTTTTAATTTTTAAACTTTAAATTATTTTTATTCAAGTTTCATGTCAGTATAATGTATATAATATATTATAATGTTTTTAATTTATTCAATATAAAATGCCAGACGTTTTAAAATTACAACGTTACTAAATGTTCCCACTTTTGTAATAGTTTAAGTGCAGAGGGTAAAATTCAGTAAGAATATTTAGTTTAGGTTTTTAATTATTATTAAATACAGTGTTGCCCCGCACAACGAACGCCTCGAATAAGGAATGCTGCGCTCAACGAACGCGCTCATTACGCGGCTCACTCAACAAACCTCGCTGCACACAACGGACTGCATCGTATTTCATCTTGCCGCCCAAACGCTCCTGCGTATCACGAAGTCGCCCGAACTTCCAAGGTCGCACATAACGAACTTTTCGCATAATGAACTTGCTCCTGGAACGCATTACGTACGTTATGCGAGGTATCACTGTATTTTGTAATTTTGAATACATATGATATGAAGTTAAAAAATGATAGGTGTCTGAAAATTACAACGTAATTGGCGTTTGAAGCGAGGTTCGTTGTGTGAGTCGCGTAATAAACGAACAGAATGTTCGTTTTTCGCAGCGCTCGTTATGCGAGGCATTCGTTGTGCGAGGCATCACTATATGGGATTCAGTGGGACTTTTATTTTGAGTCGACTGTATTAGAAAATTCACAAAATATGCAGTAAGTCATATTGACTTCTGAACGGCTTATATATCACCGTTATCCGATGTCAAACGTGTAAGCATTCGCTCGTACATCGTATTTAAATGAATTTCTTGCATTCATCCAAACATTTCGCGTATGATCTCAATATAAAAAGGTGAATTTGTCATATCAAACGAACCGCAGGATTACGTGGGTGTGTAGAGCTATGTACGCCACACACACACTCACGTATATACACTTATGTATGTGTTTGTGTAGATATATGTGTGCTTGCTAGGGACACCTGCGGGCGCCAACATCATGTCGTGAACTCTATTTGTACTGACAACTTCTGGAGATTTAGGGAACTCAAGATTTTATATACCTTTACACACATTATCGTGAGTGTTGAGTATGTAGGTACCTATTTGGGGAAGGGGAATTTTGAATTATGGTTTTATGTAATTTTGTGTTGGGTTTGTTTTGTTTCATTAAAAGCAAAATATGATATTCAATAAGTTTATTTTGAGGAAAATCAAACATCTGGAAATAAATCCCATTTTAAACGAGTCTCGTCTCATTTGAAACCGAGTAAAGCCGTATTTCGGTGAGCAGTTATATGTATAGTAGTATTTATAAATGCATTAATAATGCATCATTCATCTCAAACTATAAATAAAATAACCATTACAAGATATCTATTACAATAGTGTCTAAAATGATGACAAAAATATATTTTATACCGCTCCAACTGCTACATTCGCAAAAACGAATAAAAATATTCGAATAATCGATTTGCATTGAATCATATTTTACGGTGACATATTTCATTTAATCGAATATAACAACATATTATCTAGGAGAGCCATGAATAAAATTTTGATTTATAAGATACGTAATATCAGAACGCTTTTAAACTGAAAGAGATAGATTTATGTTCGAATTAGCCTCCTATTCGCTCGCACTTCCTACTAAATGTGTAGACCGTTTAGTACCTATACAGGGTCTACGTTGAATTATTAATAAGAAAAAAACGAACTGATCTTGTTTAGTTAATGAAATTTAGTTAGATCTAAACGTATACCCGTTTGGATAATGTGAATTATAGAAGGTAGCTAATTTCAGTTTATTGTCAATATTTATAATTGTTTCTGTGCTGTTTTTAGAACTAAATCTGACTGTTATTTTTGTTAATACGGTTTATTTTTTATTGCAAAATAGTCCATCTTTTCAATTTAAAATTTCCCCCTTTGTATTTTAAAGAAATATATCAGTTGTAAGATATTTGATACTTACAGGAATAATATTATGCTGGAATATATAGAAACAATAAAAAGAAAGGAAATATGTATATGTAAAAGTATTGTAATTATAAATCTACATTTAACAATTTAAAAAAAATCCTAATAAACATATCCAAAAGTAGGTAGTAGTTAGAAAAATCTAAAAAAATAGGAATATAATTCTTGTAGGTACCTTCATTTTTTTTTATTTAATTAGAGTAAAACAAAAAAATAATTTACATATATATATCTTTATAAGATTATGAACGGCAAAATTCAATTAATCCATCTTCAAAATATATGACGCGATATATACACATCTATATTACTATTTGTTTATAAATCACAAAGGAATTAAAATCAATGCTTTGATTTTTTGGAATGTTCGCACACGATGTGAATGTAGATAAATCACAAACATGGTTAAATATTTCCTAGGCTAAATACCTTACTATTAGGATATTAGTGGTCAACTTAAGCACTAATTAATTAATTAAATTGTTTTTATACTATAAATTATATTATATTAATTATAAATAGACGTAAATAATTGTATTAAATTTAATATACAAACACATTTATATCAGAATATGATATTTTTAAAATATCTAAATTTAAAAAAGTGGGTGTGTGTGTACTTATGTACACATTGTACATGCGTTAGAAGTTATAATTATTTGGCATGGTTGAAAAATGAGTCTCAGTGACATCTAATACGAGCAAATGCAAAACTATTTTTTTATAGAAACTTTTTAAAAACTTTTCTACCAACTATCATAATATTACAAATAAGTATTATTTACATGAATGAATGTATAAGACTTAAATAAGGAAATACTATGGATATATAACAATCAATGCTTGTAGTCCGCATATGAAAGTATTACCAAAATTTTACGGCGGCCAACTTAATGTCAGTTTCGTCATATCCATAGATATATCCCAGAAGCGTGAGTTGAAAATTTATAATATACAAATATACTTTAAATTATAATTGAATTTGGTATACTATGAAAGATGATAGTTTCATATAGACGTTTCTCTGTTAACCAATTATCACTGAATTACCTTTATAGACAATATAAAACATTTATTATTAATTTATTTTATAATTCAAAACAATTGATATTTATTTTAAAATCTGAACGGTACGCTAATGACTCTTGGAGCGATTTTTTGTGGAGCGATATGGCAACAACGCTCGGTAATATATTATTAGTCCTATATCTTTCCTTTTGAATAACTTTTTTTTTAATACAGCTGAACAATTAGAAAATTAAAACATACCATTTTCAATGGATTTTTATTTATACCGCAGCAGGATAGCTTTTTTATTTTCAAATAGTAATTTACTTTTATTTTTGATTTGAACCCGAACCTGAACCTGAAAAAATAACGGTTTTTGAACCCAAAAATTTTGCACCTTGTTGAACCTTCTTAAACCCGAACCGAAAATTATTATTGAACCCGAACCGAACCCGAACCATAAATCAATTCCGGTTCAAGTCCCGTACTATTTTTACATTATTTAAACGACGGTTTATTTACATGTCCAAAATCAATTGTTTCAATTTTAGCGTTGAAGAGATATATGTATTTTGTATGGGTTTGTATAAAAGGGCAATCAATGAATGTGCGACGGTACAATCTCTAAATAAAAAGTCGCCAAAACAAATGTGACGCCATGTTTAATTAAACATATCGAAACAATGTTTGATATATTAGCAGCTTTATAATAGATTAAAATAAGTCTTGAATAATAATAAAAATAAAAAAAATAAAAACTAAAACTCAACTACGCTAAATTAAAAATTTGGACCTCTCAGATTTAAAATTTACATATTTTTGATATATTTATTGTGATTTTTCTATATTTTTATTTAACCTACAAATAGATTTGATATTTTTAATGTGATTATCTATATTTTAAAATGATTAAATATTCGTCTTATGCATTAAAAAAATAAAAAAATAGTACTAAAATTTACGTTCAGATGTAAAAAGTGGATACTATAAAATTTTAAGTGCAAAGTATTGAAACCTGAAACTCAACTACGCTAAAGGACCTAATTTGGATCTGTCAGATTTAAAAATTACATATTTTTGATGTATTTATTGTGATTTTTGTGATTTTCTATATTTTTATCTAACTTAAACAATAGATTTGATATTTTTAATGTAGTTTTTGTGATTTTCTATATTTTAAAACGATCAAATATTCGTCTTAAGATGCCTTTTCATGTGACACTGGACGCTGCGTCAAATCTAGTCACGTGACCGATTTTAAATTTTTGAATTTTAGCTGTCAACTACTGTTCGACGTTTATGTGTGAAAAAACAACCAATAAATTACGTTCAGTTATTAAAAATTGATTTACATTTCATTATACTATTCGTAAAGACGTAAACTCACAAAACAAACAAGAATACACATAAATAAAAACTACTGACATTTTAAGGTGTCACATGATTTCTAGCGTCAAGCAGTATTAGCTCAACCATGTTGAGCTTTTTCACTTGACGCTGACCAATAAGCCAATAAGAAGCATTCAAAATTCAAAATCGGTCACATGACTAGATTTGACGTAGCATCCAGCGTCACATGAAAAGGCACCTTTATGCATCAGGTACTATCTAATATAGTGCAATTAAATATAACCCTTTTTTTAATATAATAGCAACATACAAATCAATATAATAAACATTATAAATACATATCCAGATACATTTAATTATATTCTTCGTGTCCATGATGTTATAAAAATTTCAGTAATGCTTTTAAAATTAAAAGTTAAACCAAACATCTAATTACAAAATAAAAAATTCTAACCTCAAACGATGTAATTTTACTCACACAGAACTCCAATTGTATAATAATAAAAAATACCCCACGTATCATCATAACATCAGTTATGTCAATTTCATTTGATTAAAAAAGTACTTGACAAAGCAGACTTCAATGAAACGAACTTTCCGAACATATTTTTTTCATTCAACAATCCAAAGCATGTGGAATTGTGGTGGTATTTGCGACCTTTTCGGTCAGCGCTTGATTTAATACGTAAAGGTAAAATTTGTAGATATGTTTTTTTAGGGGAGAATTTTTATATGGGTATTCGTGTTTTATAGTCATTCATTCAGTTTCATTACTAATTAAAAAGCAACATATTATAGTTATTTATGTGTTGTCTGTTTTGTAATATCTTATTATATGCTGCATTCAGTTATTTTTATAAATGTAATTTTAAATAATATTTATAGTAGTAACTACTGAACGGATTTTATTCCGGTTTTTACTAATGGATACTGTTTTACAAAGAAGGTTTAGATGTATATTTTGTCTAAATTTAATTAAGTCAGAAAAACAATCGTTGGAGAGATATACCGGGTGTCCCAGATAACTTTTCCAGCATGGGGATCTCAGTATCTATAAGAGATACAGGTTTGGTTAAATGAGATGAATTATTTGTAAGAAAGGGGTGAGTATTACTACACAAAAAAATATTTATAATTCTAAGTGGTTTAGGCGGTATACACAAAAAACTGAAAATTCGGAATTATTAAATGGATATAACTTTTTTGTCAAAGTAGATAGGTATTTTTGTAGACGGTTTCTCAAAGCACTTTTTTGTGTATAATCGATTGGTGTATTTATATTTTTTATATCACTTTTAGTTTCCGAGTTATGAGCCCTAACTTTAGTTTTTTTATGGGCTACTAAGTTGGCTATAGCATATTTGAACGTGTTTTTTACTCTACTTTACAACGATATGTCACATGCCATACTTATTGTCGAACAAAAATTATAATGTATTTTTTTAAATAGTTAATTGTTTTCAAATAGTCATTTGTTATTTTGATTGTTGTTATTGTGTTTTTTGTTTACAATTTTTTTTTTCATGGCTCACTTAAATGTTTGTAATAAAATACTTAATAAATATCACTGGCATTTAGTACATCGACTCATTTTCGAAAATAAATGTGACATGTGACATATCGTTGAAAAGTAGAGTAAAAAACACGTTCAAATATTCCATAGCCAGCTTAGTGGCCCATAAGAAAAACTAAAGTTAGGGGTCATAACTCGGTAACTAAAAGTGATATAAAAAATCTAAATATACCAATCGATTCTACACAAAAAAGTGCTTTGAGAAACCGTCTACAAAAAATACCTATTTACTTTGACAAAAAAGTTATAGCCATTTAAAGAAATTCCGAATTTTCAGTTTTTTAGGTATACCGCCTAAACCACATAAAATTATGAATATATTTTTATGTAGTAATACTCACCCCTTTCTTACAAATAATTCATCTCATTTAACCAAACCTGTATCTCTTATAGATACTGAGATCCCCATGCTGGAAAAGTTATTTGGGACACCCGGTATTCGTGTGCGTTGCGTAAAAATTTACGCTCAGCACTCTACAATACGACGGCATCGATAATGCAATCGTTGTATCGATCGACGGCTAGAGGGGCACCCACCACTGTGCCTACTTTAACGTTAATTGGTGAATTTAAATTTCGCGCAGAAATATAACAGTCACGATGATATTATGGTGGGGATGGGGGAAGGTCGATGGATAGAATTGTTGGCCAGTCGGTCAGTAGAGGGTCGTTTTATAGAGTGCTTGAGAAAAATATTTTAAGCAATAAAGTTTATATGATTATTACTCAGGAAACTCCTCATTGAGACCCCCAAAGATTTTGCCTGAATTAGTTTTTATTTAATATCTGGAGACCCCATTGTAATTATTTGTAATACAGTTATGTTCAGTATTAGAACGATTTCCAGTATCAGCCAAAGATTATAAAGCCCAGGACTGTATGGGGCCTGTGGGCTCATCGATTTTTATCTAGTATTTTTATATGGATTTTGGCTTTTAGATTTTTAATTAAATAATTATAGATAAGTTTTTTATGTTACTTCACCAATATGAGAAATTTAAGTTATGTAAACCTTTTTTTAACGAATGAAAAAAAATGATCTGCGGTTTAAAAATTTCTACTTGATCATTCCATTTCAATTTAAAAAAACATTTTCTGTTTCGTGTCTGTCTGTCTGTGTCTTTATCTGTTCCTTCAATCCTTGTCAAATGCATAACTCATTAACTAGTGAACCAATTCCAATGAAACGTGGTCTGTAAGTTGACCTCAAAATTATCAATCGTGTGGAGGGGGGTGGGTTGTTACAAAATTGATTTTTTTTTTACAAAAAAGCACTATGCAATCACTTAGCTGGTGTGTTTTTTTATATAATCTTCTATTCGCTCCTCCCAGTTTAGTTTATGGTCAGACGTCCTTACAATTATCCGTATTTTCTGTTTCTTGGTCCCGTTTAGTATATTGCTTTAATTAAAGATACTCTTGTTTATTAGATTTAGACTAGTATCAATTTACTTTGATTCATGTAAGCTCTTCTCTCTGCAGTCGAATTTTAAAGTAACACCGGGATCTTTATTATTTGTCTATTTTCTAACAGATTTATCTGTTCTTTACATGGCATGTAGCTTGTATGTTCCTATATCCTTGACTATATAAAACGTATTTTCGGAATAAAGAAAAAACTATGAGATTTTAACTCTCAAATGCCAATTTTTAATTATATAGATACACACTCGTACAGTGGGTCATCCAGTTATTGTGTCGCCTACAAAAAAATTTGTCTTTCTCCAATTTCATTACCTATTTTGAAGCGGAAGAGAATAGAAACTATAGCAATATCTATTCGTTATCAAATTAAAAATTGACGTTTATTTTTCGAAATCAATTCTTTTTAATTTTTCTAAAAATTAGAAAATATCAATTGTAATTTATCATTAGGTGAGATGGTTCTTTTCATATCACATGCATAGAAACAACTAGTTTTGAACCCAGTTTTGACAGTAGAAACAAGCCAATTTCAGACCAATGCGATTGTACCGAGCAGAAACAAATAAACAACGTTGTTTCTGCCCTAGGACAGAAACAACGCTATTCCTGACTAGCAAATTCATTAATTTATTATTTATTAATAATTATAAAAAAATAGAAGTGACAACTTTGTGAGCTTCTCTACAAAAACTGAAGAATCTAATTTATCAACGACAGATACAGTAACATCAAAACAAACCGTATATAATTTTAAAAATTCAATCAATACAATTAATTTTTAAATCTGTCAGAATCGAATTTGTAATAAACAAAAGCGAATCTTATTTCTGAATTATTTTATTATTAAAATAGTATAAGATATTACTGCGCTATTTGTCTGAAATAGTCTTATTTCGACTGGCTACAGAAATCAAAACTCGTTGTTTCAATGCATGTGATATGAAAAATAGCGTGTGTAGCACGGGCTGAAACAAGACGATTTCTGACCAGTGCGATGACAGCCCTCGCTTCGCTCGGGCAGTCAACTCTCGCCCTAGTCAGAAATCGTCTTGTTTCAGCCCTTGCTACACAATATACTATTATTATTATTATTATTATTTGACCTTATTATTGAATATATTTTTTTGATTACACAGCAATATAAAATCTAACATCTATTGATTAACGTTTTCATTTTATATAATAGTATAACAATAATAAGTCATTATACGTTTTTAGTAACTGTGTAGCTTAAAAAAAACTAAAACTTAAACTGAAAAAGTGCGAGTAATTAAAAAAAACTAAAAGAAATAATAAAAATGAAAATGTGAATATAAAATTAATTTTTTTTTATTATTATGAAAAATATCAAGATCCTCCTATTGAAGAGTGCAATATATGGGCACATGTTTAATGTACCAGTAGTCAAAGTACATTCAGAAGCTTTCGCTGCGAATAATCACGGTCACCTAATCCTAAGTTTTTTTTTCTTTAAAGTTAATTTTGTTCTGTTTATAACTAATGGATTATCACCCTGTATTATTAAGTTTAACTAAATGCTCCTTTAACTAACTGTCGTATAATCAACAGATCCAAACATAATGTATTTAATTAAATGGAATTAAAATTTTCTGCAGTATTTCTTTACAACGTATATTATGTAAATTTTTCATTGAGAGCCTAAACATTGATTTAAATCACGTTTGTAATACACCAAATTTACATTAAAGGAGCATTTAGCGCTAAATGAGCTTTAAATTGGTTGATAATACCGGGCATATATGTTTTGTATTGTATAATTAGGTGTTCGTAACTACCTCATTCTTCCCTATATATTTTATTTATACAAAAGTCTAATAGTGAACAAAAAAACATTAATAATAATAATAATCCAAAAACAATAAATTCAACAATGTATTATAAAATCTCTCCAATACAATCGTACATTTATAAGAAAACATTCAATTTCTTATAAATGATAATAGATAGTAAACATACGTATATCACATAACGGTATCTGAATCCTTTAGATTACTTTAGAACATAAAAACGTATTCTGATCTGTGAACAGAATCAAATACAAGTTTTCCCGTCTGTAGTTTTTCACACGCGAAATCAGTTTTGCGGTACCTACTAGATTAGTATGATTTTTTACAATTCGTTTTTACTCGTCTCAGTTTTCGACGCAAACTTGATCTCGTCAATGTTTATTGGATCATGATTTTATTTTATCTATAATAACATCATCAATCAAACCATGTTGTTTGATTTTGTTAAGTCTTAATGTTCTAGAAATTTCAGCTATTAGTGATATACTTATTGTTAGTAGGAACTTTAGGCATTAAGGATCCTGAGGTAAAAGGAAGGGAAAGGGGATTGAACTTTCGATGCCCCTCCCCCACAAAAACAGTAATGCAATACCTATACTTTATACATATATTAGTATTGGCACGTAGCAAAATTATTAAACATATTAAATTTTAATACCTAATCAAAAAAATTTTTCATTTGGGTATATATATTTCTTTTTTATTATTATCTCAAACAGTTAAAATTTCATTATTAAAACATCGTCAGACATTTAAACAGTAATATAAATTATCATTTGGAGACGAAGTACATTAAGCCAAGTGAAAGAACAAAAGATAATTTAATAATAGAAGGAAAAAAATATATAACGATGTCAGTATTTTAGAAATTCGTGACTGCAAACTCCTGCACGTTTAATTTTTTATTAAATCAGATTGAGTAAATAATAAAACAGTTGTTTCAAACAAATAATATTTTCCTCAGATATTTCATTAGATGTTAAGTACAATAAAAAATTGTATTTGAAATTGAAAAACCTTAATTCATATAAAACGGTAAATAACGAAAATAATATCTTTATGCAATGATCAATATTGATATTTAGAAATTGTTTTGTATTTGTTTACTTTATAAATGGGAAATACAGAAACTATTGAATTTTAAAATGTGTATTAGAAGAACTTATAAATTTAATAGTTACTGAATAAAATATATGTATATGTATGTCCTTCAGTTGGGCGCAGATCATGAATTTTTCAGTCACTTCTTTTGCAAAATTTCGACGATGATTTTTGATCGAATCTAAATAATTATGAATTGTAACAAATATAATACAAAAAATATTTTCATTTGATGTTCCAATTACTACTTTTGATATATATGTATTGTATATATAAACAATATACTTATACATATACAGGGTGATCCAGACCACCCGTCCACTATGTTTTACGCCCAAACTATTGAAGATAGAGTTTTATAAAAAAAGTTTTACTATGTATATCGACCCTAAAGAATTTCAAGAAAATATTTTCAACCCCCTAAAACTGCGCCTTAGGGGGTAGTTTGGGGGGTACATGCCCGTTTCTCAGTAAAATCAAATGGAACGGTATATTCAAAAGTACATAATTGTAAAGACCATAAAAAAGTAAGAAACTTTTGTAAAACAAAAATTTTCATACTTTCAATTGTTTAGAAAATATGGCGACTTGATCTCAAATTTTAGGGTTTTACTAAAAGTGCTCTAATTTCGTTAAATATTAATGAAATTTTATTCTTTTTTTAAATTTAGAAAGTAGAAATAATGACTTTTGTAATGATCTATGAATATTTAAGATTTTGATAGTTTAAAGTGACAAAAGCGACATATAAAAAATGCAAAAGTTCAATAAGCGATAATTCAAAAAAATTAAATACAATGGTACATCAATTAGTACTTTATCTGAAAAAAGACATGTAAATAAACAACTTTTGTTAAGAAAATTAAAAATTAAAAATCAAAATTTTAAAATGGAAAATTATAATTTTTAATTAAAAATTTTATTTTCAAAAGTTGTTTATTTACGTATTTTTTTAAGATAAAGTATTAATTGATATACCATTGTATTTAAATTTTTTGAATTATCGCTAATTGAACTTTTGCATTTTTGATATGTCGCGTATGTCACTTTAAACTATCAAAATCTTAAATATTCATAGATCATTACAAAAGTCATTATTTCTACTTTCTAAATTAAAAAAAAAAAAAAAATTTCATTAATATTTAACGAAATTAGAGCACTTTTAGTAAAACCCTAAAATTTGAGATTAAGTCGCCATATTTTCTAAACAATTGAAAGTATGAAAATTTTTGTTTTACAAAAGTTTCTTACTTTTTTATGGTCTTTACAATTATGTACTTTTGAATATACCGTTCCATTTGATTTTACTGAGAAACGGGCATGTACCCCCCAAACTACCCCCTAAGGCGCAGTTTTAGGGGGTTGAAAATATTTTCTTGAAATTCTTTAGGGTCGATATACATAGTAAAACTTTTTTTTATAAAACTCTATCTTCAATAGTTTGGGCGTAAAACATAGTGGACGGGTGGCCTGGATCACCCTGTATATTTAAAATACTATAAAATTCGTAAATATCATACATTTATATTTTCTCATTTTAAAATATATAATATGAAAATGTATACCTAAATTAAATGTAAACATTTCATACATTTGAATCTCTTTCGAGACTCATGCAAAATTAGATAGAATTAACTAAAAAGCATTTTATGGAATGGGGTTAGATAATATAAATTTAAAACAAAATTTGAAAGCACTGCGTAAGGGATTTCCACCTTTATTACTTGCTGGCCGTTGCGTACGTTATCTTGTCTGCGGGGGAGATATTGCATTGTCTCGAATAAATAAAACTATTTACTAAAACGCCTTTCTACAAAAAGTTCTTTGTTTAAATTTACATGTTGAGGTGAATCATTTTGTTATTAGTATGATACAATAGATTAATGTTAGGAATTATTAATTAACTCAAATATAAAAAATATTATATTTGGTATCATGAAGTATCATGAAGTATGAAAGAAGTAATATGAATATGAATCAGATATTAATGAAATATGTATTAATGTTATACCGGGTAAGAAAAATGATCGAAATCCTTAAATTAATTAAACGGGTCGAATTTTAGAGAAAAATGTTAATTGTAAAAGTTTTATGGTTTAAAAGAACTAAATTAGATGGTAATTTTCACTACATTTTGGGATGTCCCTGTATGACCTCGTTAAGGCTACTTTTTGTTTTTTTAAACAAAAACTTATTTTTTATTACAATATCTTAAACTATGGCCAAACACAAAAAAAAATTGTCTGGCGTACTTTTTTAATCGATTTCAATTTTTCAATACGTTTAACAAAATATTTAAAGACTTTTGGAGTTTCTATTTATTTCTGAAAATCTATCAACGTGAAAAAAACTACTAATAAAAAATAAAATAAAAGTTATATTTTACTATTGCTATTTAATTTATTTAAGCATAAAAATATATATATAAATCTTCAAGTTTTATTAATCAAGATAAACATTTTTTGTCTTATGTACTTTTTATCTCAAAATGATGGATTCAAAAATATTAGACATACGGGATTAATATAAACTATGTTTAATCACGGTATCACAAAAGGTGATTTAATAGTGAAGAAATTTATGTCAGAAAATAATAGGAGTATACTACACTGTTTAAATTTTTCCATGATATATACAAGATGGTCCGATTTGGGATACAGCTATTTTAGGAGCTGATTCCCTGGCCCATTGTGAGTAAAAAAATATACTGGAAAGAGGAGGATCTATTTTCAACACCCTCTAAGCTACATGGTGTTTAAAAAAGTTCCTTTTGGGTAATACTTAAAACACATATTTTCTAATAACTTCCAAAGTAACGTAACTGGAGCAACCATAATAAATCAGTTTCATAGGTAATTAAAATATTTTTTAGTTTTACCATTATTGCTAGCCGTGCTTCCAGTTCAGAGTTATTGCTCATCAAAGTCAAAAATAATAATTTATTTTTTGAATTTTTTTATGAAAATGAGATTTTTCTCCAAAAGTACATGTGTTATTTTTTATCATTATTTTAGTATGTCATAATATTACCTATATATTCAATATACTTATAGTATAGAGTCTTATAGTTTTTCAGTTATAAATTTATCTAAACTAATCCCCAAAGTGACTATAACTTTTTACTTATCCTTGTGGTGTCAATACTCTTATTTGACGTCAATAACATTTTTTATTTGCAGATAGTAGGCAGTAGATACTCAAGTTTATAAATGGATAAAATAAATAAAAACTTTAGAAAAAAGTACTTTAATATAATCTGCAAATATTAATTAGGTATTAGTAATCGATCAATAGTATTTTAATTTAATTGAAAGAAAGACTTTTTTTAATAAAAAATGCAATTTGTTAACAATGACTCAATACACCTAATACAATAACGACAAGCTCGTGTTTTTATTTAACATGTTTAGCGACCAGATTTAATATATAGGATTTTGTTTACAAGCGCCGTTTGAAATAATTGCATTACCGTAATTTAATTCTCGAGTTGTTTGTGTGCGCTAATTGTTTTTCAGCGTTTATTTATTTATTCAACTTTTACTAAAGTTATATTCACTGAAGAAGCTTTTTGCGAAAAACGCAAATTTAATTCTGACACTGTGGTTATGGAAAATATCAATTTATTTTGCATAATTCTAAAAAATATTCTTAACTTTTAATCTCATGTTTATATAAATTATAAAATTTCGTTACAGTAAAGTGGATTTAATTCTTGGAATACATATGAAAGTTTTTTTGTTCATTATTTACATACTATGTAGTTTTACATCGTATCATTTTATATGACATTTTTCTAATATTTATATTAAATATTGTTTTTAATTTTTTTTATGATTTTATCATAAAATACGTAAATAATATAAAGGTTAAATTGGTTTTCAAAAATAAACATATCTTTAGGGTTAGTCTGTACATACATCATATCATTTTATATGCAATATAATCTATTTGTCTGACGAGAAAACTATTAAAACAATTTTGTTGGGACTTTACTATTCTAAAGCCTATCACCCTATTATTAGTTTAGGCTAATTGTGATATTTACGTAACTAAACTAACAATGTATATTGGATAATTAGGTGTGGTACATAATAAGAAAATTTGTCAGTTGGTGATTTCTAATAATAATATAAATTAAAATGAAGGGTTATAATTATTTTCATTCGATCCGGCGGGAAAAATACCACGGGTGTAGGAGATCAAGAGGGAAAACAACCCCTTATCTCGCATGGAAATCGAGATATTTATGATTTCGTTTAATGAATGAAAACCAAAACAAAAGAAAAAAAATATATTTCACCCCCTTTCACATATGAAGGGTTTTAATAAGTTTCATTCCATCTGGTCGAAAAAATACTATTAGGGTGGGGGTTATAGGGGATAAACAACCCCCTATCTTACATAGGAGCCAAGATATTTACGATTTTGTATCTATACTTAATATATAACATACCTAAATGTGAAAGTGGATCTGTATCTCTGTTTGTTTCTTACTTTTACACGGCTCAACCGCTGAACTGATCTTAGTGAAATTTGGCAGGGAGATAGCTTGCATCCTGAGGAAAGACATCGGTTACTTTGTATTCCGAAAAATGTATTAAATAAAGAATGGGTGGGTAACATTTGACCTGTTTTATCGATTTTCATACACAAATCTGTATTATTTATATTTGTAGGTAGGTATATTTATATGTATTTATTTATCCGTCACGGATAGCAGCTAGTATTTTTATATAGGTACTTATGAATGTTAACATTAATATATTTCCAGTAACCAAATTATTTGTTGTTAAATTCAAAACATTTTTGTATTTTTCTATTATTTTCCTAGAAGCCCGCTTGTAAAAACAATATGCTTCGAATCCATCGTTCAACTTCTGAACTACTCTTATTACAATAATTATGAAATACGTTTATAACTACGTTTTAATTCTAATCAACCCAGAAATCACATAAACATAAAAAAATCAACGTTGAAATATTTCCACACGAAGCGACATATAAAATTAAATACATATAATCTTGAAACAATTTTAAGTGTGCACCGTCTGTACTCATAATTTTATTTGACAATTAGAACAGCAGTTTCGAGGGAAAACGAGCACATTTGTCTTTATCCTGTTGAGTTCGGGATGTGGAAAGGTTCAAATAAACATGATTTATAAATAAAGGGACTAGATATATGAAGCGCTTTGCTCATCTCTGGAGATCGTACCCAGGAGTAATGTGCGCACGTATTGGTTAATCCGTTTCTGACTAGATGTGCATTTTGTATTTTCTGAAGAGGTTGTTGAATGAATGCACAGGCCTTCTTTATGTGGTTGTTAAATTTATTTCAAGAATGGAGATATACATACTTTTTTATCTATAAATTAGGTTTTTGCTAAATTATTGCACGTTTTAGAATAATGTATGTATATTTATTATATATAATTATATCTAGCAGATAATATACTAGAGCACATCCTAGAAAAAAAATTAAAGATAGAGTATCAATCAAATAACAAGAATCTACTGGCAAATACAAATAATTATAAACATCCATACTAATCCATACTTATTATTCTTCCATACTAACATTATAAATGCGAATGTGTGTCTGTCTTTCTGTTTGTTACCTTTTCACGGCTAAACCGCTTAACCGATCTTGATGAAATTCGGCAGAGAGATAGATTGCATATGACATGATAGAAATGACATAGGCCACTTTGTATCCCAAAAAATGATTGGTTAAAAATGAGTGACATTGATATTTTAGTTTATAATTTTTAGGTGAAGACATCTAGCATGAAAATGGGAAACTAAAAACCTGTTTTATTGAATATGACTATCATAACAGAAATCTGTATTACCTACCTAACTTATATTCACGCGCGGATGAGTCGCGGGTAATAGTTTGTTATAATTTATTTTAACAACCACACTAAAATTTAAAGTGACATATATGTTAAATCATCATCCAACTTTAACCATTAGAACGTAGTCTTCCTGTACGTCAAAAACTGCTACATTCTTTTCTTATTTTGTATTTCTATCCCTATGTTTTCTCACAAGTAAAAGCACATAGAGACACACAGACATGAACATACGAACAAACTGTCATAAAAAGAGGTGATCCAGTTGATAAAAATCATATCGAAGAAAAATAATGTAATTATATAATTTATGTAAATAAATTGCATTGAAAGTTCAACCAAAAAAATACATAAATTAATTTTAATAGAAATACGATTCAATACAAAAATACAATAAGAAATCAAAAATCATGACATATTTCATTTAAAAATTCGTTATATTTAAAAAAAAAAGTTTAAAAAAGTTTAATTTTTCAAGCGAAAAAGTTTCTGCAATTTATTTTCATTCTTGTAAATCAAACAAAACAAATTATGAATTCTAAACAATTAATCAATCAACCATTCAGTAAATTATACAGTTTAATACTAAATTGCGTGATACAAAAATATAGTTCATTATCGTCAGAATTCAGAATACAACTGATTTATAATAAATCTAACATTTTTCAGTCATCAAATTTATTTCAAAATAAAATCCCAACCCAGCAGTTCTGTAATAAACCTAATATATGTATAATACATAAACGTTATAGTACCTTTAACGTCATTCTTAATTCCAACAGCTTTTCATTAACATAAATCGTAAAATTTACATCTAAAGAAACGATCAGAACAGTTACTATGGTACTTACGTTTCAAAACTTAACATTGATCAAAATCGACATCTCTATTGTTCGTTATTATGAATGTGAAAATCTTCCTAATAAAATAAAATTAAAACTTGAGTGCATTAGAACGCAGTGGTTTCAAATATATTCAATAACGTAACTGTCAATACAAGTTACCTAGTATTAAAATGTATTTTTTATTTTACTTTTAATTGCTCCAAATGGTTTACTACGATATAATATCGCACCCCCGCAAAAAAGTGTCACAACTCAAAAAATGTCATGTTTGAGATAAATATGTTGAATGATTCCAAATTACTATATATTTCTACTAAAAAATTGTCATTAATGTACTTCGTGTACCTACCGTCAAAACTACATAACATATTCTAAAAAATGTCACATTTTTATATAATTAATCACTAAGCGTTTAAATAGTTAGTATTTTTCAAACATCACAGGAATACTAAATTATTTAAATTAAATACTGTGTATCAGTCCTTTTCCTATACTACCTTTACCATTTTGATTTATCTAAATTGTTATAATTTCATTTATGTATTCCTATTTCCTCAAAACTACATTTTTTAGGTTGTGACACTTTCTTGCGAGGACGCGATTACCTTTTGAATATTGTTAAAATCATAAAACTTTTAAAATTATAAGTTTTTCATAAATCATAATTCACAATACACAAGAGTTTAAGTAACTCTAAATATAAAATACTTACTCGTAGATACAGCGAACTCATTCCATATCAGGTCAAAAGTAATACCTATAGGTAATACTAAAATATCACACCCAAAAATACGAGATTAATAGAACTTCATAGTGAGCTTAGCCTAGATATTAAATAAATAATAAAGGTTGCATGAACATGACAAACTTCAGAAATATATTAAAATCCTTATAGAATTCCAGAATACAAAAATATGAATCTAAAAGTTAAAAAATTAGGCTCTTTGCGTTTTGTAAATTCAAATAAGTTATAAATTGATTTTCAAATATATAATAAATCCGGACATATATTTATTTTTAGTATGTTTAATTTAATTATTCTCATAATAAGGATTGTTGTAATGTATTGTTTATTCTTGTTCACTACAGGGACAAAATTTCGCCAGTCTAATATCAGAATCTGCTTAACAAGTTATGTACATCAACAATATTTTTTTTAATTATTCTAATATAGACGTATAAAATGAATTGTAATGTAATTATTGTTGCCCTCGATATCCAATGAGCTAACAGTTTGAGTACCACCGGCGCAGAAAGCTCTCGATAGCGCGAGCTTTGGAGCTCGTAGCCGCGCTAGTGTCAGTGCCGTCGTGGCGCGCGCCCGAACACGTCGAGGCGTTTGGCTTTCGTCGAGCACGCAACCACCTGGTCAGTAAAACAGCGCGACTCGCGTATATACAATGGAGAATTATTTGGTTGTTTGTTTGAAGCACACAGTCCTCTTTTGTTCCTTTACGTTCATTTGTTTCTTGTCCTATGTAACTTAGTTCGTGCAATTGTTTATAAAGTTTCACAAGTTAATTGTTGTCATTGTTAAAACTATTCTTAAATATATAAATCGAAATAATCAATAATAAATTATTCTGATTTAAAATATGAGTATATTACTTGACAAACTTGTATTTTTAAGTGCGATTATACGATTGTATTAAAATATTTTATTTATTTTTGTGATTTTTTGTGATTCTATATAATAATTTATATATTCCTATTTACTGTAATAGTTTGTTTATTTTGATGTAAGTAATTTTAATTAGTAGTTGGCTTAATTGAAATAGAAAAGATATAGCTTTAATAAAATAGAAAAATAGTTATAGAATATTATGTAGATATTTAATTAGTTGTATCGATTACCATCACGTTCTATAGGTATTTAAAATTTATAAAAATGATCTGATAATTTTTATTTGTGCAACTATATTTATTGTTATTGCAGATTAAAAATAAATATAAAATTCATTAAAGATAATACGAGAAAATTTGTCTAATTGTATGTATTTTAATAAAAAAAAATAAATTACGTAAATAAAATTTATCAATATTTTACCTATAGTAAATATTTATTAGCGAATATTTTTTTTATATCGTCATTATTAATTTTAATTTAATATGTAAAATATACAAATACATTTTTTCTATATCGTATTTATTATTATCATTTCTAATTATTAATGTTTTCTATAAATTTAGTTTTTTACACAATATTATATTAAAATTATTTTATTTTCGATATTGACATTGTCAAAGTCAATGTTAACTTTTAACGATTTCGTAAGAAATATTCTTATTATATTATTATGAAATAAAAATTTGAAGTTAAAAAAAATGATGTTTAGAATCTATAGTGATATTTAGTTACAAAGAACTTTATTAAAATTATGCCACACGTATATCAGTCGATAATCGATATCGATAATTATAAATTAATACCCATATATAATAATTTCATTCTTGAGAAACATTTTATAGATATAACGAGGAATATTATATATATTTTGCTGTATCAAAGCTTTGAAATTTAATGAAATAGATGAATATATATGTATATCAACCGTCTTTTTGTTATTATGGAAGTAAGACGTTGAAATTAGAATACATTTTGCTTATATTTTTATTTTTCTTATAATAATACTTTGAATTGAGCTCGCAGATAAATTTGGTCCAGTTAAAAAACCCATTATTGATATTAACAATTATTGAAATTATTTATAATTTTAGATTATTTTATTTATATCTAAATAAAATTTAAAAGGAAAATTACAATTAATATTGAAAATTATTAAAATGTAATAGTTTCGACGATTCTGATTTACTAATAAAACATTTTTATTGAATGTCTATACGTATGTTAAAACATTAGGTACTTACAGCGATCTGTTATGCTTATATGTTCACATTATTAATAAAAAACATTATATGTAATGAAGAACAACATGAAATGCATATTACATAATATGCCATATCGTATGTATTCACATACTACGTACAAATACATGGAAACTAGTTAAACGTAAAAACGACGTATGTTTTTATGTTAAATTGATCAATATCAGTATCAGGGGTAAGAAAATATACCCTTAAAGGTCATTGTTATAACCATGCAATGTCTTAGAGTATGATGAGTCAAGAATAACCCCTCGCCTTTCGGTTGTTTGAACCCCACGTAGTTGCCCACCCCCTCTCGGCCAAACACCCCTATCAGAGAAGTAGGGGAGGAGACGACTAGTAAAATATCGACCTTAAAAGATATTTTATTTTCACGGTTGATATAAGAGGAATGGTTGACATATTTTATAAGTTTTCAAGTCTTTAGATAGATTATAACCAATACTGCTAAATTTATTTATGTACAATTTACATGTTTGTGTGCTGGTATTTTGGGATATCGAAATTGTGTTTTTTATTAAGGTTGGTTTTGTTATGAATATATAAAAAAAAATATTTGAAATAATATTACGTAATTTTATATTTTGGGGTTTTAAAGGGTTGAAATGTTAAAGGGTAGAAATGTATCATTTTATTGCTGTTATTTGATGTAACAAAAATGTTATACCATGAACATACATTTTTAAATTAATTTATTTAATAAAATATTATGATAAAGAGCACTATTGTCGCTACTTTTTGTTTAATTTATTAAAGTTCGCGGATGAGTATTTTTTTAGTAACAAGTCATTTGAATCAGTTCTGAAAATTGATTTGTTCAGTGAAACGTTGATCATGTACTGTTTAATTTGCTAACTCGGTTGAATTATTAGAGTCTAAATCATTTCAATCATTTTAGTTTATCCTTTCATCATTTGAATTTATATTATTGTATAATGTATATGAATGATAAAGGAGCGCCCATCAAATACCCGTCAAACCTTATAAATTTTTATCTGGTGAAGGGAGGGAGTCCAAAGCGGTTTAAATTGCTTTTTCATATATTGTTAATTAAAAAAATGTCAATTAATGTACTTTGCTGCTATATTTACATATACTTTTTTAAGGGGGGTCGAAAATTTCGAATTTCATCATTACGTTATTAATAAACAGTCCCTTAAAAGAATATGCATGTATTATATGTATTTTAACGATTAAATACTGCACTGAATTAACTTATATTTTTTATCAAATTATGGGCGGCGAAAAAATAAATTAGGTACATACAAACAACAATAAATTGTTTTAAGATACTGACATGTAGGATATCAGTCATATTAGGTCGTAAAAACCGAAATGTTGTATTAACGGATGTCGTTATAACCGGTTCCGACTGTATTAAAAAAACTTAATATATTAATTTTTTTTATTTCAAATTAACAAAATTACAATAATATGAAGAATTTTTCTTTTAAGTGACTGAACTGCAATAATCAGATAATGTTAATAGTAAATGAATATGCAGATCGATTTTATGATATGACTAATGCCAGGTCAGAATTTATGACATGAATTATTGACATATTTTTTCTACATCGTATGAGTGCATTCAACTACTCGTATAAATTGAAATTACTTGCAATCTAGTTGCCACAGTGAATAAATAATTACACAAAACAAAGAGTTAAGTTGTTTTTAACTTCTTCTATACTGTACAATAAAGAATATAGTAATCATGCATAAATTCCAACTCAAGATTTCAATGGAGTTATACGTTTTGAGGGTGCCTACATAGAGTGTGACCATTATCTCAATGTTGTGTGTCTGTCTTTCGGTCTGTGAACACTTTTCAGCTAAAACAGTGAAAATTATAGCATGAAATTTTAAATTGCGAATTCCTATACAGGGTGGGTCATATCAGGTTGGACAACCTTAAACAGTTGATTGATAAAAATATTTAAAATAAAAAAGTTCATGTATTTATTGCAATTTTTAATTTCGTTTTTTAGTCAAATGAGTAAAGTTCGAATTTCTTACAATAATACAACTGGCTATAGGTCTATGAGAACTCATTAAGAGAAATATTAACATTAACTTGTTTTTCTTATTTTCAATTCTAGAACAAGAAAATACATTTATTTTATGTAATTTAAAGCATCCGTATTTAGTAAAATTCTAGTTTCAATACTATCTTTACCATAATATGAATACTTAGATGTATCAGTTTTCTGATATTATTTTTGATCGATTTTTAATAGAAAAAAATATTTTTTATTAAACTTGTAGTTAAAAATTTATCTAAAATTTATGATTTAAGTATTTTTCAGTATAATGAATCATTTTAGATAATAATCTTTCATGTACAATGCAATAATGTATAGGTAGTCATAGCAGTTTATTTTTATTAAAGAAAAAATACTAAATAAAGAATTTTAATTCTATTATTATTCGATAAAGAAAAAAATCGTGTGAAACAAGCCTAATGCACAAAGTATCTTCTATAAGAATTTTTTTCCAATAATAAAGTAGCAAAATATTATGAAGATAGCAGAACATTCTAAATATGTTCTTAAAATTGTATTATATGATGCTAAGAGCGGACGACCTTATTTTCTTGTTCGTGAATTCCAAACAAGCCATATCTTAAGCCTTCATAAATACAAGATTGTATACATACATATTTCACCGTACATAAAATTATGATTTATTGCTTATAGAACTATGATTGTGAATATCTTTAGAAATTGTTTTGAATAGGGTTCAACGCAGGAAAATGCACTGAATAAACCATTTTTTTATAAAGTAGTTTGAGAATTATTATTAACATACATTAAACACATTTTTAATGTTCCGAAATCGGAAAAAGAACACTTATGGAATCTGTCTGTCACAAAGTCACAGCACTCTCTAACTACTGAATTTTTTGACGTTGAAACCTGAGATTTAGCATAATTATAATAAATGGAGGACTAAAAATAGACCTGAGTTACAAAAATAAAATTTAAAGTTTTTTTTTAGATTTAGAAAAATAATTGACCAATATTTATTATATAATATTAATTGTTTAAGAGTATCATAACTGTACCATATCGCAAAAATAGCTTTATTTCATTGCATCCAACACTGATGAAATAAAAGTTGAATTTGATAGGACGGGTTTTTACACTATTTAATTATAGATATGTATAAATACTTTATAATACCAATTCTATTAACATAGAAATGTTTATTTCTGCCTATGCTATAATTATACACTATACATATATTTACTACATAATATGTTTAATTGTTTCGTTTATACGACTCGAGCGACGTTAATAGCCTATTTCATCTGTGAATGGGATTGTTTTTGTTAATTGGACATATAGGCAATATCCTTGAGGTATTGCAATGGCAATGGCGTTCTATATAATTTCAAATCGGAACATAATTCTGAAAACATAGAGATCTGTAATCAACATTGATATTTTCATCAATATACAGTGGGTGGGCAAGTTATTGTGACAACTAATCTTTTTTTGGTATTTTCATATTCTTGCTGGTTTTTAGTGCAGGGGAATTAAATTATTTTTGTTTTTTAGTAATAATTATTGACGATTCATGTCTTCTGGAGTAACTGGTAAAAGTGATTCAATTTTGTGGAGTTTATTTTGAGTTCTTGCTTAGTTACGTAATACAGGTTATCAAACTGTTTTTATGATTATTTTGCATTACTGAATTAATTTTCAAACACATTGTGCGAAAATAATAAGTGTATTTGGTAGAGAAAGTTTTTATTTTATGTTAGTTTTAAATTTTTTTTATATATAGGCTTAGTATTTTGTAATTATTTTAAGAAAAGAAAAAATAAGTTAAATAATGTTTGATGTTTTAAAAAATGAAATAGTTCAACCTTTAATTTGATACCAATTACTGCTATATTTTCTATTTCCTTCTGCTTCAAAATAGGTAATAAAATTAGAGAAAGACAATTTTTTTGTAGGCGTAATAATAACTTGGCCACCCATTGTAGATAAAATGAGAAAAAGTTATTTCAATGATTGTTAATGAACAAATAAAATTTTGGAGCTAAACGGTAATAAACAGCTGTAAGTTGTAGGGTAATGCCTTTTTCTGTCTATTTTCTTTTTTGTCTAAAAGTAATACAACTAAAATTTAACCTTTATCTTTGGTTACCAATTATTCGTTTAAAAATGATACATCAACGTCATGTAAAAAGTTTTTCCATACATACGATTTTAGTGACGAAAAAAGCAACAAGAACAAAAACTTTTCTAATTATCAATATAGGCAATAAAGTTGTACGGGTTTGTATCTGTTGGCCAATGATTCTGTTCTGTTAATAGTAGAAACTAAATTCTGTGCGACATTTGAGTGTGTCTGACATTTATATGGCAGTGGAACTGCAGCGATGGACAAGTGTTTTTGTGAATGGAAACAGGCACGAATTTAGTTAATTCCATGGTTTACTAATTTTTGTATTTGATTGTTTTAAATTTAAATCTAGATTGGTATAATACTTTGTAAGTCAAATAGTTTGTTGGGATTATTTTAATATCTCTGTATGAATGTAAACTTTTAGTAATCGGTCGTCGGTCAGTATTTTTCAATGTCGAAATCTCGAAAAATAATTTAAGTTATAAGCACTCAAAGTTCTAGGTATACAAAAATTTAAGGAAAATTATTAATGTTTTTTGACGACTACAGAGAAGACCTTCTACACCAAATAAAATAAATTCCAGCTAGGAATCCATAGAAAATTTAATGCCCTAAGTAATGGTTTATGTGCGACCACGATTACTTTAAAATTGTTTAAGTTATAGGTAAATATATTAAGACTCATTTTCATAACAAAAACTTATAATATACATACACTGTTTTTGAATACAATTGGGATTATTTTAATTTAAATTATGTGTTTTGTATATTTACCTATAACTTGTACAAGTTTAAAGTAAAAGTAGTCGGACAGAAACCATTATTCAGGGTATTAAATTTTCTATGGATTCCAAGGTCTTCTCTGTAGTTGTCGAAAAACATGAACAAGATTCCTTAAATTTTTGTAATACCTTTGAGTGCTTATAACCAAAACACTTTTCAAGATTTCGACATTGGGTGCAGATCACTATTTAGACCACTCTTTTCTCTATTATAACATAAAATTTCATTTTGAAATTCTATAAAAGACATATTAAATCTAATTTCAATAATACAATGTTATCATCAAGCGGTTTCCACGATCAGCCTGTACGAATATTTTTACATTTTCGGTAGAAAATATCATTTTTAATGTACTCATTTAATTTTAAATAAAAATTATGTAGGTATATAAATAGATATACATAATTGCAGTCGAGACTTTGAGTTAAATATATTTTGAGCCTTGAGCACGAGTAAATGGCCAAGTAGTATAATATAAATGATGGGGCAACTAATTCGGTGATTAATTTAACTAACTAGCTAGTGGTGGTTTCACAGCGCTAGAGGTTGGTTTGTTAACCCTTTGATCCCAACAGAGTAATGCGATCAAAATAGCAATAAACTGTTTCTGGAGGGTAGTTTGCTTGAGAACTTTTTATTGAAAATATAGTTAGTCATTTATAGTATGTTAGAAAATGATTAATAGTGACTTTTGAATATAAAAAGATTTAAAACATGCAGATATTATTTTCTAAAATAGAATGTGTATTACGTTGTCAGATACATTGTTTTTAATACAATTTTATTTCTTTTTTCGTTTCTTGTACATTTAAAAATATTATAATTTAAATACGTTCTTTTGTCATTATAGGGCTTCACGCTGAGACGATATTGGTTTAAATTGAAACGATACTGATTGAATTTTGTCGAGACGATATTGACTTTATGTAAAAATCTCATCAGGGTTCTTGATATGTAGGCATTGTCAATAATTAGTATTACAATTATGATTTTAAGTGTTCTTATTGATATTAAATATTTTTATTTTTTGGTTCAAAATAAATATTCTTTAAGAACGCTGCTTCTTGTTATGTTATCAAACTAATTATAAATGTAACGTAAAAAAATAATTACTATTTGGTATCGGTATTTATCTTAATTTAAATAAAATATAGATAAAATATAAGTTATATATTTTTTAAATGACATCTAGCGTGTAAATGCAAAACTAAAAACATGTTTAACTGACTATCAAAACAGAAATGTATATTATTTACATCTAGTCTAACTTAATGGTGTTAAATTATTTCTGTTACATAGTGCAAGCGCATCATTGCATGCAACGCGTTTCCGTTGCATTACTAAAATTTTATCCTGAAAGCTCCAAAATAAATTTTCTCTTCTGTTCATATTTATTCCTATTGTTTCAACTATTTTTATGCAAATTAAATTTTTAAAGAAAAGCAAATTTTCAATTTCAATTAATGAAAATATACATTCATATTTCATTTTTAAGAAATTAACAACAAAATACTCGGTCAACATTCAGACAACATGAATTAGTTGCTAATTGATATAATAATATACTATTTTGGAATTTCATAAGTTCATTTATTAAATTTCTAATAAAGCTCTCAACTTCAAACACCAGTAACTTGTTACATTTTAATCCTTAAACCAGTCACTTAATTAGTATCAAAAATTAATCTCAAAAGAAAACTTTTCCAGAATAATTGAACGCATCAAAAACTTTCATTCGCAAACGTAAATTATTAGCAGGCTATTCTACTTGATGCAAAAACAGTTAAAATTTATGAAACGTAACAAATCACTTACTATTTTAAGCGTGAAATTGTATTGTATATTCATTGATTCAGGTAAAAAGTTCCACACCCTGTTTCACCCACTCCAGATATCAATAACTGCCCCCTCCCCTCTCTCTTCACCCCCACCCAATTCGGCCAATCCCGTGAAGAGCTTTAGGCTAATCAATTATACAGTGTGCTACATAATACTACGCGATGATACGATGACGGTTTAATTATAGAATTATTATATTATTGGACCCGTGTTGTTTTGTTAAAAATTAAATGTCATAATTGTATTTACATTCCCCTTTCATTTGGATAACAAGTATCTTATCGGTGTGATATTTAATTATAAATTATTTATGGTTTAATATTTTCCATAGTGAATTTGTTATTGTTATATTTTGTTCATACTAATTGCTAATTAATGTGATAATTTGTTGTATCCAATTAAAATTTAGTTACATATAATTAATCTGTGTTATCTTTTGATATTTATTTCTGGCATACTTGTTTAAACAAAATCATCCATAACTTCATGAATCTTGATGTATTTCGAATGCTACAACACAACAAAAAACAGAGACACAAAGACAGTAAAGGGAGTTTCCTCTGTGCCTGTCAGGACGAAGTATTATCTTTTTTCGATTAAAAATGCAAAAACTGTATATGTATGTACGTAAATGAAGAATAAAACTTTAAAGAAAATTACAATAATCCCAAATAAAGAAATCCAACTAACGATTTACTTCAATTGCATTTTATTCCGAGGCCTTTGGATCCTTTTAGATTAGTTTTTAATAAAGTCAGAATTACCAATAATCCTTTTAAGATTTAAGTTTAACCAGTTTTTCTTACAGGGGGATCATTCGAAAAATGTTTTGCCCATTATTTACGTAAAAACTTGAAGGGTAGGCAAGGATATTGGTAAAACTTTATTAATCCTTTTGAGCAGAAGGAAGGGTCAAAAGTGTTACTTTCGTCAAGTTTTTCTTTTCTTTTTAATTATTTTAATAATACGTTAATTTCATCCGTCAGTTTGTAAATGATTTTTCATATATTTAATCCATTAAAAATATTATATCTATTTAAAAAACCTTACGTAAGGAAAAAGGGGGGGTCCTCTTATACGTACGGATATTTATACTTGGGAAAGAAAAGGGGGTCGAAATTCATTCTTACGTAATTAGAAAGTAAAAAACAAAATTCCACAGAATGAAATTATATTTTGTTTCAGTAAACGCAGTATTATAGTTAAAAATACATAAAATTAACAAGGAAAGAGAATTCCAAGCTGTTTTTCATTGCAAAGCGTATCAACGTTCTGAGTATTTGCAAGCGCATCATCTTCAGCATCTAATCTGTATTTTGTTTTTGTTGCATTAGTATACAGAGAGGAAATCTCTCGCACATAGTGTTGATATAAACGACATCAAGTGTTCAATAGTTCGTTTAGTACCTAATCTAAAGATATTCATGCTAAAAATTCATGTCAAATACAAATAAAATTATCTTTAATCTAGAGTCGGTTGGTAAAATGTGTTCTCTGTAATTTAATGACAATTTAGAGGTATCGCATGATTTAAGCAGAATTTTTTGGCTGAAAAAATCCGATAGAATTTATTTCGTGGAACTTAGATTGAATATCGCTGATAAATCAAAGTATGATAGTAATAAATTCTAAAAAAAATGTTTTTTTTTGTATATATTGAAATCACAGATTAATACTGGTCCTTTTTGGAGAGTAACGAAATACTTAATAAAAATACATAGGTACATCGATTCGTAGAACTGAACACAGAAAAAAAATTTTTTTTTACTATATAAATTTCTGGAAAAATTTCTGTGCTTAATTGTAACCTGTGGATAGTAATCGTAATTCAGATAATAACGGAAGTTTTTTTAAGTACAATTTAATAATTGGTACATAATTATACTTGATATTTTATATTTTCATACAAAAATAACATTTTAATTTTTGTTATATGTATTTTTTTCCGTGATTTATTTATGTCAATATGAGATGTAAAAAATTATGAGTTTTCTGATATTTATTTATTTATTAATAATGTGCAATTTTATTTGCTAATTATTATTTCCATATATATATTGTATTTATTTAAATACCAAATTCTCATAAACTTATTTTAATTCAATTTTTAAGTATTGTATTGATCGTTCATTGCAGCTAGATATACATTATTTTTGGCTAAGACTACATACATATTAATATATGTATTACATATTAATATATGTATACGCAAATCCATTTATTTTCTTTTATTGACCCTCGTTTATAATTGTACTCATTTTCGGTCTAAATTTATACATACATATTATTATATTAAATATGATAAATCGAAATCTAAAGCAATCTAATGAAAAACTTTGAAATCTTTATTTTATTATTTTTTTTTTTCAATTTAAATTAATGTCAACAATATGAATACTTTTATGAAGTGTTTGCAGTTCTGTGACACAAAAATGTCACACTCAGAAAAATAATCAAAACATAAATATAAAATATTTCTCTTTATATAAAACCACCTACAGAGCTCTTAATATAACTATGTATGAACTATAATTGTGTTCATATACAAACATAAAAGCAGATATAAAAGCTATATAATTATACCATAATTCAATAAAAGTTAAGCTTTCCTAGAGCGTATAACATTGTTATATGTGTGTGCAAAAATTCTTTATGCGATGTTTACAGGGAACATTCTGGATTAATAAATCAAATATATTTCTTAGAAGATTGCGTCTACGACTATTCATTTTATGACATCATTTAGTGACAATGGGCAGTGCTGTTTGTGATAAAAATTCAAAAGAGGGACATTTATTTGTTGCTTTCATTTTATGGTATTATACATTAAATAAGAAATATCTTTATTTATTTATTATCGTTTAATATGGTTTAGCAAATTTTGACTTTTTCGCATGATTCAAAGAAAATAACGCTTTGAGAATTTTCTTTATGAACATCGAATATTTAATGTTTATAAACATTTCGGTATATTATTTGTCGTACTTAAACATTTTGAAGTCCGAGGCGTAAAAATTTTAATATATTTTATAGCAAGCGAGTTGTGGAATTCATTTTAATTTTAGTCAAAGCTTATGTTGGGAGGTCATTATTTTCACGAGGCTCCCAGCTAGAGTCTCACGTGCCTATTTATAAACACGCTCTGTTTAGATATGTATGTATGTATACATTTTATATTAATTTTTTGAAATTTGAACTTTTGAGAAAAGGTAAGGCTCCTAAAAAATTAGCCCTGTTTTATCTCGGTTTTGTCTCGTATACGTGGTCGAGATCGAGACAGAAAATGTATCGTTACTTTTTTTCAAATCTTTAAGGAATCTTATATTTTAGAGATTAATATCGAAAAGTAAATTTGCTGTGTTGTTTATTTTTCGAAAATATATTTTCTCTTAAAAGATAAATTAATTTACAGAAATGAAAGTATTTGACACCAGTGCCGAGAATAAGTAATATTTCATTGTTACAAGTTATTGATAAAAAACATTAAAAATAAGAGTCTCGACGATACTAAATAAAACTTACCTACTGTCCCGTCTCGTCACGTAAAAATTTCAGATCTCATTAAATTTTATTGTATTTCTCGATTTCGTCACGTCCGAAGTTAAGTCAATATCGTTTGAATTTGAGCTAATCTCGTCTCGGTATGCAGTTTTATTAGAAAATCAAAATTACGCGAAATATTTAAAAGAAAATATGTATGATTGTATAAATAATAGGGTGGAAGAAATTTTTTTTTATATTTTCGAATTTTAGATAATTTGTATTAGCGAATTTTAAGTCCGGTGCCCCTACAAAAGTTAGTATTAGATGTCAAGACGTCACAAAAAAAATTTCAACGAAATTCGTGATGATTTTAAGATAGCACCAAACCATCAAATGCATGAAATACAATGAAAAATACATACCTACCTTCATTGTATGTTTTCCTTAAAGCATTTGACATTAAAAAATGGGCATTTGACTTTGAAATTACCCTGAAAATTGAGGTTAAGGTCAAGGAAAAGGTCAATAATGAGTGCTTGATCCAAAGACAATAATTTTCTGCTGATATGAGCTCTTATTGCAAGTTTTTTAAGAAGAGTACTTTAAACACTAAAACATTTGATCGATTGGTGCTAACCTAAAAGCATCACGAATTACATTAAAAAAAATTGTGACTTCTTGACACCTAATACTAACTTTTGTAGGGGCGCCGAACTTAGAATTCGCTAATACAAATTTTCTGAAAATTCGAAAATACAAAATCAAAAATTTCGTTCTACCCTAATCTAATAAATAATAATAATATTTACATATAAATACTATATATTATAGTCATTATAGATTCATACATTTAATCTTATAGAACTATAGATAAACCTCCACTGTTGAAATGAGAGAGATGGCAACATTGTGTTTATGTGAGGATTTATTAGAAATCGACATTAATTGTGTTTACCTATACTTTTTATAGCTGTCGAGTATATATGATATGGTTTCGCTATTGATTATTGACGTTTAAATTGCTGTTTGATCAAATATTATAGAACCTGAACATACTTGGTAATATCGGCGCCTTTATTATTAAAAAAATCGTTAAACTTTGCTTTAAAAATATAAAAGTTACATGAATAAAAATCCGTCAGGATTTTTATGTACACATATAGGATTTGTGTATATGACATTAAAATGAACCTTTAAATAAATGATTACCTGTTTGAAATTAGATTGTATATTATATATTTAGATATTTCTTTCAACAAAGCGAATATAGTTTTTTTTAAATTAATAAGTTTAATATTCTTGTTTTAAGTATTTTTTGAATTTTCAAATGGAACGGTATTAATAATTTATAATAAATCTTTAACAATATTAAAAATAAAATAAACTACTGTCAAAGAAACCACCAATGTCAAAGTAGCCCAGTGTACGGTAATTATTTTTGATTAATCTAAAGTAACTTTGCAAAAAAATCGATAATTTAACTTAATAGTTTTTGCGGAAAATTAGCAAAAGTTCAATTTTGAACAAAATACTAAAACGTAAAGATTTAAATCATTAATGTTCGGTATTATAAAGAAATTGCTCGACAGTTCACGTTTCCTGCGTGGTGTCAAATCTATTTTTCTCGAGATTCTAAAGTAATGATAATAAATATATAGCATAGTAGGAGAGTGAACTCTGTATCTCTGTTATACAATTTACAAATAAAACCCCCGAGCTGGGTGGTCTCTTGTGCTCGGACCATTGCGCAACAGTTGATTGCGCAACAGTTGATTGCGCAGCCGTATAGTTGTATGCGTACCGCAATGTACAAATGTGACTGCGCAGAAAGTAAATTTCTTACTTCTGCTCATAGATCCGAAAAATGCGGACCGCCCATTCTAGGTTCCGCTTTTTGACCTACCCCTTCCACTAGAGTTGAATCTCCTTATTCTATTCTTCATGATGTATAGTAATGTAAACACTATGTATTTTATGAGATATGTACTTATCACTACTTATTTTAAATCGATGATTTCTACTTGACTTTCATTCCAACTGTCAGTGGGTTGTCATTTATATTTAATACCCCGTAGATAACATTAGCCACCGAGCAAATTTCCTTATAATAACGGATATAAGATATTTATTTCTTTATTTATGTACGACGATTTTTATATTATTTAAATAATAAACGATAACTTTAATACACATATAAAATCCGAATTAAAAAATTAGATCTTATTAATTACAAGTATTATCGCAATGTTTTATGTTTTTGCTTTTAATAACAAAAAGTACTTATTAAACTTTATATGAATGCCACAAAAAATAAAAATTGTTTTCATCGAATCTGTACTACGCAGTGAATTGTTCAATTATTAAAAATATTTTTTTAAAATACCGTGTGGTCGTTTTACGACAGATTAATGTTTTAATTTCTTTAATGATATTAATTTTGATTCGGATTTTTGATTAAACATGATTACATTTAAACTTAAATAAACACCATCAAGATTTTGTTAGCTCGACGATTAAAAAAAGGTTACACTTTATTTTACTTCAGTTTAGCTTAATTTGTCAAATATTAGAGAAATAGTACATATAAGTGTATCCGAACTGATTCAAAGAAAATTACTCTACATAAATTCGACCCTATCTAGAACATATACCGCCAATAGCCGTCGGTAAAGTAGAATAAAGTACGGATATGCAAGGGTCTAATATATGTATGTGTTTTTAATTCACCATGTTGTTAATACTAGGTTTTATCAGATCCATTACCGGTACTGAAAATACTATATATGTTATTTAGAGATTGTCAGTGTTATCTCACTTCCACCAGAATCGTTTTGAATGCATATCATTTTTTTCTTTTAATTATTTATTCATCAAATATAATATATTATCGTGAATATAAATATTTTGTTAAATACATGTGTAGGTATGTAACAATTAGCTATTACAAATATGAAAATAAAAATTATAGTTTCATAAAACTAAGGATCCTTTCACTATTTTACGATCAATCCAATTTGGATTCAAACGCAACCAAATAATGAGCCATTTGTTAAAAATAATAATAACAATTAATATCTATTTTGTACAGTAGCTTTTAGAAGGCGATACTAATTTCACTTAGGAACATTCATTGTAACACATTTAGAATGAAATATTAGACATCGTGTATGAACAATAGAATAACTTGTACCGAAAACCACATTTCTCATCGTAAATCAAAAGTGAACGAGATATAGAATGCATATTGTGTTGCCGAAATCTATTACTATCGACAAACTTCAAATCATCTCAAACGTTAGATGCGGTTACACACTGTGATATAGAAACACACGTATCAAGTGTAGAATATTGCGGCCCCAGAATGGGGCCGAGTGGAACATTTTAGAAGTCATTATTAGTTCACTCATTCATTATCCTTGTAGTTAAAGAAAATGAAAAAACTGAAATAAATAAAAAGTAATCAAGTCTATATTAAATTCTGTAACTGTATTTTATAGCTTTAAGAATATAAAGTAGCGGAGAATAGCTCGAAATGGAAAAAAATTGAAACATTTTAAATTATGTATCAACTGTGATGACCATATCATATTGAGAATTATAAATTATCGAAAAATCAAATTGATCAAATATCGAACGAAACATCGAACTAATTAAATAAGATATTAAACACGCTTTTGAATAGAGTGGTGGTATCAGTCGTGTGTCACGTTCACCATAGCCGGCGAGGCTCTGGAATCTGGGGGCACGGCCCCAACAAGGGGGCCCTCGGGCGAGCTCGGCGAATGGAGACGTTTCGTCGGTTCAATTAGACGGCGAGTGCAGCGTCACGCAACCGTGACTCTGCAGTGCCCGCAACCAGTAAGAAAAGGTTCGCTCACTCCGGAATCATCAGCAAACTCGAGTCAGTCTATCTCAAAGAAATCAGAGAGTACCAACAACCTCAGAGTATACGATGGAGGTGTTGACAACTTCGGATTCGATCCGGAGATCCAGGATGATGAAGAAGGAATCCAGTTCGTTTGTCCGAGCCAATCGACAGTTACCGCCAAATCGGTGAACGTTCTAAAACCGAAACCTATCAACAATCCCATTAAAAATAAGTCGTTAGATAAGAATTTAAGTAAGATTCCGACATTCACTTCTCTAGGCTCTTCCAGTTGGTCCGCGGAGACTGAATCGTCTAAAACGCCAATAAAACAAGCAAAAAGCATCGACACAAGTAAAGTTACAAAGATTTTCGTATCGGAACCTGTTAAAGTTCCGGTCAAACAAACGAAAAGTATCGAAGTATCTACTTCTAAAAAGAAATCCAATGAAACACGTTCGGATTTCTTTAAATCGTTCAAAGACAAAACAAAGAATGGGAGCACAGGAGACAGCAACACGTCAATGTCATCGTCTCCCAAGAATGATTTCTTTAAATCATTCAAGTTCAAAGAATCGACGGTTAAAAACGATACTTGTAGTGCGAGTAAGAAAAGCGAGGCCGTCGCGAAGCTTAGCAAGATGAAATTCAAAGATACTGTAAAAAGTGTGGGGGTTAGTGAGAGTGGGGTCAAAGATGGCAAGAACACAATAAGCAGAGATGATTTCTTGAAAGCGACAATGAGAATATTTCTCGTTGTCTCTCCACCTATGGGAAAGATGCAGGTAATTTTATTTTCAATATATTTCATTATATTCTAAGTATAATTAGGTATTTATAAATGTGTCTCAATGCATGAGATCTAAATATTATATTTAGAATTCAATATGTTCTAACTTTTTATTCAAGCAAACGTTTTTTCCAAACTACTCAATAATACCTATATAGATGCATAAATCTAATTACAAATTCAAACTGTACTGTAGGTACTATTTAAAGATGAAATGAGGACTATACTACCTATACTCAAATGTGACAATCTCTTCTTACGAATATACATACATACACGTAATATAGCTTGGTAAAAAATCATACAATGAAAAGTTTAATTGCATTTTAAAGTGGATATATATGTACTTACTATTTGTTGTCTTAAACCAAAACATGAGAAAAATTTCTGCTAGAATCTAGATGATAAATTCTTAATGTAATGGAAAATATTTGGGAGACTGATTCAGTTTTAGCATGTCAAAAATCGTTCAATTACTTTTTTTGGTCGTGTATTATGTATATATTGACATTAATAAGTTACGTGTAATCATGTAAAGCTATGAATTTTGCAATATGCAATCTAATTATAATTATTTTATTTAAGTATTATATTCATTACTTAATATAAATTCATTGATAATTTAGCTACAATTATTACAAGACAAGTAACTTCTACTTAAAATGAAAACTTGTGATATAAAGATTAACGATCATACCGCAGTGTGTAAAGTTTTTCTTAACAAATATTTCCCCTACAGTGGACAGGAAAATCGTTCTTAAGTTATTTTTATTGAAATTTCATCTACAAAATACCAAAAATTGTATTTTATTGCATAAAATACATCAACTGTTTAAAAGTAGAAAAAGTAGTAAGTAAGTATAGTAGTAAGTAGTAAATTCGTTTCGAGCATCCCCAATAATAACCCTGTTAATTTTTAGACAGTCAAATATTATAAGTATATAATAAATAAATACAGTCGAAATCAGTTATAACGACACCTAGGAGACCAGTCATATTAGATCAAAAAGCCGATAGTCGTTATCGGTGAGGAAAAAATTACTTTTTTTATTCAATTTATTAAAGCAAAATATATTTTTTTTAATTCTCCAAGATTTATGATATCAAAATACTTTTTTTTTATTTCTTTGTGATTATACTCTCAAGTAAATAGTTTTCGAGTAAAGAAATCTAAAAAATACAAAAATCTCTGTCCAGTTATTAAATATTTATTTCTGCAATAAATATATAAATTTCCATTTAAAAAAAGTGTTGATCTTGGTAAAAAAGTTTTTTTTTTAAACTCAACACTTTTTGACCTTTTAAAAATTATTGGGACAAACTATATATACATATGTATATAATATGTTATATAACAGTAATTCTACTTTATTATTATTTCCAAATGAATTCTCTTTCGAGTGTTAATTAATAATGAATTTAACAAACAAAATTCAATTTAGTTATTTACTCAATTTCGTATTCATAGTTTTCAATTATTAATAATATTAGTCATGGTTTGTTTGTGGAATTAGAAAGCAATTTACCAAAGTTTACGGAAATAGTTGTTGCTATAACTGAACTTATTGTTAGTAATTTTTATGCCTGTTAAATTATTAGATATTTTGTAGAATATTTTTACTATCAAAAAAATATAAAAATAATTTGTAATAAAAAAATTAGTTGTTACTATTGAACTAATGCTTGACCAACAGTAGCGACGCAACTATATTCATTTATAAATATTATACAACTGTCTTCTTAATTTAGTATCCAATGGAAAATGTTTAGTTAAGTTTTGGTCTAGACTTAGTTATTTATAATTCTGGGCAACATTCGTTTTACCTTAAATTCAAATTTCAAAGTAAGTAACCACAAAGAAAACATCATAAAAACATGCCGAATCTTGAGAGCCATTAATCATACTGTAGAAATAAGAAGAGAACCTCAGAAGAATAAAAAACCTCAAGTACCGTCGTCGACGTAACGAACCCTAGCTACGTGATAGGATTTTAGAATAAGTTTAAAAAAATATTTACCTGAAGACTCCGGATCAAATGTGAGAATGAGAAAAGCTCGTTATTACTATAAGGGTGAACTTACACTATTCGCTTAAAGAAAAGTTCCCCAACTGCAACGTCCCGATTTTAATGAAAGTTGATAAAATATTGGTTGTCCCATAAGTTCCTTTCGTTTTATTAATAAGAAAATAATAAACAATAATTGGTTTTATATAAAAATTTATTGAATTATCTTTCTCCATCCCTCCAGAAGCCTGATAATGTCATCTTCCCAAAACTTGCGAGTTTATTAGCAAAATATTGATCACGGTACATTTTTATATCATTTATTGAATTAAATATTTTACACGGAGATAATTATCAATGAAAGAAAGAAATAATAATCGGAAGGAGCAATGTCCGGAGAACATGGAGGATGAGGTAAAATATCCCAGTCAAATGACAATAATTTATTTCTGACGAGTAAAGACATATGGGGCCTGGCGTTATAGTTATGAAAAAACGACGCCTCGTTTGTTCGCAACTTCTGGCCATTTTCTTGCAATTGCGGCCTTTAAATTATCTAATTGGTAACCGTATTTCGTTGAATTAATCGTTTCACCTTGTTTTTCTTAAACCATGGCTTCTATCTGTGTTTGTAGTGGATAAGCGGCCGCAACGTTCTTCATCTTAAAGCATCATTCTCTTATACCATACAAATCACATTTGCTGTATCAATATCACTATAATCTGTTTTTTTTTAAACAATGCAGCATTGCATGCCTCAGATGTTTCCTTTGATTTTCCATCATTAAATAATAAAAATAATATTTGTAAAAATAAATTTTAATCAACAAAACACACTCTTTGATAGCTAGTAGGCTACTGAATTCGATGATATTAACACTTATCTATAAGGCTGTTGGTTTATGTAAAAACTGCATTATAAAATGTTTGTGCCCATTTGCGAAAAAAACTTATGGGACAACCTAATATTATTCAGGTAAAATTTAAGAAAATTATTTTTTTTAATCTTGACTAAACTCAACTTTGAGGAGTTTGTTATTGTTTGTTATTGGAAGAATTATAACATATAAGTACATCTAATACCATTGATAACCCACGAAACTTTTATTTTAGAGTATAATAGGTACCCCTATTATTTTCTTAAATCGATAAAGTGTGACGTAATACATACAATGATATAAACTTTCAATGTAATGATGTCTCTTCAAACTTTGAAAATATCAACACTTTTGTATTCCGCCATATATGTACATACTTTATAGATAGGTACCTATGTGATACACTGTATAAAGCACTATACTGGGTAGTCTTTAAATTGAGACAAGCAAATATCTTTTTTAAGTGAAAAAACTAAGAAATCGTGGAAAATGTCATCACTAGGTGTTTAAGATCAAAATTAAATAAAAAATATATATTATTCATTTATTTGAACGATATATTTTAATTTTATAAAAAAATAAGTTACCTAATTTATTTAAGATAAGAGCTCTGCAAATATCCAGTGGCAAATGCCACCGCCAGAACCGAAAGAGTTAAGGGTTGATTTCACCCCATCAAAAATAGGTGTCCTTAATTTTTAAATAATTAATAATTCAATAAGTTTAACTAAAATCACCTAGGGACCTTTCGTATTAATTGAAATTTGAATCTTTATACCGTGAGCTTTTTGGTATTTCAAACTATTATATTTTATTTTCCATATTTCTATTGTTATTATTTTCGAAATGTTTTGCAACGCACATAGGTATTTTTGAAATTAAAAATAGTTTGTCTATTAGAACTACATATATTTCAACCTAAACGTTCCTGAAAAATACGTCTATCCTGCGCTAATGCGTAAAGAGCATGGCAGGGTAAGCATGGGCGATCTGCCCCTGGGGAAAGTTGGGTCGATATTTTTTTTATAAGAAGGTATGACTAAAAGGTACTCATCTACAAACTATTGAGCCTCTGCCCCCACTAATTTTCCGGAAAATTTGAAAAATGTAATTTCGAAAAAAATATTTTTTATAAATGTTGATCTCTGTGATATATGTTGTAGCTATACCTTAGTAGTATCATATCAATTTTTTTGAAAAATCTCCCATTAGAAATAAATAAAAATTTTGAAATTCAAAATTTTCAAAAAAAATTTTTTTTGCTTAAATGGCCTGGTACACCTACGAAATTTTTGTCATAAATACCCCTTTTTATGCACAAACACATATATTTCTTTCAAATTTCTACATTGGGTGGACGGGGGGTAAAATTCGAAATGTTTACTGACCCTTATTTCTATAGTATGCATATACATTATACATGTATAGTATTGCTTGTATGTTGTAGGCTGGGTTAAATTAAAGAAAGTTTCGCGGATCGAAACGTAATAGTCACTCTCATTAATACATACATAAAGAAACATTTTTTTTAATTTAGTCAATATCTTGAGATTACGAATTAGGTCTAAAATTTCGAAAATTTTAATTAAGTGAATTTAAAAAAATTATTTTATAGAAATTCTCATAAATACCCCACATTCTTCACTAATACATATTATTTCTAGTTTTTCCTTTAGTTGGACGAAGAGGGGCGGGGGTAAAAATGGTCATTAAATGTCAATCGGCTTCGGCCACTTTCGGCCAAAATTAGGCCGAAGGTTTAACTATTTACTATTATTATTTTTTTTCGGATAAATGTTTCTTTTAATGAAAAAAAATGGTTTTTCATTAGTTTAAAAAAAATATAGAAACAAAACAAAAAAATTCCACTAATATAGAGAAGACGGTGGCCGAAGCCGATTGATTGGTCTGCCAGTAGTGTTTATACGCGAAACTTTCCTTAATTTAACATAGTCTTTTTTATGTGAACGTCCGATTAAACGATATATTTTTACAAATCTGTATTACGTATAACCACTACTGTCAGACTAATCAATCGGCTTCGGCCACCATCTTCTCTATATTAGTGGGATTTTTTTGTTTTGTTTCTATATTTTTTTTAAACTAATGAAAAACCATTTCTTTCATTAAAAGAAACATTTATCCGAAAAAAAAATTATAATAGTAAATAATTAAACCTTCGGCTTCAGCAAAACCTTCGGCCTAATTTTGACCGAAGCCGATTGACATTTTATGTCCAGTAACGCACTGTCCATTTTTACCCCCGCCCCTCTTCGTCCAACTAAAGGAAAAACTAGAAATAATATGTATTAGTGAAGAATGTGGGGTATTTATGAGAATTTCTATAAAATATTTTTTTTAAATTCACTTAATTAAAATTTTCGAAATTTTAGACCTAATTCGTAATCTCAAGATATTGACTAAATTAAAAAAAATGTTTCTTTATGTATGTATTAATGAGAGTGACTATTACGTTTCGATCCGCGAAACTTTCTTTAATTTAACCCAGCCTACAACATACAAGCAATACTATACATGTATAATGTATATGCATACTATAGAAATAAGGGTCAGTAAACATTTCGAATTTTACCCCCCGTCCACCCAATGTAGAAATTTGAAAGAAATATATGTGTTTGTGCATAAGAAGGGGTATTTATGACAAAAATTTCGTAGGTGTACCAGGCCATTTAAGCAAAAAAAATTTTTTTTGAAAATTTTGAATTTCAAAATTTTTATTTATTTCTAATGGGAGATTTTTCAAAAAAATTGATATGATACTACTAAGGTATAGCTACAACATATATCACAGAGATCAACATTTATAAAGCCGTTATAGCAAAAAAATTTTTTTTCGAAATTACATTTTTCAAATTTTCCGGAAAATTAGTGGGGGCAGAGGCTCAATAGTTTGTAGATGAGTACCTTTTAGTCATACCTTCTTATAAAAAAAATATCGACCCAACTTTCCCCAGGGGCAGATCGCCCATGCTTACCCTGCCATGCTCTTTAAATTAATTATACCATGTAAATTTTGCATGTTAATGATTTTGGCGATGTGTAGTGTGTAGGTAGGTATACTGTTGAATGGATAGTTTTCAAATAGCAAATGGTAATATTTTTATTGTAATGTGAAAATGTATCTCTATTTACGATAGCTTTGCAAAATTTCACTAGTTTAATTCAAATTGTTATTGTTATTTTATAAAAAATATGTGAATAGAACAAATTATAGCAAATAAATCAATCAATACTAAAATACCAGATGTTAATTAAAGCCGCCTCATATCGATCACGTGGCCGATATCGAAGGTAGTCTAATGTCCGGTATCATAAAGGACCTAGCAAATTTGCAAGCTTGGTAGCACTCTCAAATAAGATATCAAACTTATGTATATGACAGTTCTCTTGGAGTTTTCTGGTGACTTTGACAGATTTCGCATTGTATGTAAACACCAACGGTATTAAAACAGTGGTGATATTATGAAAATTATTTTATACGATCAAAGTCGTCAACTATATTACAATACGTTGAAGTATCACTGCTCTAAATTCCGTAGCAAATCCATAGATACTATCACATAATTAGCATGGCAAATTTGCTAGCTCCTTTATAATACCGGACATAAGTCTAGTGTAATTTTTTTCCATTTATTTTTGTGTAGTATATTATGAAATTTATATAGGCACCTATATACATATACATAAACAATCATATATGTATAAGAATTCGTATTTTATCTTGTTTCGATGTAAAATCGAGAATCGAGTCGTCTCGGCACGCAGCCGTAGTGGTGATACTGATCAATGTAGCCGTAGTGAGGATGTGATATCTACATTTTTAGAGGAACCAATCGTACAGACGAAGCCACGGGGAAATTCTAGTAAACACTATATAGATGTACCTACTTACATATATATAAAAGTCCATTAACACTTTCTAAAACTAGTCGAGTGTTATCGTTATAGCTTAACGTAAATGGAGTTGGTGTAAGAAGTCAATTTTGATTTTTTTCTCTCTCTCTTTCTGTAGACATCCGGCCGTTAGTAAAAATTTATGAGACGTCAAGCAGTTTAATTTCGCTCTTATTAAAACGAAATAAATTTTTACGGGAAGAAGTTTTCTTGCTAGTTTCATTCTACTCTCTTTTGGTATTTAGCAAATAAATTAGTTGTATATTTGTTTCAAGACAAAAAAAATATTTGAAATTACATTTCATACAAGACGGTTATTACCTATTTGAAAATGGTTTATTTAAAAAATAATTTCGAGATAAATTTGTAACTATTTATTTAGTTATTAAATATTAGAATCAATTTTGGTACATTAAAGTATTATAACTACGTATTATACTATGAAAATTTGTTTAAATTTGATGAACATTTTTTGGCAAATAAAACTTGGAAAAAAACATTTAAAATTGTATTCAATATCCCAGACAGAAAAGAGCTTCCATTTGTGGATCGAGATTTTTTAATGTTTAAAATTAATAAAATATGCTATCGACACGATTTAAGAAATGAGGATAATATCAAAAGCAATTTTATTTTATTACATATTAAGAAGCAAATGGCACAAAAAAACGTCAAGTATTTCATTTTAAAATATTCACCTGAATAATCACGAAACATATATATATGTAGATATGTACTATATCTCTGTGAAGTCTTTTTAAAAAAATACTTGCTTTAGAAAATATTGTATACACAAGTCATCGATAGAATATAAATGGTAGCGAATTAATCGACTGTCTTCGATATAAACAATAGAGATTAAAAAACTGTTTTTATCTTGGATTTGTATATAGTTTCTTTATCAACTTGTAGTTAATATTGATTCAAAGGATGTCAAAAATACGTAGGTATTGATTATTTATTTTATTTTTCCACTAAATAGGTAGGTATAGAAAAGATGGACTAGCTTAGAAAGTTCAGGCAATTTTTCAGAATTTTCTTATGTAAGCTTTCGTGACCGTTGCCAATATGAACTAAATTCAGACGGTTGTCCACGTTGTCGTATTTTCATGTTTGACGTTTCGATTTTCATGTCAAAGTCTTCTTCAGAAGTGTTTCAGAAATATCACAAACGAGGACAATAGCCCGAAAAGATGTTCATATTTTTTTCGAAAACATCTTGATTTCAAGAATTGAAACAAAGATTTTTTTGCCCTATGATGACAAATATGAATGTGTTTATGGCGTTTTACAGAAATAGCAACACTATCAACTTGATTTCTTAAATAGCATTTCGTTACTGTTTATAGAATGTTTGAAAGCTATTTTTTCTGAATAGTACAGTTCTGTTCTAATGCAATTTCTTATCTCTCTCAATTTAAATCGAGCAATTTAAAACATTCCTCATTATATGTACCTACTACCTACCTAGTTTCGTAAGTAACCTAACAATTAGATATGTTTAATAATAGTTATAAAAAATATAAAAAGAGTTTTAGTACTGGAACTTGAATCATCAAATACGATTAACTTTATTTGACAAAAATAATTTGTTATTTAAGAAAATTCAGTTTTTCAACGATGTGTAAAAAGTGAGTGAAATAAAAAATGAAAAATAAACTCCACAAAAATTACCAAAATCAAATACAGGAAAAAAATATAAGCGTTCGTATTTTATGTGTTGTATTACTTTAAACTTTTATTGTTTTTTTCCAAATATATAAATGTATTATGTGTTAAAATAAATAACTGATTTAAAATTATTTCTCGACAGCATGTGAGCAAAAACAAAAATTATATTCAGTGAGCAAAATTTTTCATTTAAAGTATACTTTGCAACGTCAATTAAAATAACTACATTCTGTTATATGTTTATCTGTTTTTCACACTGGAAAACAATACGATAACGTGTTATTTATATACTGCGTTGTTTTTATGTAGCATTTTAACTGCTTCATTATCCGATACAAATAAATAAAATGGGCATGAATTTAATCTTAGCGTTTTCCGAACGTGGCACATTATCAGTGCGTTTGTCTATTTTTTAGTACAATATTTTTTCTTTTTCTAAATAGATATTACATATTGTAAAAAAAAACAAGAATCCTTGCGTTTCTGTTGTTTGAAAGGTATATTATTAGGGGTTATATTTAATTGCACTATTATTAGATAGTATTCACTTTGTACATCGAACAAGTTTAATACTTTTTTATTTTATTTTTAATGCATAAGGTGAATATTTAATCGCTTTAAAATATACAGAATCACAAAAATCACATTAAAAATATCAAATCTGTTTGGAGGTTGGTTAGTTTTAACGTTAAGTTAAAATAGAGAAAATCACAAACTTTTAGTTAATATTTTTCTAAAACGCGGGTTTTGAATTTTTCGGCTCACATGGACCTGCGTGAGTTATATTTCAAAAATAGAATAAATTATTTTTCATTTCAAAAAATGTCAGAAATACTAATTTGAAAATATATTTATCAAAAAATGATTGGTTTATTAACCATTATTTTAAATCAATCAAACATTTTTTTCGTAGTTCTTTCAGTATTAATAAATAGAAATATATTTTTTAAATCGTGTCACGACACGAGCGAAACCCACGTGATCGTATCATTCTAACGCCCGACTTTAATTTTTAACTTATCGATAAGTCCGTTATTTTATATTTAACTATCAATTATTTTGACAAAGCTATTATTTTTTACGTTACTAATTAATGTTGTTCCACTGATTACTACTAACGAGTCAAGGTATGCACATCTACAAATTTTCATTTGATTTTCATAATTGTCAATTAAATGAACTGAAAATAATTATATTTTGTAGTCGAACGGATATAATTATATAAAGTCAATGTGATGTGCAGTTAATGACAAATTATTTCATTGTTTTAGTTTAATTTCATTTTAATTAGATATTTTTATTTTTTTGAAATACTTGTTTTAGACCAAAATAATACATGGTTTTGATATAGACTATATGGATAAGCTATTTTTTTAATAGGACCGTAAAGTAAAATAGAAAGACAAATTGTTAGTATCATTATTTAGAGCCGGAAAATTCAAACAGTTTTTCACAAATATTTATTAGTATAAGTCATATATGTTATACTCCTATATGACCAACAATCCATTTAAGCTCGTAAGTGGACCGGAAACCAACAGAGTGAGATGCAAATAAGTAACATTTCTCTGAAATGCGTATGCGCGGCGCGGTACAGTTTGAAATCAAGTTTTAGATTTCGATTCGTTGTTAACCGGAAAATACGCTCATGATTTTTTGGCGTGGAAGTGAGGAGTGTAAATAATACATATACATATAGCACATTAGTTCATTATTATATTTATTCATATTTCATAGTTTGTACTCATTGTACAAATAATTCAGGAAACTTGTACAAAAGTTCTAAATATTAGACCAACATACCGTGGTAGTTTATCACGCGTTATCGAACACCCTCAAAATAAGTAGCAAATTTGCAAGAAAACATATTAAAGAACAACAATCCGTTGGTGTCCTTTATCAAATCCTGTGCATAATCAATATAAGTAAGCTAATATTTTCCGTTTTCGAGTTTTTTGTGAACAAGTCGTCTGGCAGGACGTCAAAATACTAAACATGAAAACTGTCAAGATCTTGCGCAGAAGAACGCGTGGCTACACTCTGTGCGAGTGAGAAACGATTGTTTGCACTCTAGTGATGACTTTGAACGTCTCTCTCGACTGGTTAAATATATAGGAGTATTACATATACGGTATTAGTATTGTTATATGTGTAATTATATATCAATACAATAATTTTCTGTCTATAGATTTATTACGAGCTGTATAAAAATACGAAAGGGGGCCGGAATTTGCCCATAGAATAAACTTTGTCTAGCATAATTGATTTATACGTATAGGATTTTTCTACTGTGGCTATACAATATTTATATTTTTTTAATTTATTTCCTTGCATTTTTAATTAAAACATCGTCAAAGAAAATATTTGTATTTGTTAAACAAACGACGCTAGTAATTTTCCTACGCGGCCTTGGTTAGTTTGTACCACCCTGTGTCTGTTCTTGGACTATCAGATCGAACCGCAGTCATGGCGTTGGTTAATCTAATCTGTCAAACTTCTGTTTCAAACACATTTGGTGTGCATCGTGGATACCCGAATCAAATGTCAAACTGCTTTATATTATGTATAATGATTGTGTTCAGATATTTTATTTCTGAATTGATATTACTACTTTTTTATTCCATTTAATATATTTATTTAGAGAATGTAGACCAGCTGTTGATTTCCTCACATGATTCTAAAACAACTTTTTCCTAGAATAAATCAGTTCTGGAAGTGGAAAGTTATAAGAGAATAAGTTTGAGAGACATAAATATATTTTTCTTATTTTCTTTACATGTCTTCTTTCTCGTACCGTAAATTAATATCGACACGACGTTTCGAAAAATGTAATAATAAAATGGTTTGGTTTTGACGAGTAAGGAAGGGAGGAATTCAAAGTCAAATAAATTATTTTTTTATTTATGAAAAATTTGAAATAAAATTTGATAAAAAGGTTGTTGTTTTTTAAAATGTCAGTATGTAAATACAACCTTAAAGTATTTAAAGTGTCAATAAGGGGCCAATTTGGCTCCGGTGTGCATTGTAATACCTTAATCATTTTTTACTTTCTTATACCCATGTATATTACAGTAATAAAGAACAGTAATGGGTGATTCTAATTAATTATTTTTACAAATATTTATGGCTTAATCATAAATGTTGGAAAAAATGTATGAGGAATATGATAACACACTCGACATTTTTTATTTTACATTTTATCGTAATTTCAAAAATAATTCGGAAATTACAAAATTTACAATACATATCCGTTTCTGCTTTTGTTATTACGTTCAAAAAAATTCATGTCATACATAATGTAGAAAATAATATTATTTATAGTTAATGTCCAATTAATTTTATTCTATCTTTTATTAGTTTGTCAATATTAAGTTTTAATAAAATAAAAATTACGTACACTGTTCACTGTCAGTATTACGTATAGGAAAGTCCCGTGGCACCCATGGTAGCTTTTTAGGTATGTTATGGCTTATGTTGTCATACATTTCATATTACATATTATTAATATATAGGTATGTGGACATTTTTTATTAATAAAATTTATTTTTAATGAAATAGACTATTATTATTATTATTATATCTTTGATAATGAATATGTAGGTAACAACTGTTTGTGAAATCTCTAAGGACAAACGCAAGGATTCTGGTAAAAATGTATTAAAAATTGATGTCTAAGAGGTTAAGACACATATCTACGAGCTATTTCAAAAATATGATATATTATAAAAAGAAACTCAACAAATACATATGATTTCTTTCTTTACATTTTTCAATAAAAATATTGTTTTTTATCTTTATCAGATTATTTTTTCTTTTACTTTCCCATCACATGACGAAATATAAAGGATACATATGACATATAGAAAAGAATATGCTAATGAAGTTATATACCACGCATCTTTGGAAAACTTTTCAACATCACAAAAATAACAATATTGTATTTGCTATTTTATTTGTTTCGTATCCACCTACATATAGATTACTATAGGGATATTCGTAATTGTATATTTTGTTATTCCGACATTGAAACGTCAACATTAAGTAAATATTTGTGTTATTCTTCTGTCAAATGTAATGAACTATTTTTTAACTAAAATAATATTTTTAAAGTATTTATATATAATATGTAAACTAGTTTCACTATGATTGACATCTTTATTTTGTATATATAAATGTAGAAGTAAAAACTAAAAAAACTAAGAAAAATATGTACCTACTGACTACGTTGTTTACAATCTTGCATTAGAAAATATATTATCATATTTTGTAATATTTCTATTTTAATTTTGTTTATTAATTTTTTAAGCTATAATATAAAAAATATGAATTGCACTTTGCACAGGTTTCAGGGTTATCTTTTTTTATTGTATGTACCTATATGAACATATTTTTTAAATAAAAAAATCTATGAATTTCTGATGTCAATTATTATTAACATATTTGACTTCAAAAGTAGTCGGCATTGTCACGCCACTGTACTATATCTATTCATTTTACATGAAATTCGTATGTAAATCAATTCAGACTTACTATCTATTCATGAATATACATTTGAATAATGTATATTCTCTCTAAGACATATGTTATTAGAAACGCTGGTACACATAGGTACTAATATATAGAGGCTTAAAACGTTGAAAACCAAGATATTACGTATGGCTAAATAGATTATCTTAACTCTGCCTTTCATTCGTGGGTGGTCTACGAATAAAGGATGAGTAAAAATATTAATTTGAGTTAGAGTAGAGTGATGCATATTATATGCTCATTACTTTCTAAATTTTAACCGCCCCCGTATTCTACATCTCCTGGATGAAGGCTTGGGCGAAACGCGATTAACAAAATGGTGGATAAAATAACAGAAGTTTTAAAAACTTTATTTAACATCACTTGCGATGTTTAATAAACACATAATTACGATTTTGGTAACTGTTATATCAATTTAGAAGTGGTGGATGAAAAATTTAATATGACGCATCCAAATAGCAGAAAGCTTGTGAGTTATATTTATTTATATACAAAAATATTAAAATTATATACAAAAAAATGTATAGAATATTTTTTACGCTTCTATACTTTATTTAGTCGAGGTGTTATAATGAATATAAAAATGCCATATAAAATATATCGTGTAATGTATAAATCTACGGGCACGTGCATTTGTTTATTAAAACTTAAACATCTGCACTAAAGTGTCGGTTGAACAAGTGAATAACTTTATCGCTCATGTTAATTCAAATATTGCGTGATTGTGTCTGCATCATTTATGCAAGATCGATTATGCTGTGAATTTGATTGATATTTACTTCCTTATCAATATTAATAATTTACGTATCAGTAAATGCATAGACCCACAAGCAATTCACCTTATGCATTAATGTATTATTGTTTCCATGCACAAGGATTACTCTATTTGAGATAGAGATACCTATCAGGTTTAATAATAATTAATGAAATTTTCTGGTATGTATACATTTTGAACTATTTATTTGAAGTGTAAACAAAATTGATTATATTTAATATAAATGTTACTCGTATAGCAAGCTTTTCTTGCGTTGTTTGAGGATTTTGAAACATAAGGGTTTGAAGCACTTTTTTTATAAATAATCAAAACACGACCACGGCCACTTTCATCTTCTAATAACAAGTTTCCTTCGCGAAATTTTTTGAATCAACTCATTTCCGATTGTCAACAGTTCCTTCCCCAAGCGCACAGAAAATGTTTTTTTACTGAATCTATTACTTTTATCCCCAGTTGTAACTCATAAAACATGCAGTGTCTAATTCGCCATTTTCTTTTCACGATATTTTAAAAACATAAATAAAAAATAGTTTTTTTGTACAAAACATGACACTTTCTGTACGTATCAGATATTTTTAAGTTAAGTTACTTAGACTGTTACCAAACTATATTACTAATGCATGTTATAAAAACTACATTAATTATTACTAGACCTGATATTAATATATTCAATAATTTCTGGGATTCTTCCCTAATCGTACACCTTCGTTTGATTAAAAATACACAAATATATATACAATAGACATATTTTAATGGCTAAGAACCCAAAACAACAAAGGTAAGACAAATTATTATCCTAATCCTAACTCACTTTCGAACATGGTCATCCTGTACGTCAAAACTTGCTACGATCAACCTTTAAGCAACGTTTTACCCCTCTGTGTATCCCTGTTTTCTTAACAAAGAAGTATACATAATACATACACACCATTAAGGAGCTGAAGAGGAAAACATACAACAAACAAGAAAGCTATGATGAAGACAAAATATACCCTTGGACAGTTAATGTAAGGATGAAAATTTGTGGTACAATCAATAAAAAGCTTGTACTATTTTAATGTAATAAGGATATCTAAAAAAAATATACATATTACGTTATTATGGAGTCTGTCTTATTTTATTTTCAATAGTATCACATTGGATGTAGATAAGTTTTTACGTATTTTAAAAAATGTAAAATAAAAAAAAATTGATAACTGCAAATCGATTAATCACCCGGTTTACAAGTACCTACCTACTACCTATCTAGTATATATTACAGGGTGTTTGTGGAAACCTAGTGACCATTGATAACTTTTTTAACAATAAAATTCAAAAACATTAAACATCTGCGTACAAATAGCATAAATACCTGAATTGTTTCAAAATTTTTAATCATTTGTTTGTATTTAATTAAATATGCCAGCATATTATTTTTGGTAATCTCTATTAATTGTATAAGTACTTGTTATAACCTTGTTTTCTATCAATTTGTCCATCATGCACTTTTATAAAGAGAACATTTTTAGCAATAAAATCCAATAATAATATACAGGCTATTCCATTTAAAAATAGTTATATTTCAATATATCTCTTAAATTCAAAATTCAAAAGTTTTTTCGACACCGCTATTATTCATCTCAGAAAAAAAACTCATACTTTGCCCATTTTAACCAATCTTCCAGCTCCAATAATATTGATGTTAGCAATGATCACTCGGTTCCCGCAAACAGCATGTATGTATAATACATTTTTCTTCAAAATATCGATATATACATACATTTTATATACGTACACAAATACACATATTTACGGTTGCATGTGTATTTACATACATATATTTACTGGATACCTACAAAGATTTGCATAAATAATACAGTGAATGTGGATCGACGCAGGCAATGCATTTGGCCGCGGACCAAAAGCGTTGCGCAGCCATATGACGACCGATTGCACTGCCCACTCGACGCCTTCGCTCAACTTGCTTGTTTTTTTTTATATATATCTTGTAATATAAAGTGAATTCAATCGGGATACTTGTTGTTTCTAAATGGAGTAAAATAGTACCATTCTCGACCAAGAATAGACATAAGATATAAACATATAATTGTTTTATATCAAAATGTATTATTTTTATTATATTATACTGGGATTACTAATTTTTGAATTTTGTTGGTAAACAATGTAAAACTGGGATTATATACAACCCTCAGGGAGTGAGTTTTACATTTTCTTTAACAAACGTATCCTTATAATTGAACCGGTTATTTTGAAAGTGGCCTATAGGTCTATAGAAATATGAATGAGCTTAGCACTTTCAGAATAACCGGCTTAATTATTGACATCTGAAGAAAAACTTATAAGGCTTGTATTCTAATGTATTTTTAAAGTGAAACTTTTATTACATCGTCTCAAAATTTTTCGTCTGTGTGTTGCATGTCGCTCGGCCGCGGAGTAGGGGTAAATACGTCAGAGCCATAGACATAAAGAAATGGACAGTGCATCTGACTCGAAAAAAGAGCCGTGTCAAATGAAAGAGACAGAAATTGTTTGGTTGTTATATAGAATTTATTAGAATTATTAGAACTTTTTGCTGGTGCATGTTGTTGTTTATGGATTTATTTCAATTTTGAGTGCTTGAATTTATTATTCCGAAAATTTTTAGTTAAATGTCTATAATGTGAAAAAAAGTTTCACTTTTACCGTGGTTTCATAAAACCACACAATCCTTTTTTTTTAATAATAAACACTTTTTATTTAATCGTTTTCACTTATAACAAATACATATAGGTACTGTACGAAAAATAGTTTCCACTAAAAATAAATACTTTGCACTAAAAAATAATACATTACACTTGACCTAAATTTGGACTTTTTTTATGTATTTATTGTGATTTTTGTGATTTTCTATAGTTTTACCAAACCTACCTATTAACCTCCTTAACGTAAAAACTAACCAACCTCATTTCGCCCCTAATAGATCTGATATATTTAATGTTCTTTTTGTGATTTTCTGTATTAAAAAAAATATATTCGCCTTATGCATTAAAAAATAAGAAAAGTACCTATTAAATTTTATGTTCACGTGTATAAAGTGGATACTATAAAATTTTAAGTGCATAGTATTAAAATTTATGTTCAATGTACCAAATGAATACTATTTAAGATATGGTGAAATTAAATATAACCCAAATTATAATATACATATTTACCATTTTAATATTTCAAACTATCCTTGTTGGGTTTATCTAACAAACAAGACAAATATAGAAACAATGTATGATGTTCTAGTTATAAAATAAAAATAATTCTTTTAACCATATACAATATACATATTACTCAAATTTATTTCTTTGTTATTACAGCTGTTTAAATTCCACATTATTTTAAGTTTTGTAATATTTTATAGTACATCAATCGTTTTTTGAATGATTTATCTATGTATTTTTTAAAAGATCTCTATAATTTTATGTACAAAGTTATTGTATGGTGTCGTGCCAATTTACAATAAAACACCAATATATCGCGATTAAAAATGAAATTTCCATAATTCATATAATAAATATACACTAATAATTTAAAAAGTTAATTGAAAAGCTTTTCGATAAATTTCTACTTTAAAAGAAATCGATATTCATTTTCATTTTATTAAAATAATATTGAGCATTTTTAAAATGTTTGAGATAATATATTAACTTAAATTTATTCACTGATATTTTATAAACAAATTGCGTGTAATTTTATGAAATTAAAATGAATATTTTATTAATCAAAACCAATTTGGAATTTTTTGCATATTTTCAAAGAATCGGGAATTCGACTGTGCTTACATTAGCCAACAGAATATAGAGAATATGACATGTTCGGGTCACTTTAATTTTAAATTGTTAAATATTTTCATTCACTTTATATCAGTGGTTCCCAACCTTTGTATGACCAGGGACCACTTTGAATTCATTATTATTAGCAGGGACCACAAGGTTAAATCATTTTTTTTTCTGGATTTGGAATAAAAAACCATAAACAAAGTTATTCACATTTCATTTTTGTTTTTTATAGATTAAAAAACCATAAAAAGGTATTCACATTTCATTTTTATGTTTTTTATAGATTAAAAACCATAAAAAGGTATTCACATTTCATTTTTATGTTTTTTATAGATTAAAAAACCTAAAAAAAAGGTCTTCACTTTTAGTTAATTCTAAGTTCATTCAAAGATTGAAATCTTTTACAGGGACCATATTTTACCCCTCACGTTCCACTAGTGGTCCGCGGACCACCGGTTGGGAATCACTGCTTTATATAAACAAAAACGTCTTGTACTTGCAATTTGTTGTTTCGTTAATGTAATTAAAAAACAATTAATCAATTTTATATTAAAATTAGTGAATTTTCCTTAAAAAATAATTGTGATTTTAATCGTATATATTTATCTCAAAAATACAATCGCAAATAACAAATTCTGAAAATTATAATTTGTTATTTAAAACTTGTTCAACCGCGTAAATGAGAGGATTACTGTTTTTCATATCAAAAAATATAAACAATACATTGAAAGATCGGTAGTACATATATATGTATATTGAGTATGATACCTCGTCTCCAAAGTCGGTCTTATCGAGTCTGACGCCTTAAGCGAGCTAGTTTTAGTTATGTAGAAACAAATAAGGTACACACACAAAAAAACTGTATTGGACCAAGAAAATCTTGTTTTGTATATAACGAAAACAATATTTTCTTAATATAAGAAAAGTACTCTTAATCCAACTACATTATTTCTTCGTCCAAGAATACTATAGTTTGTTTAAGAATACATTTCTTATCTTAAGAAAATATTGTTTTCGTTATATACAAAACAAGGTTTACTTGACCCAAGCAAACCTTTCTACCTGTGTACTAGCACCAATCTTGGACAACACCCTAGTGTTGAACATTTTTATCTTAAATGTACTGAATTAGAAATATTTGTTAATATTTGAAGACTACCATTACTGGATATTAATCTATACAGGGTATGTCATATCATGTGGAACAAACTTGAGGAGTTTATTGAGAAAAATATTTTAAGAAAAAAAGTTCTTATAAACATGTGTCCTGAAATTCTTCGTAAGGGAGCTACAGATCCTCAAAGATTTAGCCTAAAACAAAATGATCGAGTGAAATTTTAGAAGTCGGAGAACATTTTTTTAATTTAAAATATGATAATAAAACAACTCATAACAAAGATATAAGGCATTTTATTCATTATTGAATAAAAATCACAATTGCCATGGTCAAGTAAGCTTTGGAAAAAAGAATGGTTGATGTTTGAAATTTTTATATTTGTTAAAATTCGTTGCTTATGTTATTAATGTATAACAGCAATGCCAGTTTTAGAGAAGGAGACTGGGTAACCGCCCGGGGTGCCAGTTCATAAGGGGCGGTAGTATTTTTTTTTCTCTTTAAAAAACGATTGTAATGCGGGATCTCAAAATATTAAATAAGAACTAATTTTATACAAAATCTTGAGAGTCTGTAGTTCCCTCACGAAGAGTTTCCGGACACATGTTCATAAGAACTTTTTTTGCTTGAAATATTTTTCTTAATCAACTGTTCAAGTTTGTTCCACAAGATATGTTCACCCTGTATACATTTGACTGTTTTACAGCGTGATTTGATGATAGTTGATCATTTTGTTTAAAAACAGTGGACAAATAATTATCGCGGTTCGACACGCTATCATGAAAAGTATATTTTCTTATGAAAAAGTTTTACATTGTTTTAAGTTTTATTACTCTTTATTAACTTCCCAATAGGAAGTTATTGTAATTGGTCCGAAAATCGAAATCAAAAATTTTAACATATTTTCATGTTTCAAGGGCATTAGAGTATATTTACACTATTTACAGAAAAATGTCTGTGTGTGTGTGTATGTACGTACGTACGTATGTACGTACGTACGTACGTACGTGTCATTTTTTCCGGGACGAAATCTCGCGAACAAAAAATGCTATTGACTTCGTTGGGGTGCTAATCGAAGCGTCTTGACGTAAATATGATCTGAAAGAAAGGATTTTTCGAAATTCAACCCCTACGGGGGTAAAAAGGGTGTTTTTTTCATTTTTATTTTTTTTCTTGATCGGATTTAGTCGGAACTTGGAATAAATACTATACAATACAAATAATCAAACGTGTATTTCAGTATTTATTTTTTATATGGGTCCAAACAGCCATTAAAGGGATGAAAACCACCATCAAAATTTGAATTTCATACTAATAAATACATTTAATAATTCATGTTGCCTTGGAAACAACGCAATTCAAAATTCAAACTGTCAGATTAGTTATTCTAAATATGTCCATTATATTATTGACATTATTAGGATATTAGAAAACTAATATTCATAATACAAAGGTGAGTTTTATTTCTGATAAATTCCATTAAAATTTTTCATATACATATTAAAAAAAATATTTACAAACTATAACATAGTATTATTAATTATGGAAACAATAAATAATCAGTATTCAAGTATTGTTAGTCATACCATGTTGGGAAGTTGATTGTGTGGACCTAAAGGATCGCACCCCACAGCATTATACGTTATATAGTTTAATTTTATATCCCCGGGTAAAATTGGATCCGGCAGCTAGTTTTATAACGTTTTTGTAGTAGTACTATTAATTTTATAATCATTAGCAAGCGCTCATCACTGGATGTCCATTACTGGTTTTACTTTTTCCATTACTGAAGAAAAAACATATACAAAATAAAAGGCTATAATTTAAAAAATAAACTATATTTGCGGATTTTCATAATTCAATTGATTGAATAATGAGGTAGTTGTTTTATTAGTAACATAGGTTCATGAGAATTACAAAAAAGTAATCCACCAATCCAAAAAACAACATTCTTTGTACTTAACGCGTTCAAGACTGGTGCCAGTATCTTATGTTTCAATTAAAATTTGTTTCGTAAACACACAGAAAAGTATTTAACGACTAAGCAATTAATATTAATTATAAAATGTATTTTTCGTTTTGAAGTTAGAGATATATTTTTAATATAAGTACCTAATAATAAAAAAATCCCTTACATTTAATAAATCCATCGTTACGTTCAATTTTAAATTTAATACGATTATCTGTCTGCAAATAAGCCGCATTAACGATTATCACGGGACACTGGAATATATTGCGAAGAAAATTCGAACGAAGTGCGTTATTTCGTTCCCAATTGTCCACTTTTACTCGTAAATCAATTTCCGACTATTTTCTACAGGAAAATTTCAAACTCTGCATTTTAAAACTTGTATTTTATTACCACGGTCCTTCATACTGGAAAAAATAAACTACATATATAACGGTGTATTGTAACTTTTATATGAATGAAATTTTTGAATTTTTAAATTTAATTTGTTCTGAGAAAATATTATCATTAATAATTCAAAACAATTTTTTTAAATAGATATTAGGCCGCTATTACATTACTAAAGATCCATTTTTTTTATCAATGAAATATTACAGTGTAATTAGTCAACTTTTGAATATTTTTCTTGATATTGTTTTTATGATCATAGATAACGACAATTTCCTATATTTGATCCTAGTTTTTTGACAGATCAGGAACATAATTCTTTGATATTGTAATAGCGGCTTACAATTAGTCAAGTTTTCTTTGTTATATGTATAGTTACAGCAATAATATTTTTTATTCACTTACGATTAGTATAATATAATATTATTTGTAATGCTATATAAAAATCTCATTCTTCTGTTTTAAAGCCTTGGCAAATAAGAAATTGCTGTAACGTTGCCACGTTAACCTTGAGAATCCAAACGGTCTAAATTCTAAACGAATCAGGCTGGCAGTTTTGTTTTGATGTGGGTTAAAGAATCACCTTGATTAATTTTCACAGTTTGTCATTTCAATATCACCGCGGCGACGTTACAGGTTACAGCACTGCTTTATTTAACAAGATTTTATACATACTTTTGATTAAAAGTTAATTAATAACTTTAATTTATGCAATTTTCAAATTATCACATCTAATTAAGTTAATGTACAATAGTATCATAATCAATACTTACATTGAAAATATAAATATAAATTTTCAAATATTCGCAAATAATCTTATAATCCTGAAATGTAATAAACTCATTTTAACACACCAGTCATCTTTATTAATTAAACTTTATAGAAACTATAGATCAGATACAAAAACATCTAGTTCGATTTTTAAAATAGAAAAAATCTCACCAAATTCTTCCTTTACCAGCATTTTACTTATGTATGTATATCAACATCCGTTGAAAAAAGTATTTACTACGTGTAAATATTCATGTTCCAAAACTACATTGTTTTCGTCTAACTCTTTTATCGAATAGTTTTAAAAATAAAATTTATTTACAAACAAAAAACATTGCTTGTTTTTGACATATTTAAAATAAACAAGTATATTTTTATATAAAATCGATAAAACATTGCTCTGAATTTAACTATTTTAGCATATTCTAAATATATCGAGTGTTTATCAATATTTGAATATAAAATTAAGGACTAAGAAATTTCCATTCATGTATATACCATATACCGTGATATGTAACATGTTATTTTTATAATATGTATTCGTGTTAGCACGTGGAATAACAAAATATATTAGTTTAATATGTGTAGTTTACAGCTGCAACTGATGCCAAACAGTGTAAAATTGTCACATATTGTGTTCCTTCTAAAGCTGAAGGATTATATCTGGGATTTATATAAATAATATAATAATAATTACATACCATAGGCGCGCGGATTGTTGCAATGTGGCTATCATATTCGTTAATTAAATTATAATTATGATCGAAAATTGCTCATAGTTTGAAAATATTTTCCAAGTATTTATTAATAAATATATGCCGAGCAAATTTTCTAGTTTTCTTTTTTACTACAAAAATTTAATTAAAAGAATGTGGTGATAATTGCATAGCAAAAACTATACATTGTGGCATTTTAGAGCATTCAATTAAAAGGTTAAAACATTAAGTAAAAATACTTTTCATTTATTTTTTCAAAAACAAGTCGTATATTTCCAATTATGCATAAAAATAAAAATAGCCAATGATAAATAATTTAAAAATAATACCATCCAGCAAAGTAAAATTTATAAAATTTTACAGTTTACTTAATTTCTATATTTTTTTTTAATATTCTTCACATTATCTAATTGCCCTTCAGTTAACTAAATTTTAATGAAAATTTTCATAAATTTGATATTATAATATTGTAGACTATAAATAGAAGAATTTATTAAATCAAATCTAGCCGATCATTCTGCTCGTGAGACCAAAAATGTATTTGGTCTGGACGCAGCATTGGCGTTTGTGATATTTAATTATATCTATTTTAAACAAATCCTTATTTAGACAAATTAATTAATTTTAATAATTTAATTTTCATGTTTAATTAATCAATAAGTTATATCAGTTAAACAGTAGATTTTACTACTTTGGTAATATCATTTATAAATAATATAATAAAAACTATTTTTATCTGAATGCATTTACGATATTATTAAGTGGAAATAGTTTTTCGTTTGTTTTTATTTAGCGCGTATTTTGATTTACAAACAATTTTTTTATTATTTTAAATATTTTTCGTCTCGTGAATATTGAAGCCATCTTATTTCGGTCTCGTCATAATTACAGAGTATTTCGTTTTGATTTCGTCTCGTCCAAATTTAAGGCAATGTTATCTCTGCGTGCAGCCATATTTATCATAATACAATTAAAACAAAAAAATATAATAAGGTACTGGCACCAATCTTGAACAACACCCCAGTGTTGAACATTTTTAAATTAAATGTACTGAATTAGAAATATTTGTTGATCGTTGATTACTGCCATTACTGGATATTATTCTACATATATATACATTTAACTGTTTTACAACTTGATTTGATAATAATTGATCATTTTGTTTGAAAACTGTAGAATAATTAACGTGGATCGGCATACTGTCAAGAACTGTATTTTCTTATATAAATGCTTTACATTGTTTAAAATTTTATAACGTTTGTGTAGTAGTACTAATCATTTTATAATAATTAACAAGTGTTCATCATTGGTTTTACTTTGTCCATTACTGGAGAAAAAACATATACAAAATAAAAGGCTATAATTAAAAAAAATGAAGTATATTTGCTGATTTTGGTAATTAATAAAGAGGTAGTTGTTTTACTATTAACATACCTTCATGAGAATTACAATAAAGTAGCCCATCAATAAAAAAACATACTTTGCGCTTAACACGTTCAAAACTGGTGCCAGTATATTTACAAATCTGTTTCTATATATAAAAATGTTAAATTAAATATCCATTACAATCTCCGATAAGAAATGTGAACATGAAACAAACAAAAAAAGAAATTCTGAAAACTGTCTTGAATGTAAAACAACCAACTATGAATACAACAAGAACAACTGTTCTTGAAACTCGTGCAACTCTGTACAAGTCAAAGGTCTGGTTGTCAGTTGGCGTACAAGATAGGTACGCTGGGTAGGAAGGCAGGAGGCTAAACAGAGATAAATGGTTAGATGGTTGTTCACGAACGACCCTTAGACACTTGTTAACCTTTCATGTGCTAATTACTATAGTACGGGAATTGAATTCTATTAAACTGGGGCACTAATTTTAGATGTTTATTGTTAACAATATCTAAAATGTTTTTGGTATTGTCATTTCAATGCTATAAATTATTTGATTGTAAGTTTTAATGTCTTTACGTTGTTAGAATTTATTATTTGTATTGTTTCAAAATTCAAATTAATTACAAAAGGTATATATTCGTAAAGTCGGTTCAGCAAACTTTATCAGGCAAATTATTTTTTATAATTTACGTATACTCAACGGACACACATATACCTTTCTAAAAAAATTGAAATAACAATTTTTATAATAAAAAAATTAATAAATATTTATTTAGTTTTTTTTTATATTATATAAACAATAAAGAAAGAAAACAAAAACATAATACTTTTAGTTTTTACTTAATTTTTCTTGGTACACTCAGCGCTCTATACAACGATCTTCTACTTAACGACGAGACCATACAACGACTATCCGCTATCCCCACCATGACTGGAACGTACTAGGCATTCCTAAAACATTTCTCACTCATCGTGACGGTACGGCGCGGGCGGTGGGAACCCCTCTCGAACGTACTAGTCATTCCAAAAACATTTCTGACAAGGGGACACAACAGCACGTGTGTTGATAATTTCAATGAGCTTGTGGTATGTAAAACTAGAGCAAAAATAAAGAGATACGTGTCCAATAATTTGAGCTCATAGGCCTTAATTACAATGATAATTAACTTTGAAAATTTGTGTATTCAATATATACACAAATGTATATATTGATATATTATCAATATAGGCGTCTCGCCTGGGAAACGATGGTTCGAATCTCGGTTTTAATATTTTGATTTTAATTTTTATTTACAATTCTTTTTTATTTTTCATTATTTTTTTGTACACATTACCTCTCCCTCGTGCGTAAAAATTGATAAATTAGACATAAATAAAACATATATAATTATTGGCAATAGATGTTTGTTATATATTGATATATACGCCAGTACATAATTATTATTTTGTTTTAAAATAAATTTAATGTATTATTGACACAACTTATTAGTTTTTAATTGATAAAAATATTTGTATAATTGAACAAACATCTATGGTCAATAATAATATATGTTTTTATACACGCTGATATTGAATACACAAATTTTCAAAGTTAAATATCTTTGTAATTAAGGCCTATGAGCTCAAATTGTTGGACACATGTCTCTTTATTTTTGCTCTAGTTTAACATACCACAAGCTCATTGAAATTCTCAACACACGTGCTGTATTGTCCCCTTGTGAGTGTATTAATTAATAAAACGTATGTATGTTAATGTATATGCAGCTTCGATACTAACATTATCCACGGATGGGATCTAGTATTTATTGTAAACAATCAACTTTTATATATTTTTTAATTTTTAAGCAAAATATTCGTGTAAATTAATACACGTTTATTTATTTCTTTGCGAATGGGTTTCATAATCAATTATTTTACGTGTTATTATAAAATGGTATTTTTTTTAATACCCGCTATACGAATTCCGTATGAACGACCTGTTAGTTTAAACACCAATCGTTAATAATATTTTAAAATAAATTATTAATAAATTATGAAATGAATATTTTCTTGGATTCTATACCTCGTAAAAATTAAATTATCGTTTGAAAGAGAATTCAATTATTTCAATAAATCATCCGCAAAATCCTTTTATGTAATAGACTAATAAACTTATACATACATCCTTACCATTACATAGACACCAAATATTTTGAAAGTGTAATTAAAATTTAATTAATTCCATGAAATTTGTCCTTACTCGAGTATAAAATCATATCACAACCCTTCATGTGTAATATGAAAGATGATAATAATATATTATAATTATTTGTATCTTCTGGGAACAAAATGTTCTGACATAATAATCATATTTGGTAATTATCTGGAAATATTCTTTAATATATTATATCCGTTTGTCCAATATACAGGGTGATTCAGCACTGTCGTGCCAAACTTGAACAGTAGATTGAGAAAATTATTTTAAGCAAAAAACTTCCAATAAACATGTGTCCGGAAATTATTCCTTAGGGAACTACAGGCTTCCAAAGATTTTACTAAAAATTAGTTTTAATTTAATATCTAGAGAACCCTTTGTGATAGAATTATGAAATTTAGTATTTGGTTTAGTAATAATATGTGTTATCGATTTCTAATATTAACCAATTATATTTTAGACCAGGGCTGTATGGGGTCAGTGGGTCCATCGATTTTGAACTTGTAATTGTTTGTTCCTTAATTTTTTTCCTGAGTTGATAATTTTATAAGATTATATGACACACAATACACAAAAACATACTTTGCTTATTTATCATAGGATAAACCGGTTTCGAGAAATATCGATTGTAAAGAAAGCATGCAGAATTTAACTTAATACGGATGCTTGAAATTATAAAAAATAAATTTATATTCTTATTTCATAATAACAAATAAGACAAAAAGTTAATATAAATACACCTCCGAAAATGCATCCATATCAACTAATAGCCATTTCTAGTTTGTTTTTTTAGTCATGTTAATAAAGTTCATGTAACAGTAAAAGAACTGGCTATAGATCTTACAGGATTCATATTAGGAGGTTTATTTAAATGAACTTTATTGTTACCTTTAATCATAGAAAAATAATATAAATTTATTTTTTATAATTTCAAGCATCCGTATTAAGGTTAATTCTGCATGCTTTCTTTACCATCGATATTTCTCGAAAACGTTTTATCCTATGATAAATAAGCAAATTATGTTTTTGTGTATTGTGTGTCATATAATCTTATAAAATTATCAACTCAGGAAAAAAATTAAGGAACAAACAATTACAAGTTCAAAATCGATGGGCCCACTGGCCCCATACAGCCCTGGTCTAAAATATAATTGGTTAATATTAGAAATCGATAACACATATTATTACTAAACCAAATACTAAATTTCATAATTCTATCACAAAGGGTTCTCTAGATAGTAAATTAAAACAAATTTTTAGTAAAATCTTTGGAAGCCTGTAGTTCCCTAAGGAATAATTTCCGGACACATGTTTATTGGAAGTTTTTTGCTTAGAATAATTTTCTCAATCTACTGTTCAAGTTTGGCACGACAGTGCTGAATCACCCTGTATATTATGATACATTTATAGTATTTATTTATAGATCATAATGCATTTATGCTAATACCTACATACTAATTATTGTTAATTATATCGTAAGTTAATTCAATATAGTGTAATTTCAAATAAATAACTTGTACTACAAAAATTTCATATTATATAATAAGGTCAAAACATATCTATTACAGTCGGCACAAAATTTAAGGAGACACCTAAAAGACAACCTGCTTAAAAAACATGATCAGAAATGAAACATGATCAGAAAAAAATTGGCTTTACTTTATGATACTACAATTCGTTTCGCAACATCTTTTCATTCTGTAACTTTTTATATAATTTAAAAAATCTTTTAAATAATGTCATAGTTTAAAACATCACGTTGAGTGCATTTAGGTATGTAGGAAATGGAATAAAAAAAATAGCAGATAATTTTTATTACAGATACAAAATCAGTCTAAAGCTAAATCTTTAACTACCTAATAGTTGACTATTCTACCTCTGTGAGAAACATTAAAACAAGAATAACATTATCACGTTAATATGGGTGAAACATCACTCAGGTATTACAATACAAAACTAGACAGACTAACTAAAAGTTTCTCTATTGATGTAGAACTGATCCATACTCTGATTATTACCAGCGGCTAAAAGAACAACAGTGGGGGCAGTAAAATACGTTACGGCAATCATTCGCAAAATAAAAAAAAATACTCAATCCACACCTGCATTCCAAAAAATGATAGAAATTAGAGATAGCGCACATTTTAAACTTTATATATTTAAAAAATTTTGTCTTTACTAACAACGTATATTATAAAAAGTGCAAGACAGAATAGCCCCCAGGTTCACCGAACTGCCCTAAATATACTATTAGTAAGAATTCTGAGACCCCGAATCGTTTTCTGATTTCGTCATTTGTAGTAGTCATGTTTCGTTTTCATAGCCGTATTTTCGATTTTGAAAATTCGGTATTAATGTACATACTTCATCAGTTTTTATTTTATTTATTGTGCTTGCTTAAAATAATAAATACATGTTTTTTTTTAATAAATCGCGTCACCACCAATTTGGATAAAAATGGCGACGCTGTCATAACTCTTACTTGAGCATCTCTAAACTACCATAATCAATTCTACCCACATATTATTTCGCGTTCTGTTAAAAGTAATGCGGGGATGAACAGTGAACACCCAAGGCAGCATTGCCATCTACCGACTTCCTTTAAAGGTACGCACAGATGAAAGTTTATGTTCTTATAGGTTATAGGTACAAAGATAGTCCAATCAGTGACAACAAATTATCGAAGCTTGACAAACTCGAAAGTACGAAAAAAACTTACGTATGGGTGGTCACGTAAAGAGTATAGAATTTTCTTTTTAGTAATTTTGAACTAAATAATTCCTTCTTTTTTTTCGTAACCAAAAAGTTAGAGCATTAATTTCAGCTGCTTCCTCAAATTACACTTTGTGAACGCAAAAATAAGTGGGCGTTTAATTTTACCCTAAAGCTGACACGGACAAATAATTTTCAAACAATTTTACCCTCAGTGTGTACTAACTCGTAATTAATTTATTTTTAAATGATATACAATGTACATATAAAGAAAACAAACATTAAATTAATTAATTTTACGATTTTTCGGCGTTATGGTGATGGTAGCAACGACCATGAAAGCGGCCTAGTGATAGTAGAATCATCTGAATTGTGGAATAGTGGAAGTACCCATGAAAGCCTGGAGCCGGTGTTGCGACGGTAATGGCATCGACGTGGAAAGTCGACTGATGGTAGCAATGATCATGAAAGCTTCGGGCGGCGTAGTGATAGTAGAATCATCTGTATTGTAAGTCACAGTGGAAGTACCCATGAAAGCCTGGTGCCGGTGTTGCGACGGTAATGGCATCGACGTGGAAAGATAACTGAAAACGGCCATTGAAGCCTCGGGCAAAGAGTAACCTTCTCCAGTTTCGATGGCCCACCAGATAACCTTTAAAATATTACGTGATTGAAATGCAGCTACATAAAGTAGTAATAGCGTTTGATATCAGTGGAATCTCAGTCAACATACTGGACCAAAACTGACTGAAAGAGTCTTATTGGTTAACTTTAATATAAGTACTCCAGTTTACTACATTGTTTTCAAGGGTAACTAAACGGACATGAGATGTGACGGGAGCACGTTACAAATCTGGATGTAATATAACAACCCTTCTAAAAACTTATAGCTCGCGATTGTGCATTTTTTGTTGGGTCGGGCGGTCCGGTCCACATATTCTATATTGTCTTGTGCTGAGAATATACAAAACTACATTTAAGGTTTGGCCAATGGATTTTGGCCAGGGGTGTAACACTGTTTTGTCAATAAATGCTTACAATTAGTATCTTTTATAAATAATACCGTGCAACAGTATATTTTTATGTTACCTGATAGGTATATATTATGATTGATACTAAATATGTAAATAATTTTATATTAAAAATATATAAATTAATTTAAATACTTAATGCTAATATTTATACGTATATATAATAAGCTAGAATCTATATACACATATGTAGATCAACGAACTAAATCACGAATCATTTTAAGAAAATTAATTAAGTTTCATAGACAAGAATATTGATTATTTATATAATTAAATTTTGTTATTACTGTCATAGTTTCAAGTTTAAATTAGTTTAGAACATTGCAGTTAACTTTTTTCAATCAACTTAAACAAAATACTGCAATATCACGGTATAATAATGATTCAAATTTTTGAAAACTAAAAGTCAAAAAATACACTTATTTATTTTTTATGTCACTTTCCTCCTCCTGAGTTTGACAAGTTTAATATGGGACCATCTACTAACCCGCATCAGTTAAAAAGATCAAGTTTCATTAAAATCTGTTCAGACATTTCTACTATTATAAATGATCACATGGCTTCATCCTATCCTTTGGAATTGGCTAACGGCAAGGAATCAAAATTAATCATTTCCAGCAGTTGGTAAGCCATACGAACTGAAAGACAATTAACAATCTGGACTAACTGTTTTGTGATATTTCACAGCCATCTCATCAACTTCTATATTGTCTAACAAATAAAACAATCTAGAGAGAGTTTTCTTTTCCGTGATTACAATTAGCTTCTTTATTATATATAAAATCAAGTAAGTATATCGATTGGGAATCTCTTACTCTTACGAAAATTACTCACTGCATTTTAGCTTATACATTCCATCCTTCAATACTCATCATTATGAGTATTTATCGTTGTATACTGTATACTTACTACACTTATAATTTTATATTTGTACATTTTGTATCTCGAACTACATGTTAGAAGATTTGTTGATATTATAAATTGTTAGCAGTTTATATGAGGATTTGATGAAAGAAGTTATTTTCAAAAAAAGAAAATTAATCCAAAATAACTACATCTGAATGGTTAAAAATATTTTCAGTATATACTTTCTCAATTGGTTTATTTCTATTAAAGATTATCCATTCTTATTTTGCATTATTAGTAATTAAGTCAGGCACTTCAGAATTAATCCTTTCTAAGGTACTTGATAGTAAAATGCTTTTATAGTAGCAGATTTTGATCATCATTTTACTTACGTGAAAGGAACGTACAAATCATTAATGGAAAATTATGTATTGATAATTTAACTTTTATCTACATTACTCACATTAAAAATTTATTAAAACATGTAAAATTCACTAGAAATGTTTTTGCATTATTTATAAGTAAGCTGATCTATTTTTAACCCTCAATCAAAAAAAGGTTTATGTGTATGTAGCTCTCTAATGCATCAATCGATTTCGATGCATTTTTTAATATGAAATCAAATTTTCCCGAGATGGTTAGGAACTTTTTTCACAATTTTGGATTAGTCATATTAGACTTCTCTAAAAACTATCCGATTGTGTAAAATTGAAAATGTGCTACAAATTTTTTGTATCTTTGAAAAGTCAGTGCTACATAAAAATTATATTTCAAATTTTTTAGTGTTTTACTTACACAATATTGATCTAAATTTAAATTTTTCGACGGTATTACGACACGATATATGTAGATTTATAGATCCGTAAAAATGAATAAAAATCTTTAAAAGTTTTTGTGGAATACCTACTTAAATGTATGTGAGGTATCTTAAAATGGTGTCAAATACATGAAACGCGTGATAACATGTTATGACGTCACATAACATGGACGTTTCATAAACATGATAATACTATTACCCTTTACAAGGAATGTATCGAGTTACCAGTAACCCTGTATATTTCAATCAACTGCTTGTGAATAAATTCTTACTTTAGCGTCATTGCGTAGGGAAAATTAACTAACATGTACATTTATTAACGTTTCTAGCTATAATTTGTGTCATTTATAACTTCGCTTACTCAATTTAGAGCACAGCTATTTGTAAATTTTAAAATTTTCTCCGATTGTATCTCCCATACATCTTTAATAGCTACACATTCTTCAGATATTATCCCTGCCCTTCTAGCAAAGAACTATTTGTCTTAAAGTTTAATTTTATATATAACATTATCGTAAGTACCTGTCGATCGATCAAGCAGCACGTGTGTTGACATACACGTGTATGCGTGTGTGGGTGTGTAAAATCCCTACCAGATGGCACCACGTGGTGGTTGACAGTACCCCACCACTTACAACAATATTATTATCTTAAGTTGAATCTCATCGCGAACTCTGCGTACCTCAAGACTTCTGGTTTCTGGCGAATTTAACACGAACATTGCCGAATGTCTTCAAATATGTCTACGAATTTAATGTACACTCATCGCTCGATTTCACAACGTTGTTGGTAATTGAACCGCTTGAATTCACAACGTCGAGAGGGGTCCCCACCACCGTGGCGACCTTAACGTTGGTTGGTGAATTTAAATTACGCGCGGAGATAGCAATCACGGTAGTATTATGGAGGGGATTGGAGAAGGTTGGCAAATCGCGCGTTTGGCCCGTTTCGAATTCAAGCGGTTACGAAATCGAGAGATGAGTGTACTAAGTTTTAGATATATTTAGTTTTAAACGGGTTTCCTCCTACTCTGTTGCCACTTTCAAAATTGCTTCATTTATTGATGCACTTAAAGATGCTAAGTCATTACCTATACACATCAAAACCGTATCATTATAAGTAGATAATACAAAAATAAGAATGATTTCCCAATATTTGACAGTAAACTACGAGAGATGGCCCACAAATCTGCATTTAATATTAAATATATGACACTGAAAAAGAAAAAAAAACATAATCCTAAGTCAACGTAAAACAATAGTGGGTAAGTACATTTTTGTCGACCGTGAATTATATTCCGAAAATAAAAAAGTAATGTTTGATAAATATAATGTTAATAAATATTTTATAAAACTAGTTTTACTTTCTTTTAAATCATTGAACGTTTGATCAATTTAGATTTTTTATTAAATCATTCCTATTCTAGATCGACCAATGTTCAATGTGTCGAATTTTTATTCTGACATTAATAGATTGTAATATATTTTTTTATAATCTTTAATATACATAAAATTTTGTCACATACGTGACCTGCCATGTGTGATCGGGTGTGCGTAAAAATATAAAACCAAAGACAAACATCCACAGGTATATTCAAACAAAAAATTTAAGTATTCAAATTTAAATATTATTAAATGGCACGTGACGGCCATATTTTTCATCTGTACAAATATCACGGAGAGCGCATTTCGCGACATCCAACGTGTTAAGTGTCAAGTATTCCGATATGGATCTTAGGGCTTCGGAGTCGAGCAGAGCAAACACAATTAATCAAAGGTGTGCACGTCCCCCGCCACAGTATTCAATTATCGCAGCTTAATTCTCAACGCGTTCTCCGTGTAATTATAGCCACCCTACCCTCAAAACCCCGCATCGTCTAGCACATCCCTATATAACCTCCTTTACGCTTACTTGATTCCTATCCATGGATTGGTTTTTATCGTTTTGCTGATAGCGTAGTAATCTACGGTTTTTCTCGTTGGTTATATGAAAAGAAATTTGTAGAAGATCGATCCCAGATATGTTCAATTTACGAGAGTATTCTTTTTTTAAAGCCCAAAAGTAGGTAATTTTTATGATTTTTTTTTATAAAAATTTTATTTTATCAACTTTTGGATATGTTATTGAAGTGTAAACATATTACGTACGGTAGGGGAAGATGGGGAAATGACGGTCACTTAAGCGGTAATCAAATTACTTCCTTAAATAAAATACTTATTTCAAAAGTAAGTGAACTATCACATAGCTTATTAAGTAAATTTTATAACTTAATAACTCCAAGCTACTTGCCGTTTGGCTTATTTTTATACATTTTTTAAAATCTACCGTTGACCGTCATATCTGGTGTTAGGTGAAACATTTTTATCCGATATCAGGGGAGAAGTATAGGTACATAAATAAATAAATATAAAATTAATACTTTCGAGACCTCAATAAAATTAAATATATAATACTTACCAGACCCTTTCTTATTATCACTGAAATAAATGTCATTCACTGTAATATGACTAATATGGTATTAAAATTGAGGAATGAAAATTTTGTTCAATTATAGTTCTACATAAAAGCTTGCGGGACCATTATTATCTAACTTTTATTTAAGTCGCTGTATTATCTCGTTAACGACATTTATCATGGATCTTTTAATGTGTAAAAAAATGCACGCAAAAAATAAATATTTTTATAATCAGGAAGGTTATTTATTACATTTTTCAATCGCATGTGCTTGACTACTTATCTTCATTACTCCATGTTTTTCAATTCTTTGAAACAGTTCCTTCACGTAGTAATTCTAGAAGAATGTATTAAAAAATTCACTTTGTAAACACAAAACAAGTTAAATCTCCCATAAACATAAAAAGTTAATGCATTTTTAAATAGTTAGCTATATATAACTCGGTTTCCTTCTAACAATTAAACAGTTATAAGGACACTAATAATAATACAATATACCTGCCCTTTTTAAGAAATTGAAAAATAATTGTAACGAATTCAAAAGTATAACATAAATACTATAATAATTGTCCTATTTATTATAATGTAAAATTTGAATAGAATGTGAAATTTATCTGGTTTTAAATTCCTGGTATGAATATATTGTAACTACTAAATATTAGCTTGTGGTTGGCATTTAAATTTAGGGTATGTTTGGTTAAAAGGTCGAGAATAACACAACCGTACTACAATAATTTGAGGCCTTCCATTACATATTTTATTTGCTATAGTATATTATTAAAATACCCTTTATACAAAATATAAGTACAATAAGTATATATTATTAAATAGTCTGTCATATTATCATTATAAAATTTTAAATATACAAAAAGGATATATTTATTTACACACAGTTCTACAAATTACAAATAAATTTCTTTAGCAAATTTTTATATAGAAATTATGTCCAATCAATTGAAAGTAGGATTAATTTCACAAAATATGTCAGTATATATACAGTTTTTCTTCAAAATTACTCCAACAAAAAATAAGTAATACATAACTCTATTCGAAAATTATTTACCTCCGAGGCCCCAAGCCAATGCCTCGTGTAATTGTTCAAAAGTGCGACACTGTGTATCACGTATATAAAATATACTAGAAATAATAATTTGAAACTACAGTTAAAACTACAGTTAAATAACTGAACATAAATTTTATATGTTAACAAAAATTGATTATTTACGAATAGACCAAATATTTTTTACCTATACCTAATTAGAGCTGCATATCGGGGCGGGACTCCTCTTCTCGTACTTATTTCGAGACCGAGACGAGATTAGTATGAATTCTAACGACACGAGAACACTTGAATTTTAATGAAACGATACGGTATCAATTTTATCATCAATAATTAATAATTATTTATAATTTTTCCAATTTTTTTATTTGTATGAATAAGTAGAAAACTTATTTTTTACCAAAAAAATTCATATGAGATGAATACTTTCGACCTCGGTCAATGGGTACAAGACGAGACAGGTTTAATTTTTATAAGATAAGACCGTCAGAAGAAGTCGTGTGCAGCCCTACCAATAGTTTAAAAAAATAATAATAATTTCATTGTTCTAAAAGAAGATTTTTGTTTCGGTTTATATTTGTTCGTAATAGTTATTTTATTGGAAAAGATTTCCTTCGATCGTTATACTTGTTTTAATTACTTTCGAAGAAAACAATCAAAATAAACTTGTTTTTGTTTCACAATATGGCAATTAGAGATTTTAATGTTGTAATAAATAAAGCAAAAGCAATTAGTGAAACGCTCATTTGTTTGTATTATTAATATAGAAGAATTATTTGCTATCAATGACCCCTGACTATGTTATCTTTTCAATTAACAAAAAATCATTAAAAATGTTTAATTTTTAATAAATGTAATTCATTCACAGGCTTACACGGTTTTGGACCCGTGCAGTAAAAATATGTTTTTGGGGTAATTTTAGGCGTTGATTACAATTGCGCATTCAGTTTTTTGCTATCAGTTTTAATGACGATTTTAGCAATGTTTAAAAATTTATTACCAAATAGGTATTTTTTCCTAAAGTTTTCGTTTACGGTAAAAAATAATAATATTTTTCCGTCTTCAAAATGAATTTTTATATTTTATTGTATTCTTTTTTTTCACTGAGATAATACTAGTTCGAAGATACATATGATACTTTTATTAATAGAATAGACATACAAGTGACACAATTGAATTTACTACATTTAATATAATAATATCTTCAAACTAGTTTATTTTTTGGAGAGAAAAAATCGCACAGTAAAAAGTAAAAATTCATTTTAAAGAGGAAAGATAGTACTATTTCTTACCGTGAACGAAAACTTTAGAAAAAAATTACTTACCTACTTGGTAATCAATTATTAAACATTGCCTAAATCGTCATTTTTGACACTTTAAGGATAGGTTATCTCAAAAACCTGAACTGATGGTGAAAAATAGGCTACGATCTTGTCTTATTGGGTTCAAAAATTTACCGATATTTGTAAACATGTGATAACTATTAATTAAACCCTGATCTATTATAATACGTAATTATTTTAATTTGTAGATATATTAGACACTCGTTTTTACTTATGGCTTCGCCCGCATTGTTTATTTTTTCAAAATCAGCCAATGCTTTAGCTCACGAACCAGTAATGTCCCCACCAAGGTGGCACCACTCTCTACCGATTTGACACTGTTTATCAATAAAAATCAAATAAGAATCGGTTCAGTAGTAGTGAAATAATTTTCCGTACGCGTTTAGTATTACTGCAATTACTGCTCAGTAATTTGATGAAGTAATGTGATGATATACAAACTAAATGCTCAGTATTTTTATATAGGTATTATCGAGCTTACTCGAAACAAATAAACACATACAAAAATTCTATAAACTAGGTACAAAAATTAATTCATTTGCCTATAAAATATTTACATACCACAGAGACAAAGCAAACAAATTTATTTATGTATGTACGTAATGATTAGAGATATGTGTATATTCTATCTATTTACTGTGTATGTACAAATATTATATTAATTTTATTAAAACAGCATTCGATTCAATTATTGTTTTATTCCAGAGGTAGCCTCATTGTTTACTGCAGAAAGCAACACTAAAACTTTCTTGTCTTTTAATATCAGTTTTAAACACAGGTATATTCATTTAAAATATCTTCTTTCTACAATTAGCAATTCAAATACAGATAATCTTTTTTTTATTTAGAAAATTGAATTGTATATTTTCACTATAAAAACATTTAAACATAATTGGATATTTATCTTGATAAAATTAAAGCAGTTAAAATCAAATAATACACAAACTACAGTTTCTGGTTTGATATTCTAATTAACGAAATCAACAGAAACTGAGATAACCGTTTCTAAATTCATTCAAAACTCCATGCACGTTCTACAGAACACAATCAAAACTGTGTGTAATTCTAAACAAGTGCTCATGCCTACAGTTCGCGCCCACAACTGGTGGAGGAGCAGTTTTATTACAAGATTAGTTTGTTAGAGTGTAACTATTAATGCTGAAATTGTATGCTAACGACATGGCGCTTACAAGAAGAAACTTGCAATGTTAAAGAGATGATGCACGACTGTAATAATTGCAAATGTTTTGTGGTATGAGAGCTGTTCTTATTCACGCTCGTATGAAATGTGGATATGGAAGTGGAGGTGATATTTTATATGGTGAAAAGGAATTTCATTTAAATGCTAAGATAAAATTGTTGCAATTTTTCAAGTACCAAAGCTATTAACTCCTCAAAAGTTAGTCCAGTAACTTTAGGTTTTCACTAGGAAAAAATTCGCATAGAGCTGAATTTTTGTATACACCTTTGTTTTGCCTTTATAAATAAGTTACCAAAAGTCCCCATCGATCCCCTGTGAGCATACTTTTTTACAGCCCACACAAGGTGCTAACAATTAGTTTTAGCTAGATATCTCTGTATATATTGTCTCTATGACTAAAATAGTTATTATCAAATAGAAAGATTAGAAAATTATCTACAACAAAGATCTAATACCTTTTTTCGTACAAGTAATTGTTTTCGCATAGTATGGGGGTATTCTAGTCTAAAAATGTAAAATATCGATTTTATTTTTTTGCATTTTTTTAATAAATAGGAGTTCAAAAAAGATATGTACAAAACCCTATACCCAAATTCCCAAAATTGACGAAGTTATAGTGGATTGAAAGAAATATGTAACATTGAATAGCCAACTATACGTAAACATTGAACGCGTTTTTCTCGAAACTAAAAACTGAAATTGGCTGCCATAATAACTCAAGATCTACTGAACCGATTGACTTCAAATTTTCTGTGTACACAAGCTATTACTATCTGTAACAGAATTGAGTAAATCAAATATTTTTGTTTTACGGCCAATGAAAGATTGAAAAAATAGTAACGAAAATTCTATAGACACTTTTCTAAACACCGCCATTTTTTTAATTTTCAATTTTTTTTTAAATTTTTTGCCACCCGCTATAGCCACACTTATATAGATAAAGAAATTTATTGGTTTTGTTTTTTCGGATGAACAGAAAAGCTATAATCATGGAAATCATTTGGAGACGTTTTTTTCACGTTGTACGTGGTTCCTGTACAAGCGTAATAATTACTTATTATTTTTTTTTTTTTTAATTTGTATAGCTTCTCTAAACTTATATAAAAGTAAATACAAAAAATCTATAGTAAAAAGTTTTATACTTTTTGGCTATTGTAAATATTATGACAAATGTGTGAGGTGCCAAATTTTGTCAGTAGTTAGAACATACAAAGATGTATATTTTCTGCAAACTCCCTAGTAAAGTAGGCCCCGGAACACCCTCATCGAATAACCCAAAATATCGTTGTATGAGGATTTTATAAACAGACTGTATCTAATAAACGGAATGTCCGATCAATATCGTCTTTCACATATAAGACAGTTAATTATTTTTTACAAACATTTTGATAGTATTTTAACTAAAAATTAACGAATTGTTTTCAAAATAGCGGCCAAACTTAAAATTTTTCTTAAAAAAAATATTTTTTTTAGTTTCACCGCAATTTTGGAAGGCATACAATTTAATTTGGATAAAATATTAATAAAAAGGTTGTAGAAGATTAAATTATCTGTCTAAAATGTGAAAAAAGATGTTGATCGGACATTCCGTTCACTAGATACAGCTGTTCACAAAATCCGTATATAACGATAATTTGGGGCCTTCGATGGGGATGTTCCGGGGCCTACTTTGCTAGGGAGTTTTCAGGAAATACACATGTCGGTATACTCTAACTATTGACAAAATTTGGAACCTCGCCCATTCGGCATAATATTTACATTAGTCAAAAATTTTACATTTCTTGTGTTAGTAGTATTTGCTTAAGTCGTAACCTTTGCATCCAGTTTCCGTGAAAATTATAGTATGAAAAACTATGAATAACCTTTTTTGTAGAGAATTTTCTAGTCTTCCCATTGTTATATGACTTTTACTATCGTAAAATCTATAAATACAGAGATATTTACATAAAACTAATTATTAGCACCTTTTGAGGGCTATAAAAAAGTATGCTCACAAGGGATCGATGGGGACTTTTGGCATATTATGTATAAAGACAAAAAGAAAGTGTATACAAAAATTCAGCTCTATGCGAATTTTTTCCTAGATACAGCTATTTTTCGTCTAAATGCTCTGGACTAAGTAGGAATGTATTGATACTATGTATATTCCTATATTGTGAGTTGTGTGGTCCTTAGTTTATATCATTTTAATGTAAAAAAACGTGAAGATAACAGCATAGAAAAGTCCACCCACATTCTTCCCAAACGACCAACAAACAAATATTATATTATGTATGCTATTATAATCACTATTATATTATTTCGTATAAAATTGAGATTTATTATCAAAGATAGGCATTTGAGAGCATGATAACAGTTGTTCTAAAGACGCTATTCCTATTGTTAACCCTACATAATTTTTTTTCATCGGCTTGAGTCACTAGTTTGATGCACCAGAAAGTATATGTATGTGATATTTATATTTGAATAGTTGGTCATTCGAGAAGGATATGGGTGGACTTTACGATGCTTTCATGTGTGGTTTTTTCTTTAAAATCACTTTTACCCCGCTGGTGATTTTTTTTTGAGTAAGTGTCATCAAAATAATGCATGCGACGAAAAAAATGACGTTATGCTTGTATTAATGAGTAACAACTTTTGCGCACTATTACGGTACATAGTAGCAGTAGCGGACTAAGGGGGTGGTTCGCCTTGGGCCCAATGCCTGGGAGGAGGGCTGCTGAGCTGCATGATAAAAGTCAATATTGTAAAAGTAACAAATGTTATGTGAAAAAAGTGAAAATCTATTTTTGTCTTCAAATAATTAAACTGAAGAAACAATTTTGTTATTTTTTTCAATTTTTCAATTTCACATAATGCGCTACTTAAGAGGGGGGGGGGGGATAATGAACATTCTGTCCCCGGCCACAACCTACCTTAGTCTTCACTGCATATAGGGTTTCGATGTTATTTCATATATATAAGTAGATACATCCAAATATTTGCTATCGATATTACGACCTTTTCTCATATTAAGATACTTTTTCTGTATCGTATTATTTCTTTTATATGGCAAATAATCAAAGCACTAAGAAGACATAGTAGACAAAAATCCTTTTCTAAACAAAAGTTCACTACTGTGCATATAAATCTTTTTAAAAACTAGAAAATTTTGAAAACAAACAAACATCGTTTATCTTAAGACAGTGTCTGTGAAAATTCTTCTATCTATAAATCACCACCGTTGAGGCATTAAAGACCTTAGCTGTCTGCGCGTCTTAAGAAACTCTTATACGAGATGGAGATACGAGAAACTGCTGTTTTTCATTTTTATGTTCTAAGAAAATACTTAATACATCAAGCTTTCTGAAAACATCTTTTTGTTTTACACGAACAATCCATTTTGGGTTTCTCAAGTAAATGTCACTGTAGAAACACTTAAACCATAATGATCACACATGTATTGGGATCCGTCAAATGAACGTACACCATCTGGTGGCAAAATTTGTAACTAGACTGGGGGTACAGTTTCTATGGTAATAGAATTTAATAATGAAAAAATAAATAATCTCAAGCATAAAACTGACAGATGAATCTACGGTTTGTAGTAAAACTTACGATTAAATCACAATATTATGTTTTAAATCACCCAAAAATAAAATTAATGAAAGAACAGTAAGTACCAAGAAAGAATTTTACAAGTTTTCCTATATATAATTGATTTATTATAATATAAATATGTATTTAAAAGATTTGTTTGTTGAAAAATTGTAAACAATCAAAAATAAATAACGTATGCGTATTGTATTTGATGTTATTGCGTGATATTATCTGTAATTATAATGAGTGAATTTAAAATATGTGTACATTATAATACTTATATATACTATTGACACTGTCTTGTAATTTTTTAAAATTAAACTAAACCCTTAGCTGCGCCATGTTTTTTAAGCTCCTCCCATCTGACGGATCCCAATAGTAAATTTATTTTAGGTATATACACATATACAAGTACTTGCATATACATATAATATGAAATAATGTGATCCTACCTATGCACTTAATGTTATTATTTAAACCGGGAAATTTAAAATAATAACTCATTTTTATATTCCATATACATATACTCGTATAAGTTTTATGTTATTATACCTAAATCTATAATAATAAATTGAAAGATTTTCTAAACAATCAATTACCAAAAAGATAACTATACAAGTAAATATGTTGATATTTTTGAGTTTATATTTCAATTTTATAGGCAATATCATTTTGATCATTTTTACATTTTTTGCGGATTTTCAATGTTCGAACAAATTAAATTAAGCTATCTAATATATAAATTAAAATGTTAATAATAATTTTATACATAATAAAAATGTATAAAATTGTCAAGAAAAATCAAATGAAGTTGTGATGTTGATATGATTTAACCAAAAATGTATATTACATAATTAGGTCAGGCACGTATTGCAAAAATTTAAATTTTCTAAATAAAAACGGGTGAAGCCATATTTAAAATACTAAGTTATTATAAATCTGTACAATTTATTTAACAATTGTATAAGTTTATACTAACAGAGCATATATTCTATAGTTGACATATGCTAAATATATTTATAAATAAGTTAAAACTCATCAACAGTAACATTTTCAAATTACGCTATATGTAGAACAGCTATAACAACATCAATCCGGAACCATTTCGCCAGATAGCAAATACAGTGTTTCGCTAAATCTTATTAACCCCATTAGACTATAATCATCGATGTACAAGCGATGCAATAAAGCAAGTCGTGTCTCGGAATAAGTATCGAATATAATGAACCGACATCATTTTATTCTTTTCTTACATTTTTTAATAAATTTAACAAACAAACAACTAGAAAAACAATTTTTAAATTTTGAAAATAAACTGTTAACATTAGAAGCGTAGCTAGGATTCAATCAGAGGCCATTGTCCTTTATTTTATATTAAATTAACCTATTTCTTGCTCCTCACGTATAAGGGCGGGTTCCGCCCCTCCCTAGTAGATCGAAATTTCCTAAAACCTGTTTTTCAGATCGTAGAAGAGTTGAATAAAAATATAGACCAAAACATAACGCTTGCTATCAATTACGAAATAAAAAGTAAATATAACTTGTATAAAATTCGATCGATTGTATCCGATAGTTGGTCAGAACACTATGTCATCATCATCTCCGTCGTATTAGCGCAAACTCTGACGTTGCGTCTATTTAGAACAGGACGATTAACACACCCTCTGCCGTGTGTTGTTGGCCTTTGCTTTTATGTCCAATGTACTACGGGGAAAATGACAGCGATTAAATACTTACGTATAAATGAAAATGCTGATCGAAGGAGGCTGTGTGTACGTGTATTTCGGTGGTTTTATACGTGAACTCAATTCAAATAATTTATTATTTAGTTTTCAATTTTATCAAAATGAAATGGAAGAAAAATAATTTTTTATTTTTTATTAGAACCTTAATCTTTTGCAGAAAATTAACTTATTCCTATTTTTTTCATATGTTTAATAAATAAAGTCGGTGACATCTCAGTTCCCATTTTCATATTGGTTCTAATCAGTGGCGTAGATAGCTTTTTGCGAAATGTTCGTATATTATAATCATTTTATAATTTTTGTAGATTGATGGAGGGGGGGGGGGATTGATCCCCTTAATCCCTCCCAAACAATGCGACTGGTTCTCATCAACGATAAATGTATAACTAATAAATATCCCCTGATAATAGAAACGGCATCCACTTGGGTAAACAAAAAAGAATGTGATACAATATGTAATTTTTTTTTCTTATACTGTCAGAGCTACATGTATGTAAAACTAAAATATTTATTGAATTTTTTTAATAAGATTTACATCAATTCTATCACATAAATAATTTATTTCTGAAGATATTTCATGCTCGCAAATCCTAGTAAAAATCTGAGAAGTGCAGACGCTCAAAACTAACAAAAAGTGAAATAAAGTACACAAAACATAGAAGAAGAAGAAAACAACAATAACAATCTTTGTGTTGTAGATAAAACACAATGGAAGCGATCACGAAATCTTGCAATGTCAATGGTGAGGTATAAAAATAAAAATAGAATCCACCATAGAAAAGTTTAAACCCGACTCTAACTATCTAGCGTATTTTCGATACTGGAAAATCCTTTCTTTTGTTATTGTTGTTTTTATTTTTTTCTAGATAATACAATTTCTATTTTACAACTTAGCTGTAAATGTGTTAAACATTTTAAGGCATGATTTTGATAATAATAATAATAATAATATAATTATATAAGGTTATTTCTGAATTCCTAATTGTAAGAAACTGAATTAGTAATATAAATAATAACGAGAAACAAATAAATTAAAAATGATAATATAATCAGCACTATGGAGTCGGTACAAAAATCTATGACTCTGACACCGAACTGACGCGAAGGACGTTGAAGGGTTAATAAATAAATAAAAAAATTAATGACATTTTTGGGCATTATAAAAAAATCATTTTAACTTAATTTTAAAGATCTTCACTTGGTTTTTGTGTTGCAATAGGTTAAACTACATAATAATAATTTGTGTAGAATTTAATTATTTTATTCAATTTATTTAATTAATTCAATGTTACAAGTATGTAACATTCACTTTTCTTTAAGTTTTGTATAATTTATATGTTCTATACCTTAAATCACTAATTATCGTTTTATTTCTATTAAATTATTTTAAAAATAGAAATAATAAAATACTGCTTCCAAAAAATGACATTATTATTATTTAATTAACGAAATTGGAGTCGATAACGTTTTGCTGTCTGCCTCCACTCGATTCCATGGCCCTAAATACATCTTCATTTTTTTATATGTATATTTCTTACAAAAAATATTAAAAAATGAATTAATGTTTTGCTGTTAGGTATATTGTACCTACTACATTTTTTTATGATAACAAGCTATAAAGTTATATAGGTTTTAACCTACACATATTTTTATTTCATCTCTTTAGCATCCTCCATTCTTGTAAGTACAATAATTTTACTCCGTTTATTATCAATTTCTTTCAGAAAATCGCTATAAAAAGCCCACTAAAAATATTACATTCAATAAAAAATATTTTTCATAGCTTTCCGATCTCATTACATTGATATACGGCTGTATAAAGTCACATTAGAAGCACAAAATAAATTAAAAGTTTTCGTATAATGCGATTTTTGAAAAGTGTTCTACAATAATTCTTGCTAAGTGATCTTATATATATCTGATATAATTTTTTTAATAGAGGCCCATTATCATTTACCTATAAGGTACATAATGTTTAGTAAAAATAAGGATGATTATACTGTTTTAAAATAAAATTGTTATGATACAAAATATGAGCATTTTATCGCGAACGTGTATATTTCATAAAAAAATCATTAACGATTTTTTTACGCGTATCAAAATTAAACAATGGATTGTTTTAAGCAAAGCACTTTATAAGGATATAGGATATGTCTCTAGAATTTTTTCGTGAGGGAGCTACAGACCTCCAAATATTAAGTCAAAAATTAATTTTTATTAATAATATCTTGATAAGCCCTTGTAACGGAGTTTTGATATTTAATATTCGGTTTAGTATTTGCCAGGTTATCGATTTCCAGGATCAACTCATAACTATTTAGAATATAAAATCAACGTTTTACAAGAAATATCAATACAATAGAATGATGCTTTAAATTACCCGAAAGAAACATATTCATTATATTGCATATTATGATGTATGATAAAAAATAAAATAATTTAATTACGTCTATATGTATATCCCATGCAGCGCCAAATTTCACGCATTGATGTACCTACCCCTCCCCTCTTCTTCTCTTCGTCTCACCATTCCAAAACCGTCAAAAATTCAAAGATTACTATAGTTGACACAGCTCTCATAAAAAGAGCTATCTAGCTGACTCCACACCATCATCATAATCAAATACTAAGTTGTTGGAAATGAAGCAATACAGTCGACAAGAGTTTCGTCTTCATCATCATCAAATTTTAAATCATAAGATAAAATAGAATTATTATTTAGGATAAAATGAATATAGATACTTCAGCTTTTCTCCAAAATAATAAGATAATATCAATATCTAATGATGAACGGTACCTATATTCAATATTACAATAAATAATATAAAAAGTTTATGTCGTATTATAATATCCTCATTTTTGACAATATAAAGCTGAAAAGGGTTGAATATGGCATCAATGATAAGCAGTTTAAACATTTGTCTTTAAACCTTCCCGTCTTGATAAATTACAAAGGGTCTGTACGTCATACTGACATACGTTTTAATATCGCTTGAGTGTAATTTAGATTACATTATTATCTAGTCTTTGTTCTAAGAGGTTTTTGTGATCTATTGTTTAATATATTTGCAGACTGCAGCTGAATTTTAAATATGATAAAATACGAAAAATTACATTGAATTTTGCGTTTTGGTTGAAATTTTTTGTAACTTGGGAAATAAAATAATTTTAAAAATAAATTTAAAAGAATGCTGATTGTAATGGATGCAAACTACAAAAATTTCATGTTTATTTTTATTTAAGTTTCAAAAATCAGGGGTTCCCAACCTTTTTCTACATAGATTTAGAACATTATTTGACATTTGCTATCTTCTATCTAGATTCCCAATAGTCCCCTGGTATACTATAGATCCCTTTTAATCTTCCATAGACCCCAAGGGTCCATCTGGACCACGTTGGGAATCCCTGTGCTAAATGATCAATTTTAAGAAATATTTAAGGCAAAATGTCTTAAAATAAACGTCTTGTATTTTGCTCAAAATGAATGAAAATTTAGTTCATTTAAACTGTTTAATTTTGTTGCTTTCTGTATTTATCTTATGATTTGTAACGAAATTCAGGAAAAGTTAAATCATGGTTACATTTTGAAAGTAAATGTACATATATCCTATCACAAAAGTTGGCCAAGTATGATTTTTTATATTATGTATCGTTTGATGCTAGGCCTTTAATATTTGTTTATTGAAATAAAGACAATTACACTCACCGCTTGTTATAACGAGCTTGGTAATACGACGTGACAACCGCTTGATGTAGCGAACTTTCTGTATCCCCACTAATAATACCACTGACTGCTATATTTCTGCGCGAAATTTAAATTCACCAATTAACGTTAGAGTCGACATGGTGATAGGGACCCCTCTCGCCGTCGTTATATTAAGCTATTGAATTACCAACACCGTTTTATCGAACGATGAGTGTAGTTTATTAAAAATAATTGAAAATATCCTCTAAGAACATAAAGCATATGTAGAAAATATAAGTGGAATTAAAAAAAAATGGTGTTTTGAAATTTTGCACCATCTTCCCCCTCCCAGAGACAAATTAGTTAGATACCCTACTCAGCAAATATAATTCCTTAGCCTTACGGATTGGTTTATATATCTTCCTCTGCGGCAAGTCATTCAGTTCCGGTTGATGTCTAGAAATCATACCAGACATGTTATAATTTCCTTAATCAGTATTTTCAATATAATTCAGTTAATGACGAGTTTCCGGGGATATGAATTTCATATAAATCACTCGACCCCTGATGCTTTTAACATGAAATACTCCTTTAATGGATCTTGTGGTAAGCGCATCAAACCATCGAGTTAAAAGTTTCTAGTTTAATTCAATTCCTACTGGGACAAGTTGGCTAGATTCTTGATTACTGTTACTAGCCGCGCTTCTAAAGCTCTTAATAAATAATAGGACTTAGGTAACATAGACCTTATTGTGATATAGAAAATAGTTGGTGCGTATAATATTATAATATAATACCTATATGTATAATATCATCCTACTATATAACTCTATTTAACAACATATTATGTATATATATAAAATATACATATAATGCTATAATAAGATTGAGTACTTTTAGTTTCTTATTGGTGACCTATCAAATTATATATTACTTGTAAAGTAACCAGTATGGAACTAGCAAGTTTTGATCAACGAATATTTTATACAATTATATATTATATATACTTGTTTCATAACTTTTTCTGTTTATAAAAAAGATTATTATTATATTTACTGGACCTATATTTCTATTAGTGTTAAATAACTATAATAAATATGTACATACCTATATAATAATCAGAGTTTTTTATAGCTTAGGTATGAATTATAAATTATAATTTTTAATCTCATTATTATCTTACACTATAATATGTAAAAGAATTTTCCAGATTGCCCTTCGGCACCGGCCAAGTCTGATACTGAAACTAACGTAATATGTATTCTTTGTTTTGAGAACAACCTTAATGTAGGTAGGTACAAGTCGTTTTAGAGCAGCTTTTCTCCTGAGATTACTTCTGACTTTCAAATTGTGATAAAAAGAAAATTTTTAAATGTTCTTTTTATACACATTGTTAATTTTAAATACCTACCCATTCTAAACAAATTAAAAGGTTACATTCATGAAAGCTAACCACTGTCAACACAAATATGTGTAAACACAACATTTCATACACAAATGGCATATATAATTTAATACAAAAGGGTAGTGGATAAAAGAATTTAAAAGGTTATGTGTCGGCGTTGTTTCGTATGTATGAATTAGCGCTGGGCGCGGATTGTGAATTTTTCGGATGACTGTGACCCGACGTGAACATGAGCGATTTTCTAAATCTTGGATCGTGAGTCAAAGTAAAACGATCGTGTACCGTTGCACTTTTTGTCGGATATATATTGTGAAGATAAAATATAGAGAGATGGACTTGGTAAAATCATATAGGGTCAACTGGGGTAAATATGAAACACGAAAAAAAGGGGTAAAAGTGAAACAAGCTTCTAACTAAAAAACTAATTTCTTTACAGAAGAATTATAAAAACTGACATGATCTTTAAAGATTTGTTAAAGCGATCTGAAAATATAAATCGCCTAGTAAGTGATATGTCCCCCCTACAGACTTTTCTGTTAGATGATGGCAAAACGTGTGAATTAAATTTTAATTCTTTGCACATAACTTTCTGCATAACTTAGGTATAAATTAAAGTTAAAAATTTCACATTGATATGCCACAAAGAAAATAAATCAAAGTTGCCTTTGTAGTTTTTCTTTTAATTTTTCGATAAGTATGTTCCATCTAATTAAGATTTAAAAATTCGGGAAAAAGTGAAACAGAAATATGGGAAAATATGAAACACAGCCGGGGATAATCTGAACCAGTTTTTGCAAGTCTGGACAAGTCACACATGTTACAGTTAAAGTCAGTTTGAGTGCAGATTTCAGAGTGGACGCATCATTTTGGTTGCAGTCTTCAAAATGCCACGAAATTACGTTAAAAAGGTCCTAAATAAGGGTGTACCGGAATTCCCGTCCTATGGAAGTTTGAAAGGGGTCAATAGTCAATAGTACATCAGGGGTCTATGGAACAATTTGTATGTTTTGAAAATCGATGTTTTTTATGCAATGCAAGAGATTAAAAACAGTTAAAAGAGCACAAAAAAATGTTTCACTTTTACCCCATTATTTAAAAAAAAATCATTTTTGGTTTAAATATTTATCTGATATTTTTCAAACTTTGCAGATGTATTTAGGATGATATTAAGAGTACACATTGTATGTGATATATTAGCAAGAACGAATATTCTTTTAAAAAAAATACATTATTCGCAAGCATATTCTAAGTTTTATTGTAATTTCCATAACCTTTAAATATATTTCATTACCTGCTGGTTAGACATTTATAACCTAGCAAGGTGCGACACATGTTTCCTATGCAGTTTTTCCCACTTATTTCATTTTTACCCAGCAAATATAAATATAACGCATTATATGAAAGTTAGAAGCCTGTTTCATTTTTACCCTTACCTGTTTCACTTTTTCCCAAATTAGAGGTTAAAAATGAAACACACATTTTTCATTTTTTAAATCTGTGTTGTATGGTACAGTTCAAATGACGAAGGTATTTGAAAGGGTTATTCATAGGCACATCTAGTAGAAAAAATTAAAATATGAATTTGTATCGTTAACTGCCAAAAAAAATGAAAGATTTGTATTTTGTTTCACTTTTACCCCAGTTGACCCTATACGAATATATTTATGTGTTTTTTCTAAATTATAAAACGTATTGCAATAAAACTTTATTTTATGTCCATAAACAGTAAAAATATCTAACAATAAGTAAAAAATAGGAATTTTATGTAAAGACAAGAAAATAAAAAGCAAAATTAAAATCGTTACATCTTCAATAAAAGCAGTCGCTGATCGAACGATATTTAAAAAAAAAACATTTCGAGGCTTGTAGTCTTTACTTTTTAATATTTCTCCTAATTTAAATTCAACTTAATTTTCAAAAAACTCGATGACTTTTACTAATCGAAGCCTGAAAAAAGGTCGATAAATATTTACCTTGTCAAGGAATAAATCTTAAATAGGTCTGCTATAGATTTAAAAGATTTATTTGGCTGCTTTTTCTCACATATTTTCATGGCTAAAATTTCAAAATTCAAAATACAACTAAGCAAACCATTTTACGATTTTTCTTGATTATTTTTCCGGTTTTACTTTATTTTTGTCCAAAAAGATACAGGACTTTGCAACTAATACAAGATGTGATGGTTTGAATTTTGCCTTTTTTAGGAAAAATCTCTACCTTTTGAAAACAAGTATGTTATTACTGTACTCACACAATACACGTATAATTTTATAAAAAAGCTTTAGTTTGCGAAAACTTATTTTTAAGTACGTATTTTTTTAAATTTGTAAAATGTATTTAAGTGGAAACGCGCAAACAAATTGAAAAATAAAAACCCACCAGTGCCTATCATTATTACTACATTCTAAGAAAATTCGCCCATATGAAACAGTTCATCCGACATCATTCAAGTTTATAAGTTTACACACAGACACACATACACACAAACATGCACAAACACAATTACACAGAGTTTATAAGTCGCGGCACAAGTGGAGCGGAAAATGCCACAATTCTCCATCACCCCACTCCAGTTCCACTGGCTACATTCCCGGTCCACGAGGCTGGCTGTGGTTGGACCCACCGCAAAGCTATCTTACTCCCACACCACTTGTAAACTTAGCGGGTTTTATTGTTTGCTACAAACCCTTTATCTTAGACCACGTACAGTCTTTTTATCCGTAATGTTTTTATTTGACTTAGAAATTATGTAATTAACTCATTACTTGAAAGTTTTCTGAAACTGTATTTAGTTAGCAACAAAGCAAGTTTTAAAACAATCACATTTTTATATATGTACTGAAAATGTCTGACTTCATAAAGCAAACAGACCACCGTGGATCAAAAAGAATAATCTTTTATAAAAATTATATCTTTTAAGTTTAGAATATGGTGAAACTTTAAAAAAATCAATTAAATAATCAAATTACCATTATTGCCAGTTTTATTTATATCTACATAAAATTAAACTCTGTTTTACTTATATACAGAGTGGTCCGGTTTGGGATACAGAGCTGATTTCCTGGCTCATTGTGAGTAAAAAAATCTACGGGAAAAATGGTCTCTCCTCAACACCCTCTGAGCTACAGGATGTTTAAAAAGTTCCTTCAGGGTAGTACTTAAAACAAAGATCATCTCATAACTTCTAAAATAATGTAACTAAATCAACCACAATGGGTCAGTTTCATAAGTAATTAACTAACATATTTTTTTTTAGTATTACAGCATAAAGAATAGAAACAGGAGAGTAAACTGTATCTCTGTAATACAATTTTTTGAGTCCAAATATGATCCCCGAAGTGGGTGGTCTTTCGTGCTCGGACCTTTGCGCAGTAGTTGACTGCGCAACCGTGTAGTTGTGTGCGTACCGCAATGTACAAATGAACAGAATGGTGACTGCGCTTACATTCTGTAACTCAGAGGGTATTAGGAATAGACACTCCATTCCCATAGAATTTTTTACTACATTTATTGATGATTAATGATTTTTAAAATGATTTTGTTTGTCACGACTCAAATAAATATTCGGTCGTTTAAGCACCGCTATTACAGTACTTTAAATATCAAAATTTTCCTTCTTAGTATTTTTATTTTGATTTTTTTTGTAAATAATGAAATATGTATGTTTTGGAGCCACCATCTTAAATTTAAATAATAAACAAAATTTAAGAATTTATTGCCATCTAAATAATATATTTTAGATTAATAGCTACACTGGAAGTGAGTGTAATTAGCGTTACAAATTTTGAACCACGTTTACATAAATACATATACTTATACAATTATTTTTACATGTGAAATTTAAATAAAAGCTTGCAATTAAATTATAATGTAAATATTTAATGGAAAACTGAGAAACTGGAGCAATTAAGCTCCTGATGAGGACTTATTGTGATGTCAAAATGCATATGGAGTGATATTATTTTATTATGGTTAAGGTGTAGATATATTTAGTTATTATTTGATGTATAAATAACAAATTTTAAGTTATAAAATCAAATACAACTAATTATTTTTTTTGAAAGAGGGGATAACTAAAATAATGACCAACTGTGCAGAGTAACCCAACAATTTGAAGCACAAACGTTATAAAATTTGTATCGGATGTCAAAATATAATTCACAGAATGGAACTCACTATTTTTTCCAAATTTGAAATAGTTGCTAAAAAATATTAATAAATTAGAAAATTTAAAATCTCCATGAAATTTTTGAATTATCAGTTAAGAGTTTTGAATGGACCCCATAAACTTTATCTCTAGTTCAATGAAGATATGTATAGTTTCTTATCGAAGTTCATGAGAGTGATACTGATAGCAATAGCTAATTATTCGTTGGAAAATTTGCTAAAAGAGTATGTTAAAATCTCGAATCTATTGTGTTGTATACAGCAGCTTTTGATGTATTATGTTCATTATTCATTTCAAAGACACGATCGGAGCGTGTAATTAATTATATATTGTTTTAATTATATTTTTTATTTACTTGAAACAACACAGTAGATATTATTATAATATGCGACGATCGCATTGTTTATCAAAGTTTACATTTATAAGCGCGTATGCAAATTTTAAATCGACATAAATTAAAATCTTAAACATAAACGCAATATTAATATTCATTGAATCTAATAGCATAAAAAAAAAATAATAAAAATAAAATATAAATATCGATTTTTTAAAATATTTTAGAATACAACCTATATCATAGATGATTTTAAAATAAAAGTACTTTAATTTATTATAAATTAAAATGAGTAAAAACTAGTTAGTATCTAAACTTTCTGTTAAATGATATGTTAATTTTAATTAAATTTTATGGTTTTTTACCCAAAAAGTATTTGGCATACAATTTTTTAACATAATTATTTTCTTTTAAGGTTTTATATTCGATCAAAAATTTAGCACCTGTGAATTCTGTTTAACATAAATTTTTAATTTTGTCCGATATTTCATAAATAATCGTGCAATTGAAAATTCTATTTTATAAGAATGCATATTAATACTCTTAACCTTCGTGGTATTGCGAGCTCAGCCATAAAACAAATGAAAATTGTCAAAAAAAATCTTTTGATTTTAAAGTTAGACTATTGAGCCTGCGAATAAGTATAAATAATATTTAATCCGACCCCCCGTCAACATTATTTGCCACCTCTGTTTTAACTACCACAGGGGTTTTTGTGGTGTTTCTTATTTATCCACCACCTCCACAAATACGTCACTGGTATTTTTTTCCTGTGGAAAGCTGTGTGAAGCATACAAATGACCCGATGGTGGGATTAAAATTAAAACAACAGCTTGGATTCAATCCTTGCAAGATAATTTACATTTGCTGCCAATACTTCTTTTTGTCCGTTTCAACAGAAAAATATTTAATGTCATCTAGTTCTTGACGTTATTAAAAATAGTTGGTATTGTCTGCAAGTTTTTGTTTTGTTTATTTTTTACGATTAATGCTGATAACAAAACAAATTAGATTATGGCAAAGGTCATCAGTGATATCACTGATCTTGTAGTATTCCAATTATACATTGAATTTCGTATGTCTATGGAATATGGATCTTGGTTTCTAGGTATAAGCCACATCGATTCGGTCGTGCTATCGGACAACGTTTCATTACACGTTGCAGTGGACATCTTCAACCAAATATGAATACAATTTTAAGCTGCCCGTCATAACCTCTTTTCGTTTTACGCACGCTCGACACACAACACTGAATTTTATTTTTACGTAGTATAAAGGAACACTGTGATCGCAATAAATGGGCCCACGTCTAATCGGGGGTTTCTTATAATCGGGCATCGCTGACGCCCACGCCAGTAATCTATTTACTCTACTTGGAAAAATACTCAATTATAAAAGGTTCGCGACAGTACTCGGGCAACTTTGTTAATTAGACATTAGCATGCAAAACAAATGCCCGCGACCCCACCGTTCGTATAATACATCTACAGTTTCTTTATTTAGTTGTTAGATTGGAATTTGACAAGTAAAACAACTATTCGCGTATTCAATAAATATACATAATGTACTTGAGATACAGACATAGCCCCCACAAAAAGGGAGAAGAGCGTGAATGGGCTTAAGTCTGGGGGCCCGAGTTTTTTTTTTTCGTTATAAAAAAAATTCTTAAGTTTCTAAGTATGAAGTAGCTCGCGATATAGGGGCCATGGATACATATAGCTATTATAAAACCAAATTAATAGTGACGATAAATTTGGATTTTGCGAACTTTCGATCGTTCTTGAAAAAATATTATTCGTAAAAATAATTTGTAATTCGATACAAAAAATACACTTATAAAAGATTTTTTTAGTACTATATCATATATTTAAACGTTATGAACCAAAGATATAAAAAATGTGTAAAAAAGATCATTGACCTTACTTCTTTTAAAAGAACCCATACAAAATACATTATTTAGAAAAATTTCATAACTCAAGTTATTTAACAGTTCTTTTTAAATTAAATGTACATGGTTTTATGTTATAAGAGATATAATAAAATGAAATAGACAGACATTTAAAGTATATTCTTAAAAAATGAAAAGATTTTTTTTACTTTGAAGATTATTTATACTTAGCTATGTTTAAAATTACTACATAATTACCTATAAGATGAAAAATCGAATGAATGATACACGCGGACAATTCAAAATGATTTTTTAAATTCACTAGTTTTCAGTTACTATAGTTTACATATTTTTTGTAATTATAATTTAAATAAATGAAATAAATAAACTTCTTAATTTATATAATTTACACAATCAAACAACTGCGAAAGTCTACGTTCAAAAATCCTTAGTTAAGAACTTTATCTATGAATAAAGTTTATATTGTTATAGCTTATATAGCTTAATATTGTTACAATGTTTTATAATGAAAAAAAAACGTGTCGATAGGTAAACTTGATCGTTTTAGGACTTATAGAACAAAAAATCGAAGGAACATTGATCTTTTTTCCGAAATTCAGAGGTATTAATATCTTATTGGGCGTTTTTTAATGATTACACCGTGGTTAACTAAAAAATTCAAAAAATTATTTTTTTTATTAATTTTTCATTTATTTACGTACGAGAATGTCTAACGATTTATCCAAATTTCTCAGTTTCTCAGTCAACACAACGTCAAAAAATTAAAATTGAATTTGTAAAGGAGATAAATTTTCCTTAATTTTCACCCCATAAAAGCCCAGACACAATATTTGACCTGTCAGTACTACTTCAAAAATTACAATTTTTTCCATAAGTGCATACATTTCGTTTTACTTAAAAAATACATATATTTAAAAAATATAAAGTTAAAATATAAGTTACATTTTCATTACAAATACATAATAGACCATTTTCCACTAAATGAATATACAACAATGTAGTTAAAGTCATAAAAATTTCGGTACGATTTATATACAAAGACCTATATCCAACCATGAGATCATTGTTAATATTTAGACAGTAAACATAAACGTACATAGTTTTTTAAATTAAATGTAGTGTATGCTATCAAAATAACAGTATAATATTTTTAATACCCTGTATCTATACATATCAACCTGCGATGATCGGCCCATCAGCACAATCCCCTTCCATCTATATCCCTTCTAAATTACACTACACAAAAAACAAAATAAAAAGCACCACTGAGCTGTTGGGAAAGGAGCAATCCAGCCAACAATAACCATTCATCATCATCATCATATTTTTAATTGTAATAAACATATTATACTTGTCAATAAATTACGTAGGTACTTAATATAGAATAGAATAGTTAATATAAGAAAATACGAGAAAGGCTAATAAGAATGCAAGTGATTCTACTCTTAGGATAGATAATTTTAAATAAAATGCCACTTTAATAATAAATGACAATAAACTTCATTTAAACTTCACTCTGTTGTTTTTCCTAAAACGTCCCATGGCGAACATTTCTAGTGTAAATTTAAGTTAACCAAACTCAGACAAATCTATGAGGATCTCTTTTTGAATTTACGATAAACTGTTACTGTAAATTATTCAATGTAAACGTAACTCTTAAAACAGTAAACCTAAAAACAACAAGTAAATGTTTTGTATTTTTAAGCATTTTTTCCTCCGGTGGGAAAAAAGAAACAAACAATTTGACTTATTAATGTTTGCACGTATTTTGGTCACAAAAATCACATAAATATTCTAACCTATAGGTATACAATTTTTATATTTAAATCGTAATGTTAAATATACAGAATTATTTTATCGGCATGCCCATTACCCAGTAGTAATAATATATCATTGTCTAGATTTTCTGACAATCTTACTCGAGAATATTATATGTATTTTTTTATTAAATTATTTATGGGCGTATGTTGTCATATATTTCACTACACAGATGAAATACAACCAGTAAGGTTGGAAAAAGTATTTGCTTTTTGACGAAACGAGTAAAATAAATTAATCTCCTTTTTATTTCTAAACTGTTTATTTTTTTTTTATTTAAAAAAGTTATGTGGATTTTAAAAACCACACGAGTTTCATTATATAAATTCTTTTTAGGGTTCCATAGAAAACTAGAAACCCTTATAGTTTCTCCATGTCCGTCTTGAAAAATTTTAACATAATGTGATGAAATTTGGTATACGGTCAGAAATGATGAAAAAAAAAACAAATTCTAGCCCCCCCTTCTATAGAATGCAAAGTGTATTACAAAAAAATCACCTACCCCGTTGAGAAATGCAACAAATAATGTATTATTTTAACCCTTCAAACACGATGTATTTGCTCTTCAAAATTATTATCAGAGCATCCTCTCCTCTATTCTGAAAAAAATCCAGAATGTAGCTTTTAATTAGTACTTCCACTGAAAATTATAACGAACACTGTCAAAAATATTTTGTACCCCTCTTCCATAGACTGAAAAGTGAACATATTTTTTTCACTTAACCCATTGAGTGGGGTGTTATTTGATAGGTCTCCTAAAATGCAACAAAAATGTCAGATAGCTTTTTGTTTTTAACCCTTCAATCATGTTATATTTGCTTTTCAATGTCGTTATCAGAGCGTCTCTCCTCTTCTATTTTCTAAATTATCAATTCAAAAAATCTAAAATAATTCTGAATATTATTTACATAGCAGTGATAGTTTATGACAATTTTTGAATTAACTCTTTTCATAAATCGTAGTGAGAATGCCTACGAAACTCTATCATGTGTGAGCCCAACACGCATTTACCCGTTTTTTTATTCAATATAGTTTTCTCTCTTATCAAGCGTTTGAAAATGATATAAATAAATGAATATATCCTAAAAAAAATCTAAAAGTTAGTAGAACATAAATTACAGAAGTTAATAATAATATCTACAACTTCTATTTAACATTTTTTTACTACCGTTTCAAAAACAAACATAACAAATAAATAAATAATTTAGAAGAGTAAACATCCGTTTTCGGTTTAGTGAATATCTTAAAAAAACAGGAGTGCTTTATATTTAAAATTTCATGTCCGTAAGTTTCACCGTTTTGTCTGTAGAGCGTTCATACGTCATTGAGATAATGGTTGTATGTGATTCAAGTATATACCATCAAAACGTGTAATTCCAATGAAATTTTCGAGTTTTAATTCTTTATTAATGAATCTATATGTATGAAAATGTAATACATATATCGAATCATAATTTGATTAATTTATAATATCGAAAATTATTTTTTTTAATTACACACAGAACAACGTGAACATTAATTTTAAAAATATTATATTTATATACTCTTTAGTTTATTACAAGTTAATATTTAATTTATAAAACTGTTTAAGTATAGCAAATTATTTGTATAATAAAAATAAAGTTGAAATATATACGGTTTGAAAAGGTAACAGATATAATAATGAAACTAGTCGAGTACTGAACAAGAATACATAATGACAACGCAACAAGAAAATACAACCAATTACGAGCAACCCAGTTATATATATAATAAAACTTTAAAATCAACCCGGAATAACGGATGTGACGTCGTCGACAACAAAACCGGAAACTAGATGCATTTTTCATGAACCAGTTACTAAAATTAGAACATTGTTTTACAGGCATCTCTCTCCAATGACACCCTATCATGTTTTCATCTCTCTCTTTAACAAACAGACGCATAGGGTATCTTAAAACTCGGTATATCTTTTTGGCATTTTTAACTGACACTCTTAAATTCTTGTTAAATATTTATAAGAAGGCATTCTGAATTTTTTTTACCTAGCGTCTATTGAATGCGAGCGGTGTGAAAATATGTAAATATTAAATGTATTTACGATTTTGCATTTGAAAAGTTTATAGTACTGCATGGAAATCAACCTGCATTCTAGATATTTACGAAAATACGAACACGGTTTTTTATCGGATTTTAAATATTTTATTTGGTCTACCGTCTTCAATGTGGCCTATATCATTACTAATAAATATGATTTGTTGGAGACCGAACTGAAGATAAATACATTTTATTTATAGAATGCCACACAATTCTTATGAAAAAATAGTTTTGATCAAATAAGCCGAGTTTATGATATGTATATGTTTTAAATCACTAATCACAAGTTTTAATACCCACTAGCTTTAATCTAAAATGGGATGTTTAAATTAAATGCTTTTATTTGTTATATTTGCGGTTCTTCACGGCCTCCTTGTGGAAAGGCCACGGCTCCACAGGGGGCCGCGGCCCACCACTTTAAGAAGCCCTGAATCTAGAAAGTGACTGATAGGTCAATCATAGCAGGGTTGCACGTAAAAGTATGCCAGGTTTCGATTTGGGGATTTTGGGGTTTTTTCAGGTTTGTAGAAGTCAAATTATAAAACTATAAATATTTATACATAAGTATAAATAATACATAATAATTGAAATAATAAACGATTTTAACATAAAATTACAATCATGACTGTATGGGGCTTACCCAAACGCCAAAACTTTTATAAAAAATTAGAGCGCTGAAAACGACTATTTTGAATTATTTTAACTAAAACTGAATATGTTATCTAAATCACAATAACTTTATTTGTTTTAGTATAAATTCAATTTTATTACAATAAATTTAACAATCAATAGTATACTAGAAATTAACTGTTATACTAACATCACATTAATATTTCAAATTAAATTTCAAAAGTAACATATTAAGACTATAAAAATTTAATAAAGATATAAAACAAAGTTAGTATCTTTCGAACGTATATACATATATAGTTAGAGCAAAAAAATCCTCATTAATTGAAAAGTACAGGGTAAAAATTAGACAAGGTTAATGCTCTAAAACGGCATTGTTCCTTTCCCGCCTACATTGTTATTTAACACATTTCGCTCTCTCAAAACTGTCACGACGCTGACAGTAGAGTTTCATTAAAGGTCCTAGAACTTTTGTAACAAATACCACTGAATATTTCAATTAGTACTGTGACTTTATTAAATATTTAATATCCCAGTTTGTGTGACTCCGTTTAATAAAGAATTATTAAACGAGAATTCAAGCTATTATATTAACAATAAAGGAATCTTGGTATAAATATTTTTTTCTATACAATACAAATACCATCAAATAATCAGTTATAATATGTAGAATACAGAATGCCCGATATTTTCGTTTTCCTTAAAATAAAAATAAAAGAGTTTTCACAATGAAAAAGGTGATGGCCCGCCCCGAAGTGTGTCAATACATATGGTCGAGGAAATCCCGCAGTAACTAGATAAATAAATTTTAATAAATATATTATTAACATAAATAATCATTTTTTCTACTGCTCTATTATCAAATAATATTTATCAAGATAATTATCATTTCACACCCTGCCAAAAACTTTCAAAAATACGAGTAATATTGTCTACCTGTATCTTCGAAAGTATCGATGAACTATTCTGTAATCATACCAAGATTACATGAAAACTATCAGGAGTCGTCGGGTTTTCGCTAGTGTTTTTTTAGTGTAAACGAAACACTTGGAATTTCTTCGGTGTCCGTCCGTCCGTCCGTCAGTCACAGGCGATTTTATTTGAAACTATTCAACTTAAAAATTTGAAATGAAGCACAGAGATAGAGTGTGGTTTTTCAATTGTAGTCACGAAGTATAGAAAGTTGAATTTTGATTCTGAGGGTTTATTTCAGGGGGTAAATTGGATAGTGAAAAAAATATGTTTTTTCGAGCATTGTGTGTAGGGTGTCAAATGAAAGCATATTAAAACACAAATTCAATAATATATATGATATATTTTAGTTACTTATTCATTTTTAAAAAGTTTTTTCGAGAAAACGCTTAAAAATTGCCGCCCCTTACCCTAATCACCAATAGAATCACTCTGAAAAAATCATGAATATTGAAAATTAAGTGAATAATAAAAATTAATTATTAAGGATTGAAAAAGTTTATCGACAAAAATATTTCTCACAATGTAAAAAAATGGAAATACTGGCAAAACTATAAAATAATACAATACATTTGATCATAATGTACATTGTTTTTGATGGGGTTTTGTTGAATTTTAAATAATATATTGGATGCATGTATAGAATAAGTCCACTAGTTGAACGGAGTATTTTCCTTATTTTATAAAATATTCAATGAAAAATGTATCTATATAAACAACATTGCATTTATATAATTATATGTAAATTTGTATAGCGTTAGAGCCAAAAATATAATCCTATTGTCCAGATTGCTTTTTCTTTATTTCCCTGTGCAGATATGCACCAAACAAAACAGCAATTTTTGTTTAAAATTAACCAAGACTTTCTGTGAATCATTTATGGAAATTTTTCAATTACAGCTTGCAGAAGGTTTTTTCTTCTAAATTTAGTTTGACCTGAAAACTGTATCCTATATAATCAAAACACTTGCAATACTGTGCATAAGAATCTGAAATAAAATAATTAATAGTTTTTTCAATCGAAATTAATTCATAATTTAATTTAATTAATTATTTTAATACTGTATTCAAATTATAACAAACAGTTACATTTAGTTATCATAATACTTGGTACGCCACTGACTTAAACCAAGGATTAAAATACAAGTGTTGTATGACGAGAAAAAGCAACGCAATTCCGGAAACAGTAATGACGTTTCCGGGCTTAGGAAATTCAAAACAAAAGGACATTAACGACGAGTGGACTATTGTTAATGATACACTACTTTATATTTTCCACTTTATTTTTATGACATTCACCATTTCAAAATTTTATAGTACTTAATATTATATTTGAAATACTTTAATTGAACACTTGTTATTATAAAACATTATAAGTTAATGTTAATATAAACTTTACACATGTGAGTTTTAATAGTACGTACAGTGTGTTAAGTAAGATCATGTACGGCATTACTCGCAGTCGGTAAGTTATGCAAACCTAAATCTTTTTTCATCGGGTTTAAGAAACCCCTGCCTTTTGCGCTTTAATGAAAAAATTTCAGTCTATGTCGATCTTTTGTCAGAGAAACACAGAAATCGCGATTTGAGTGACGTTTACGCGAAACGTTTGAAGCCGTGTTTTTTTTCACGCACCCAAAAGGGTCAAAAATGTCTTATATAGTGGCGGCCAAGTACATTAAAATCGAAGGCATTTTTTAGAAGTGGGTGATTTAAAGAGTCGAAAAATGTCGACGACTTTCCCGATCGTGCTCCAATAGAGAAAGTGACCAAAAAGGAGGAAAAACTGATCATGACATTATTTTCAAAAGATCGACATGGACTGAAAATTTTCATTAAGGCGCAATAGGCGGGAGTTCCCTGAACCTGATGAAAAATATTTAAGTTTGTACAACTTACCGACTGCGAGCAATGCCGTATACGCTCTTACTTAACACATTATTATTGGTATTTCTTCAATATCTTCTCTATCAATTTTGGAGTAATTACATATTTTGAAATACACAAGGCTATATCGAAAAAAAAGTATAAAGTAATGTTATATTTTTTAATGACATATTTAATTACAGTTATGAAGGTTTGAGTACATTATATAATTTAATTTGATAAATAAAAAAATGAGCAATGGGAATGTCTGGCAACACAAAAGAGATTAATAAAAACATATGTAAAATGTATAATATGGATATTTTAATGACAAAAAATTAAACAAAAACATTGAAAATATATACGAGTTAAATGTAAAAATCTAATTTTAAAAACAAAGAAAAATAAAAATAAATATTTATCGAAATATGATATCACTATAGAAATTGATAAATCAAACAAAAAAACTCAACAAATATATCTATAATTATTTATAAATATGTTCTTGGAGGGTGAAGCTAGCTTCCAAGAAACACAGCAACAGCGGGATTGTATCACGCTTCATCTGACAAATTATATTGCGCCAGATGAAGGGTTAATTTGTACTCGTACATATATATTAATTTTTATAATTGTCAACACATAAAAACGCATGTTTCATAAGTATGAATCATATCTAATAATACTAATTATGTATTTCATAAAATATAATATTTCAATACACAATTTTAGATATATGTTTAACTTATTTGTTAGTTTATACGTCTCTCTTATGTTAGTTTATATAATCTTTATAAAAATATTAAATACGCAATACCTACTAAAACTTAATAATGGTGTATATGTAGAATATCTTAATCATAAAAAAACACGTTTATATTTTTAAACACCGTTATTTGATTAAAAATGATCTTCAAATTATACATAATAATAATATTGTAACATGTTATAGGTATATTACAGTATCATAAAAACTTATAGCAAATAAAATAACAATAAAGTATGACATATAATGCTTTAGTGCAACTATAAATTCATGTACAGTATAAATATATTTTGATATAAAGCAGAATTGCTTGACAATAAAAAAAATAATGTTCAGCGATTTCAGAAAAAAATTGAACATGTTACACAGTTTGCTAATCTTTATTATTAAGTATGTCCGCCAGATTAAATACCTATAAAATTGTATGTGTCTGTTATCTTAGTTTTGATTCAATAATGTTGTGGTATTTAAACAGATTTTAAATATCCTTTGTGGTTTTGTGTCAATATTAAAATGCTACTCTGCAATTTTATATCCCTAAAGATACATTTTTTTAGTTTCACATTATAATTGTTAGCTTTATGTCAGAAGCTAACAAATATTTTTTAGCTAAAAATAACATTAAACGGAATATGTATTATGTGATATTATCTATGGATTAGTTTTGAAATGATACTATAATATGTATATTTGGTGAATATATACCACGAAGTGGTAGCGCATATAAGCTCGATTTTCTGTCCATCCGTCTGTCTTCCACCGCGAGAAATCGGCCCCCTGACCACCTAGAGACCTCGGGTTTTCGCTAAATGGAAGGTCTGTGGTTCTAGTTAAGTCCATTTTAGGAATATTTTCGGTCATGACCCTCGTCCCTTCAAAATTTGTTATTTATGGCTTCATGTACTTCGTTGGACTCGAGAATGATTTACGAATCGATTGACAATGATATTTTTTGAGTTGTGTCAAGTGGGTTACACGGCATATATGTATTTGATATTTTTTTATATATATGTAATTATACTTTTACTAAATACAATCTTACATATTTGTACATTGCTAAAAATTTAATCGGGTCCCTGAACACCTGTTTATAATTTGTCAACACGAACCTTAGTAAGCATCATTATCTCGATGACGTCTTTCGAAACGTTGATATACACGTGTAATTAGCATACGGTTTAATGAATTAACCCTTTCCTTCCTCTATTTTGTAGTATAAGTAGTGGACCGACAAACTTGAGACGTTAGAAACAAATCGAAACTCCACAAGAGTATTCTATAAGTTATTATCAATCGTTCAGAAGTTCCATCATAGACGCTGCCTACTGTTCAAATCGTCCAAAGCGTCTAAGTTGTTCAGTGTTCACTAATTACTTCAGTCCAAGCTGCCTGCTTCTCACTTCGTCTTAGCTGACCGCTAACCATTCCGTCTAAGCTGTGCGTTTGTCACTCCGTCTAAGCTGCCCGCTAATCACTCCGTCCAAGCATCACTTCGTCAAACCTGTCCGGTAATCAGTCCTGAATCTTTAAAAGTGGTTTTGGAAATTTCAATAATTTATCGAAACATTGTACAATTCATTTTCATTATTGAAATAAATGTTTTATAAAAAAGATTAAATTGAAAGGCATTTGTGAGCATGAAAATCAGTCTTGAATTTTTGTGTTTTATTTATTTTTTTGTCAATTCAAAAATGTAATTTACACTTACTAATGAATGTGACAAGTATGTTTAATAAAAATTTTATTTATTTGTTTTTAAATTTTTAGGGTTCTGTAGAAAAGATAGTTTCTCCATGTCCGTCCGTCTTCAAAAAAATTTTATTAGCTTTTCGTTAACTTGAAAAAAACTCTTTAAGTGATCACAGCATGAGATTTACAGTTTGTAGTGTTTCAAATTAAAAAAAATCGAAACTGAAGTAAAAAATATCCAACTAAAATAAAAAGTGATCCACTTTTTTCTGGTGTGAAGGTTATTGGAAATTTTTCAAAAATCAATTTTAAGTTCCGATTACCTATGTATGTACCTACATACATCGAGTAGGGATATTAATTCTTTTAAAATTCTCATACATGACAATCATATAATAAAACAAGAAGAAGAAAGTGATTTTAATCTTTAGTTTTTTCAGCTCTGACAAAATAATAATTTTGTACATTTTATAAACAATATTTTTTCTGACTAATACACTGTTTACTGATAATATTGTTGATTTGACTAACAATAAGGTACTGGCACCAGCCTTGAACAACACCACAGCATTTTTAACCTAAATATTCTGAATCAGAAATATTTGTTGATATTTGATTACTGTCATTACCTACTGGATATTGATCTATATTCATTTAACTGTCATACAGCGTGATTTGACGAAAATTGATCATTTTGTTTAAAAATAGTGGATGAATAATTATCGCGGTTTGGCACACTATCAAGAAAAGTATATTTTCTTATGTAAATGCTTTACATTGTTTTACATTTTATGACTCTTTATTTTATAACGTTTCTGTAGTAGTACTAATCATTTTATAATTATTAGCAAGTGTTCATTACTGGTTTTATTTTGTCCATTACTGGAGAAAAAATATATACAGAATAAACGGCTATAATTTAAAAAATAAACTATATTTGCGGACTCAATTAAATTGATTTAATAAAGAGGTAGTTATTTTATTAGTAACAAAGTTTGATGAGAAATATAAAAAAGTAACCCACCAATCCAAAAAACAACATACTTTGCGTTTAACGCGTTCAAGACAGTATCTGATTCTTATTTGTAAGTATTTTTACACATTTTTTCTAGTTTTTTAATAGCACGCTTGTATCTCGGGTCGCTGGTAAATCTCTTACTTCGGACTGAATTAAAGTACAGCAAATAAATATTTAATGATTTTATATATAACTTTTAAAACAAAATAAATAGTTAATCTATAATCTCTTCAATAGACCAAAAGAACTGTTTATATTTCTTCAATTTGAGCACTCTTTTAAATTATTCAAATATTTATTTTAAAAAAATATTAATTTATTTATATTTGTCCTCTATTAAAGGATGTTTTTCAATAATATTAAGTCTGTTGAATAAGACAAAAGACTTTTTAAGTAAGAATTATATTTATTCCTTTTTAACATAAAAATAGACTCAATACTTATGAGCAATGTTTTTAATATGTCGTATAGTTCCCTTCGTTCTCTAGAATGGCCTGGCATCTTCTCGGCATACTTTCGACCAACTTTTCAGCATACTCGTCGATAAAGCCCTCCAAACTTTCTGAATATGGTATGCCAGCTGTTTCAAAACGTTTCTCCGTGAGATGGCTTTTCTTGGTGATTTTTTTTGATAGCTTTTACAGCAGCACTGAAAGAAACCCGCTTCAAACATGCATTATAAAAACTGGTGATCGCGCAATAGCCTTTGCGTAGAGTAGTACAATCATATCCCGAAAGATGGCGTAACTTGAGTTTTTAGGGTTCCGTAGAAAACTAGGAACCCTTATAGTTTCTCCATGTCCGTCCGTCCGTCTTCAAAAATTTTGAGATAATAAGATGAAATTTGGTCTACGGCCGTAGATTGATGACCCAAAAACAGAAATGATAATATTTTTGAAAATAAAAATTTTTTAGACCCCCCTTTCATAAAATAAAAAGTGTTTTCAAAAAAAAAATTTCACCTACACCATTGAGTGGGGTGTCGTTAGAAAGGTCTCCTAAAATGCAACAAAAAATGTAACAGAAATTTTTAATTTTAACCCTTCGATCACGATGTATTTTCTCTCTAAAGTCATTAAAAAAGCGTCCCCCCCCTCTATTTTCTAAACTATCAATTTAGAAAATCTGAAAAAATTCCAGAACGTATATTTTAATTAGTACTTTCACTGAAAATTATAACGAACATTGTCAAAAATATTTTGGACCCCTCTTTCATAGACTGAAAATTGAACTTTTTTCCCCACTTACCCTATTGAGTGGGGTGTCATTTAATAGGTCTCGTAAAATGCAATAAAAAACGTCAAATAACTTTTTGATTTTAACCCTTCAGTCGCGATATATTTGCTTTTTAATGTCGCTGTCAGAGCGTCTCCCCCCCTCTATTTTCTAAACTATTGATTCAAAAAATCTGAAAAAAATTCAGAATGTAGCTTTTAATTAGTACTTTCACTGAAAATTATAACGAATATTGTCAAAAATATTTTGGACCCCCTTTTCATAGATTGAAAAGTGAACTCACATTTTTTTCATTTACCCCATTGAGTGGGGTGTCATTTGATAGGTCTCCTAAAATGCAATAATAAAAGTCAAATGACTTTTTGATTTTAACCCTTCAGTCACGAAAATTTTGAAAAATACTTTTTATAAATCGTAGTGAGAATGACTACGGAACCCTATCATGTGCGTGCCCAACACGCACTTGCCCGTTTTATTTTTATAAAAGTACCTACCATATTTTATCTCGTTCAATAGACTGTAGTTAGTAGTTAGTGTATTTATTCTCCTGTAAAATTCTCATTAAATAGACGTTGAAATAGTTATACTAACGAATATAAAAAAGAAACCAAAGAAATTACATCTATTCCGACTATGATAAAAAACACTGGAATACAACAATGTAACTATGACAACCTAGTGAAACAAAACTTTTAGAAGTTTTGTCATTATTGTCAACATTGACATTGATTAAAATAAAATTATAGCTTTTACAGTCCGCATCATTTTTAATTAATATTTCTCATAAAGTCAACGGAAATATCATGTTTTAATATTTACATAATGTAGTATTTAGATTTTGAAACTTTTATTTAAATAAAATTATAAAAATATAATGTAGGGTTGACAACCTCCATAAGCCACGTGTTTTAGCTTTTATATTATATATAAGATATTTTTTTAAATTGCAAATATCAACTAGGGCTGTTCATCGAAATGAGATTCGCTTCAGTTCTGACGAGACAAGACAACTTAAACTTTAACGAAACGAGATCGTTTAAAACTTTGGCGAGACAATATCAACTTTAATTATTATTAGTCTCGTTGAGAGTCCCGGTTTTCACAGATTATCAATAATTTTAATCTTTAAATCAATAATTAAAGTAAAATACATAATTTTTAAAATTTTTATGCTTTTTACATAGAAATAAACACATATTTTTAGTTTTCTGTCTATCACAGCCTTCTAAGTACTGAACTATTTGACCTAAAATGCTGAGATTTAGCATATAATTATAATAAGTGCTGGACCAATAATAGACCTGAGTTATAAAAATAACAGTTTGAGTTTTGGACGTTTTTTAAGAAGGAGGGGGAGACAAACGGATTAACAAAATCATTTTTGTTATCACAGTGTATTTATTTCTCATTTTTTATTAAAAAAAAATTATCGTAATAATTAAATCATTAGAAAATGATTCAATTTTCATCTAAAAACTGCGTGTTTTTTTATTATTAAACGTAAAAAAGGTTGACACGAACTAGTTTTTTATATTCATAATTTTTTAACTTACATAAATATAAAAGTCTGATACGGCAAGTCAGGTTACGAGTATAATGTGCCTATAAAAAAATAGTAATTCTTATTTCGCGACATATGGAAAATTATTTTTAAAATTACTCATTGTTTTTTCTATAAAAAGACGTTCGAACTCCAAAAAAGTATTAATAAGGGATTATAATAAACATGTGTACGTATACACATATATTATATCATATTTTTCCTCTCAAACCACTAGTCCAGCAAAATTATCATTTAGAATCATACAACAGCATCTTAATATATGGCATATTATTTCATGCACTACGGCACGATAAAAGTATGCAAATTTTATTAATAAAAGCTCATCGAGCTCGAACGATTCCTCCTCGCGTGGACGAAATTGAATTTCGCGTGCTCGAACTGGAATAAAACAAAAACTATAAGTATCTTAATTTTAAAACTTGTGCTCCGCGCTCTCAGAATGAATATCCAATATTGTCTTCAGCGTACCTGTGTAGGTAATGCAAATATCGTTTTAAAAAAAAGTTGCATCAAATATCAAACCTTGTTTATAAAACTTCTGGATAAAGGAGTTATTGAAGACAGGCATTAAAATTACCATAATGAATTATTTTGTACTCCCTTTATTACCGCACTATATAACGACGGCGTGGGTAATTCAACCGCTCTATACAACGATGGCTAGAGGGGCGCCCACCACCGTGCCGACGAGTAAGAAATGTTTTTGGACTGACTAGTACGTGCTAGCCATGGTAGGGATAGGTCATTCTATAGAGCGGTTGATCAGTCCTTGTATTGGGCGGTCTTTAAATAGAAAGTCTTTGTGTAGAGCGCTGAATGTATAGTTTATTTTTTTTTGCTTCTTGAATTCTAAATATAAACCATAACATGTCCATATGAATAGTTATAATAATAAGCCAAAATTTTCTAAATAAGGTATGTCACATTAAGTTAGATTAGAACTTATAGATTAATTAACAGCTCGAAGAAGAATATAGTTTTAAATAATACAATCCGTTGATACTGTAAAATTTGGCGCTCCACTGCTGTATAATTGTTTTACTTTTTTTCAATAAAAACATAAACTTTATCCACAAAACATTTTCTAGACTAGAGAATTTTTAAATTAAATTATAGTAAAATTAACTTTCAGGGCAAATTTCGCACGAAGTTTTTTAACACCTCAAATCCTGATTAATGAAGTATAATATCATCTGCAAAAGTTTGATAAGTAGCTTTTCGATATTGCATATAATTATTCCCTGTTGGAATATCCATCATAAACTTTCAAATAGTTCAATAGTTCATAGGGTTTTATGAAGAACACTGTGTATGGTATGTACTTATATGTAGGTATGTAAGAATGTATTCATGAACAGGGTCGGTTTTGTAGTTAATACTGTACGTTACATACCACATACAGTTTTTTATGTTCATATTTTAATGAAAATATAATTAATATAGGGTTATATTTAATTGCACTATATATTAGATATGTACATCGAACATAAATTTTAATATTTTTCAATTAAAATTTTATAGCATCCACTTTATACACGTGAACATAAATTTTAATACTTTTTTTAATGCATAAATATTTAATCAATTTAATGTATAGAAAATCACATTAAAAATATCAAATCTATTTGGGTCAAAGAAAGAAGGCTAGTAGGTAGGTTAGACAATAAATACATCAAAAATATTAAATTTTTAAATTTGACAGGTCCAAATCTAGGTCAAGCGCAAAGTATTATTTTTTTAGTGTAAAGTATTTATTATTAGTGGAAACTATTTATTTTAAATGATATAACTTGTTATTAGTTCAATATCTATATTTGTATAATGTTGAATAATTAATTTTTCGTGCAGTATATTTGTTATAAGTGAAAACAATTAAATAAAACGTGTTTATTATTAAAAAAAAATTATTTAAATACAAGCCATTAATATATACTTTAAATGTATGATTTGCGTCTGGTTTTTATTAAAATTTTCAATATCAATCACACGAAGTATTTTCAAGATTGTTATCTAATTTATGTAGATAAATGATATTTTTAAAATTCATGCTAAACATTGTTTAATCATGTTTACATTTATATTCATATCTGGATCTTAAGATATTAATAAATTTCAAATTGATATCAAAACTAAATCAATAAATAAAATAACTATTCCGAAAACACAAAAATCCTGAAGTAGTTTTGAACCTCACCTCATAGGATTTTATTCTTATTAAGTATCCCATTTATTCAGAGTTATCCGATATAAGCTTGTAAAGTTCCTGGTTTCATAATACTGCTTTTTCCTATTATAAATCATTTTAGTGATGTTTTTGAATGTTTAAAAAATATTCTTCTGGGCAGATATTTTTTTATATTCAACAGACTTTAAAAAAATTAAGAATTTTTTAAAAATATCTGCTATAATATTCAAATACATAACTAATAATTAAAAAAAAATGTAATGAATGTATATCGGATAACTTTTTTGAACTAAATCATTTAAAACTTGATTACTTATATAGCTTCACATCGAAACGAGATTTTTCTGTCTCCTCTCAGCATGCTAAAAAATCTAAAAAAAAATTGACAGCGACCAAAAAAAGCTTATTGACTTGCCGCGCCAGACTATAGCCCTGGCAGCCCGCCTTTATGTCTTGGTTTTGGTCTCGAAACGAGATTGCTTTAAATTTAGACTAAACGAGACCGAAATGGTATAAACTGTATTTAAACACCTCACTGATAATCTCATTTTTAATAAGAGAATTAGTAAAAAATAATAATATACGTATAAGCTTCGTCATATTTCAAAATTCACACAGAATCAAGACTTTTGTTGGTCTTGGCTTCGTGTACGAGACAAAACGATTTTTTATGAGACGAGATAACTTCAATTATGAAGTCGAGACGAAACTGTAAGTTGTAATATATAAAACTAAGCCGAGACTTCAGTTCCAAAACCCAAGCCGAGACTGATCTGACTCTCGTCTTGCCTCATGTGCAGCTTAACAAAAAAAAATCTTTCACACTTTCATTACTGAAATTTTTTGTATAGTTTCAAGTTTCTAGGCTACATAATTTACGTATTACGGCTGTGGCGATAAAATGGGATTCATAGAGTAGACCTACAGAACCCTAAAATGATTTATATGAGATACTGTTAAAATTTGTGTATTTGATAAATATAGATCCAACTCTGTACATATACTTCATATAAAACATACAGGATGGTTGGAATGTAATTATGGAAAGTTTCAGATATAACTTGTAGAGAGACTGTATGGTGTAAAATTTATTAGCGAATGAGTGCGGAAAACCGATTACAGTTCCAAACTTTGCATCAATGTGTTGTTGTTAGATGCTTATGCGTTGGAAAATGTAGTAACTTTGCTAAATTATTGTCTCGTTGCTAATTTTCATTGATACGTAATATTTCAGTCAAGTTCAATGACGATGAACCGTGAGTTAAAGTATATTAATTATTTCGTATTTTTCATTACAATCAAAATACTCGTACAATATCAATATCGACAAAAAATATTTTGGGACTTTTAGGTTATAGAATATCTCAAATTCCTGACGTGATGAAACCAATTGGGCAACAAATTCGGTTCTGGCATGCCAAAAGCTTCCTAAATTATCTTTCAGATTTCTGTTACATTACAAAAGTTTTTTTTTGTTGACCAGTGTAATTTTTAATTCCATTCGAAAGTCCTACCTACTTCCATAAATGAAGAGAGTTCTTGTATAAGTTATTACTCTCTTCCTTAGAATATGTTATGCAATCATGATTTATAACATATACTGCAGATTTAAGTCCAGAGAGTTTATTTACAATATTTATGCGTATATAAATTTATATTTCTGTCACCCAAAACATTACGATCACCTCAAGTTAAATAATTAAATGATACAATGAAGTATTGCGTTTTCACACGAGAAAGGGTTTAGGTAAGTCTCGTGTCGGATTTAGAACTTACAGCCTCGTCTTCGTCACCAACAGTCTATTTACCGTATTGTCTCGTCAATATTAAAGCCGATTTCATCGTGACACGAAACCCTATAATGTATATTTTACACGAAAAAAGCACTATTTTTAAAACTTTTATATAAACAAAACTAAAATCTTCCAATAAAAATGTAATGTTTTTCTTGTTAAATTCTTTAAAATACGTAATTTTTTTTGGTGGTATAAAATACGATTAAAATAAATTGAAAGAGTAGTTTGTATTCCAAAATCTATATAATAAAATTTAGGTCATTTATTTGCAATAAAAAATTAATATAGAAAATGTTTATTTCTTATAATTAAAAAAAGTAAGTTTTTATGAACTTTTACCTTTACTAAGTTCGTCGATTGTTTTTTTTACCCGAAATAAATGTTTTTTTTATTAAATATACAAAATATTGATTTTTGGACTGGAGAAATCCCTTATCTGTAGCAGCACTATAAAAGGGTAATCTAGTATTGAAATTACCACCACTACAAAATAATTTCTTCACTGAAGTCCTTGAAAAAGCTTCTCTGAGATTAAACGTCATTACAAAATGATAAGTCCTACGACACAAAAGTTATAAAATAATAATAATTTAAAACAATACGTATAAAGCATTTACATAAAAATACACTTTTCGAACCGCGATAATTATTTTTCCACTGTTTTTAAACAAAATGATCAATTATATTATCAATATCCATTAATTGCATTGCAGTTATCAAATATCGACAAATATTTCTAATTCAGTAAATTTAATTAAAAACTGCCCAACACTGAGGTAATGCCAAAGATGCTAATACCTTACCTATTTAAAAATTTCTAAATTTTCAACTTTTTGTGTTGTTACATGTTTTATTAACATAGTTTCATTAGATTGGAAACTGCAAATAACTTACGTAACTTCATCTGCAGATAGTTGTTATTCTCTTTGTTTTAGTTCTAGGAGAACTTATGTACATATGTACGAGTAGGTACATACCTATTACAATTTCAACAATATTCGTGTTGAATGATACTAGATGTAATGGTTATAGAATAATTAGAATTGTAGTTATTTACAAAGACAAGAAGTTTATTGTGACCAAATTAAAAGTTTAATAACTATACAAAAGATTTTTAAAAGACTTTATTTTTAAACCATTCGTTGCAAAGTTAATAATTGTACTTTATCGAAAACTGTACTTTAAATGGATATTTTTCTTATAAGTTTGTAGGTAAATAAAAAATTAATTCCCTGATTCGTAACCCTGCCAGAGCTCTCAGAGTTGTACTCAATGAAAGTACTTGAAGTGAAAGTATCAATATCTCAGTAAAAGTATTTATAATATCATGCAATTTTTATATTATTTTCAAATGTACTTGAACTAAGTACTTCAGCTACATTACTTGTTAAATTCAAGTAATACAGTCCCTGGCCATATTATTAGACGCACTATAAGATTTTATATAAAATGTCATATTAATTATCATGTGATACTATTGTTTTTACTAGATACAATGCATATTTTTGTATTATCCACTTAATTATTTACTTTTTTCACACAAATAAAGCATCATTATTATAGAAAAAATATGTATTTATAACTTGAAAAAATTGAAATTAATGTAATTAAATGTTAATATTTTGTTGAGCCAACCTTTAGCTGCTATGATGCGCGGCATGCTATCAATGCAAGACTTTACTGTCTCCTGGATTTGAGGATGATGATTCCACACATGAATGATCTTTTCTGAGTTGCGTTTTGTTTCTGATTACATATTTAGCCATTTCTCTTTTCATCAGCTCCCACACGTTTTCATTCGGATTCATATCGGGGCTTTTACCCGGCCAATCCAACAGAGGGATATTTTGTTCTTCCAAAAAAGCTTTAACAGACCGTGCTGTGTGGCAGGGAGCTCCATCTTGCATAAAAATGTCCCCATTTGGAAACCATTCTCTGAGCTGCGGAGTCAACAGATTTTGTAAGACTAAAACTACAGTGCGTCTAATAATATGGCCAGGGACTGTACGTTGAAAAAGTTTTTAAAGTATCAAGTACTTTCTACTGTTTTTAAATGTACTTGAAGTAATTTTTCAATTATTTAAGTATTGCCAGCTCAGAAACCCTAATGTTCATTTAGAATTAAATATTCTTTAATTAAATTAAGTTATATTTAATAAAATTAATTTATTAAAACAAAAATCGAATAATTTATCTACCAGTAATAATATAGTCCATATCATTTCGGCAATGCAATTACAATTCTTCATGTAAAGATACAAACATTATATTGTATATTACATTATCTTACTGTTCTTTTTAATGGCTTCAAAATCGTGGTACTTATATATTTAATTTAATTGTTTCAGGTCAGATCTCGCAGCCTCACACACCTAGACAACCTGGACCCGTCTCTACTGCGTAGCGGCTCCGGTATGTCCGGAGTGGACAGCGGTGGAGGCGGCGTGTCCGTGACAGCAGCCAGCACGCCGTGCGGTGGCAGCGACATGGGGGCGGTGGGTGACCACCCGGTGCCATCACCGGGGGTCGGGTCGGCCGTCACGCTCAAGGATGCGCTGTCAGAGCCCGACTGTAGCACCCGGTTCTTCCGGCCGTCCCAGCCCCTGCTCATGGTACCGCCCCCCACGCCGCTCAGAACTTCACCATCCGCCAACAGCACTGCCGCCATGAAGAGATTCATGATGTCACAGAGTCAGGTTTGTCAAATAATGTCTTATAATACATTTTGTATCAGATATAATATGTAGTGAAATGTACTCGTATGTATATCATTACAATAAATAAGCTTTTTCTACAAATTAAAAATGTTAAAAATATATAATAAAAATAAATAAAATATATGTTAGTAAAAATCTATAAATATTATTGGTTATGTGTGTCTCAGGCCCCAACTCACCTTTCAATTAATCAACATTGAATGTACATTTGAGTAACTTAAAATGAAATATATTCAGTTACTTATACTTCCACTGAGAAAATTACTCGAGACAAAAAATCCTTTTTTATATTATCTCTACAAATTTCAGTCCTATATTTCAAACCATTCAAAAGTTATTTAGATGACCCCGAACATTTAGAAGGTACTATATACTCTTAATCCAACTATATTATTGTTTCTCTTTAAAGCAATATTATCGGAGGAAAACAAGAACATAGATTAAAAATATATTATAAATATTTAGAAAAAAATGTTTTCGTTATATGTATATAAAAAAAGGATTTCTTGGCCCAAATCATCTTTTTTAGTAATAGATATTCAGACATTTAAAAGCCAGCGCGGCAGCATCACTTACTCCCTACAAGTTTCATTTGTATAAAAAGCACTTAATAATTTTTAGGCTAATTGAATTATCGTGATGTCACATTTTAATTTTTATTAAATTTCATTATTATTTTACAACCTATTTTTGCATTTTTAGCACGAACTAAATGCAAAATCAAGAGTCTAATACAAAATATATTATTTAAATCTATACTAAAATAAAATCGATTTTTTTAGGCGAATAGAATCACTTAATATAATTGATTAATAAATTTCCTCTGCTATTTTTCTTTGTTCTAATACTAGAATTAACTGATATTTCAACTTGAATTCATTTAATCATTTATAACCTTTATCCGAATCAATAATTAATTAATATTTACATATAATCTACATTTTTATGTCTCCAAATTTTTGTACTTAAATTAATCATATTTAATTGAGCAATTTGACAATTTGAAATGTAACTGTTTTGATAAATATTATTAAATTACTATTTATGTTTTATGTTCAAATATGCTATAGCAAACATACAAATAGTGACTCATAAGAAAAACATATCGTTGTAAAGTAGAGTAAAAAAACACGGTCAAATATAACATATAGCCAACTTAGTGGTCCATAAGAAAAATTAAAATTAGAGCTTGTAACACGGAAACTAAAAGTGGTATAAAAATTCAAAATACACCAATCAATTCTCACATAAAGTGCTTTAAGAAACTGCAAACAAAAAAATACCTATGTACTTTGACAAAAAAAATGTAGTCACTTAAATAAATTCCGAGTTTTTAGATTTTTAGTTATACCGCTAAACAACATATAATTTTTAATATTTTTTGATGTAGTAATACGCACCCCTTCATTACAAATAATTCATCTCATTTAACCACATCTGTATCTTTTACCGTTTAGGATATCTCCATGCATTTCACGCATATCTTGGACACCCTGTATGTTACGAGTATTTTACTATCTATTTTCTCTGTATATGTACTCTCAAGGTTTATTTCGTTTTTTTATAATTCTGGAGTACAATACAATTATATTTAACAAAAATATTGAATAACATGTAGCAAAAAAGAATGATTTCTCTTATTTCACATTTCGCAATAACATTTACATTCCCATCTGAAAATAAACTATGCTGTTTAAAAATACATCCGGCGTAGCCGTAAAGTTCCGTTGAGGAAATTCGTAATTACCCGAAAAAACAAGGACTCGCGCGTCCTGTGACGTCAACAACAAGTTCGAACACGGGGAAGATGTTTTATTTCAACGCACGTCGGTGAATATCAATGAGACAAGACGGGAAAAAGTTTCAAGAAAACTGGTCTCGTACGGCATGTAATCTGTGCCTCACGTGGATGGGAATGTGGCGGCGGCGCGGCACAGTCTCTGAAAGTGCTGCCATCATAGCGATACAAAAGTTACTAATATTTGTGTCTATTTCAATAAAAAACTTTGATTAAAATTAACAAATACGATTGAAAAAAATATTAGATATATCTAACAAGCTTTACTTATTGAAATAATTAATTTTACTTATTGAAATTAATGTTGCATTATGATAGTCCTTGGAGTAGATCAAAAGTGTCAATGGGCATTAAAAACTCGTGTATCTTTTACCGCTAATCTCGAAAACTACCGAACCGATTTTAATGCGGTTTTCACCAGTAGATAAATAAGTTTTCAGAGCTGGTTCAATTCTATGAAACAATTGAATTGGTTTATAATTTAAAAAAAAAAACGTAAAAATTAGATTTAAACGCTATCATTTGCCAAAGAATTGAAAAATTAACTTTTTTATGGTGGCAATCGATTATCTAAATCTTTGGGAACACATACAAACAGTTAAGCAAAAATAAAGAATCTTATTTTTAACAAAATTTTTTTTGTTACGTCGATAACACTTAACCCTCAAAAGGGGTGATACGTGGCGATTCTAACCTAACACTACCCTAAGAAGTTGTCTGAATGCTCTAACAGTCGCACTGGCTATATATTTTATTGTATTTATGCTTCAGTGCATGCGGGCTAAGTAGGTATCAGCTACCTAACCGCAATGGTGATTGGTATACACTATACACTGTACACTCACCGCTTGATTAACTGACGTAGTTGGTAATTGAACCGCTTGAATTGCCAACGTCGAGAGGGGCCCCCACCACCGTGCCAACCTCAACGTTGATTGGTGAATTTAAATTTCGCGCAAAAATATGGCAATCACGGTAGTATTATGGAGGGGATTGGAGAAGGTCGGCAAATCGCGCGTTTGGTCCGTCGGTCATTCAAGCTGCTGGTAAATCAAAGGTCGGTTAATCAAACGATGAGTGTATACCATCCATACCGAATTCATAATGATTTGACAGCCTTTATAAAACGTTTGATAACGTTCTAATCCGGACCATTTTTTTATAAAATTGTGCATCAATCAAATAACATACCTACCGTTATGTTTTTTCATTACAAAATCTATTTACACACAAGTCAATAATACTTTTTTTTTAATTTCTCTTAATTTCAATTTTCGCATCTAAAATTTATTAACGTTCGTACATCGGCACAAACATCTGTCTAATTCAATGCATAAGTAACATTTAATTAAATGTAATACGGGTATCTCACCTTTGGAATACTTATATTGTCAATATGGAGCTTTGTGGTACTAACTCTAAATTGAATTCATTCGTTCGGATAGTGTCGATGAAACAGACTCTGTCCGTTCATTGCGTATCTCCCCTATATATATTTATTATTATTTATATATAATCCCCGAATAACCATTCAAGAATATATGACTTAGGGACAAATATAAATCGATTTTAGTAATTTTAACTTTCGCATACAACTCGTATTTGTTTTCTTATCGATAAAAACTCAATAAAGTATTTATTAAACATTTTTCTGCAATACAAAACTTTTTTGTATATATTCTGACTCAAACCATCAAAATAAAAATGTTGAAATAAATATAAGTAGATTGATATTTGATAATATGAAATATTTCACGTCAATATCAATACGAACTTATTTTACATAGTATTGTAATATAATGTAAAGTAATATAGTATAGTCAAAATAACTCAAAAAACACGTCGAGCGGAATTCTCTGGAAACAGCAAAATTTTTATACTATTATGTAGAGGAGATATTGTAGTTTCACCACCCAAAAGTCCCACGAGCTAAACCTTGTGCTAACTCGGGGAGCCCCATTCAAAGTTGGATTTTGTACAAATATTTGTTCATTTTCTTAGCTCATAAAAATACAGTTATCTCGAGAACCAGAGTAGATATCGAAAAAAGTGTTGCTGTTTTAGAATTGCTATTAAATACTCAACAATATGACTAGATAATATTATACCTATTTTGAAACGTTTCGGTGTCCCATTCATTTGTTTGTCAAAAATCGCTGTAATTTTATTGTTTTTTCAATTATATACTTTTTCATTACCATATTAAGTATAAAAAGATTTTTTTTTTCTATTTTTTGTAATTTGCATCTTATTCTACGTTTAATTTCCATTAAAAATCGATCATAGATTTTGATCTAAAAAAATTTTGTGCACATGTAAATAAAATATCAAAAAAGTATAATTTAGTTTACAAATTAAATTAATGGTAAATAAACTGTATACGGTTTTTCAAAACCATTTAATAATTCATTAACAAGTCATGTTATCTAGAAAATTTTGGGCATTTTGGAATCGCTATAAAATTTACCTAATATAATGGGTGCACAGAAAAAAATATTTTAACACTGTGAACATATATGGGGCGGTTTTATAGTAAACTGCATAAAAATTATAGTCTACGAACTCAAACATGGCTGTGCTCCTTTAAATAATTCCTAGTACTATGATGTTAGCTACATATATAGTGCCCATATATGTACGTTTATACAAAAAAAATTTCCACGAATAGACCATACAAAAAAAAATTACAGTCGTTTTAACCTGTGAACTGAAATTTATTTTTTTGTAATTTGGTATAATCATGATATCTACTAAACAAATGAAGATACATGCAAGTACCATCACATCAAAATACGTAAAAATTTTTGCACTACAGCTTTTATGAAAAGTATTTTTTGCTCTCTTTATTCTAAATGGTTAATAAATCTAAGCGAAAATTTATTGATGGAGGGGTCAACGAAACATAAGCTAGTTTTGATTTTTTTCTGGCCCAAATATAAATATTTGATAAAAAATAAGTAATACAAATTTTAGAACATAATAATTTGCAAACTCTGTGATAAATTAAATTTCGATAAGATTATACAGGGTGTCTAAATACCAGGGGACACCATGGGGATCTCGGAAACTATAAGAGATAGAGATTCGGTTAAATGAGAGAAAAGTTACCTTTAAGAGGGAACAGTTCAATGGTGCATTTACATTTTACAAAATTTTCATAGCTTACTAGATATTAGCCAAAAACCATTTTACTCCGAAATCTTTCATCGTGAATATTTCTTAAGCGACTTGAAATTTAAAAAAATATTTCAAATAAATGCTGTAGGGTTTAGTATTGTCTATTTAAAAATATTTTTTTAATTTCCAGAAATCTCATTGTTTTTGAGATATGACACTAACTTATGTTTTTTTAAATAGAAGCAATATGAAATTTTGTAATTTTTGAATAGAAGATTTTATTACCTTTTCAATGATATGCAGCTTGATATACTTATTTTTCAAAATATTTCAAAAAATGATGAAAAAGTACTTTTTATTTATTTAATACACCGGATCATCCTAAGATGGCTATGGCATTCAACAATAAGATTAAAAACAACTGAAAATTTACTTATAAGCTTACATAGCATGAATTAACTACTTTATTTATAAAAAGAAAACATATTTCTATTTATTTAATACAAAATACCAGCCAAAGATGGCTATGGCTATAGACAACAATATAAAAAAAAAACAATAAGCTATTTTATTTAAAAAAAAACACATTATTTTTATTTCCAGTCAAAAATGGCTGTGGCTGTCAACAATAAGATTTTTAAATCAATTGAGAAATTGTTATTTTGCCTGTTTGTAAGAATACTAAATAGTAACTTATAATTATTTGTGATACGTATTTGTTGCTATATTTTTTACATTTTTAAAATGCAATATTATTCACCAGACATAACTTCGTTGGATTTTTTTCATATGGGGTACCTATTGTTAAAGATCAAGTTTTTTCTTTAATTTTCCACTAACGATAAGACTGGTATTCTGTATTTTAAATTTAAAAAAATCTGTTTTTTTTTTGTTAATAACCATAGCCATCTTTGGCTGATATTTTGTATTAAATAAATAGAAATATGTTTTCTTTTTATAAATAAAGGAGTTAATTCATGTAAGCTTATAAGTAAATTTTCAGTTGTTTTTAATCTTATTGTTGAATGCCATAGCCATCTTAGGATGATCCGGTGTATTAAATAAATAAAAAGTACTTTTTCATCATTTTTTGAAATATTTTGAAAAATAAGTATATCAAGCTGCATATCATTGAAAAGGTAATAAAATCTTCTATTCAAAAATTACAAAATTTCATATTGCTTCTATTTAAAAAAACATAAGTTAGTGTCATATCTCAAAAACAATGAGATTTCTGGAAATTAAAAAAATATTTTTAAATAGACAATACTAAACCCTACAGCATTTATTTGAAATATTTTTTTAAATTTCAAGTCGCTTAAGAAATATTCACGATGAAAGATTTCGGAGTAAAATGGTTTTTGGCTAATATCTAGTAAGCTATGAAAATTTTGTAAAATGTAAATGCACCATTGAACTGTTCCCTCTTAAAGGTAACTTTTCTCTCATTTAACCGAATCTCTATCTCTTATAGTTTCCGAGATCCCCATGGTGTCCCCTGGTATTTAGACACCCTGTATATTACAGAGATATTTAATTTTAAAGCTTTCAAAAAAATTACATTTTACATAAAAATTGTTGTACAGAGTAAGCTATGGAAATTATCTCCGTGTAGAGGAAAACATTGACGAAGTTGAAAATTTGGAAAGATGTTACCAAATATCTATAGTTTATTATAATAAACAATGCTCAGTAATAGATTTTTAAATTCAACCCCTACATTGTAAAAATTACCCTTAGTGTATAACTCTCAAGTTATGTTCTCGATTTTCTTGTAAACGGTCTATCGTACAAAAAAATGTATTGAACTAATTGTGTAGAGAATAAAATTTACAATTGATAACAAAATGCATATTGATTGAGTTCATTGAAATTACGGCGTTATTCAAAGGTTTAAAAATTAGGCCAAAAAATGTATTAAATGTAGGTTATTTCTGAAGCGCACAGACATTATTTTGTCAAACTTTGTAAGTATTAACTACTTACAATATTACACAACCACACCAAACTCCCTATCGATCAATGCAACAGAAAAAAAGTTATAGCCATTTTAATAAAAGAAAACTTAATAAAAATTGTAAATATTGTAATATTGATATGTTGTTATGGTAAAAATTATCGCTACTTTTTCACGATAACATTAGTCTCTTAAAAATTATGATATTTATTTGAAAATACACAATAATGATGGCTGTAGTTTTGTTTCAATGCTGAGTTATTAACAATTGTGTATGTTACTTTATAGGGGTTTTACAGCTCTTTAAGTCCGCAGAAATGGAAAGTGTTAATTTCAAATTTCAAAATAATAATATTTAAAAAAATGTTTACACCAAAATAAAATATTAAACTAGCACTCTTACATACTTGATAAAGTTATTAGACCCCTTTAGTTTTCAATTGATTTTATAATTTCAATGTGCTTTGTATTCTAGTCTATAACACTAGCCCCTAAATTAAGATCATGAGGAATATATAAAGTTGGTCCATAAAGTTTAAAATTTTTTTATATGGTCTTACAAATAAATACAGAGATTGTAAATTTATCATAAAAAAATAAAAAATAAATATTTACAACAGCTTATTTCCTTCAGTTCACTACTTACAAATAAATATTGATAAGATTATTAGGAATATATAAAGTTGTACCATTAAGTTTCAAAATTTTTTGAAGTAAACCCTTGAAAAAACAAGCTAAAACGTAGCGAATTGAATAATTATAGACATAATCAATGTTTACAATTCAAGAACATTTCTTTGAACATTTTTACATTTTGGGTTTCAACTCGAATTTTTTTTTATAGTTATAGAATAGTTTTAAATATTTGGGTGGATACCTCAAATATAAAAATTTTGCTTGTATTTTTAAACTTAATGGTACAACTTTATATATTCCTTATAATCTTATCAATATTTATTTGTAAGTAGTGAACTGAAGGAAATAAGCTGTTGTAAATATTTATTTTTTATTTTTTTATGATAAATTTACAATCTCTGTATTTATTTGTAAGACCATATAAAAAAATTTTAAACTTTATGGACCAACTTTATATATTCCTCATGATCTTAATTTAGGGGCTAGTGTTATAGACTAGAATACAAAGCACATTGAAATTATAAAATCAATTGAAAACTAAAGGGGTCTAATAACTTTATCAAGTATGTAAGAGTGCTAGTTTAATATTTTATTTTGGTGTAAACATTTTTTTAAATATTATTATTTTGAAATTTGAAATTAACACTTTCCATTTCTGCGGACTTAAAGAGCTGTAAAACCCCTATAAAGTAACATACACAATTGTTAATAACTCAGCATTGAAACAAAACTACAGCCATCATTATTGTGTATTTTCAAATAAATATCATAATTTTTAAGAGACTAATGTTATCGTGAAAAAGTAGCGATAATTTTTACCATAACAACATATCAATATTACAATATTTACAATTTTTATTAAGTTTTCTTTTATTAAAATGGCTATAACTTTTTTTCTGTTGCATTGATCGATAGGGAGTTTGGTGTGGTTGTGTAATATTGTAAGTAGTTAATACTTACAAAGTTTGACAAAATAATGTCTGTGCGCTTCAGAAATAACCTACATTTAATACATTTTTTGGCCTAATTTTTAAACCTTTGAATAACGCCGTAATTTCAATGAACTCAATCAATATGCATTTTGTTATCAATTGTAAATTTTATTCTCTACACAATTAGTTCAATACATTTTTTTGTACGATAGACCGTTTACAAGAAAATCGAGAACATAACTTGAGAGTTATACACTAAGGGTAATTTTTACAATGTAGGGGTTGAATTTAAAAATCTATTACTGAGCATTGTTTATTATAATAAACTATAGATATTTGGTAACATCTTTCCAAATTTTCAACTTCGTCAATGTTTTCCTCTACACGGAGATAATTTCCATAGCTTACTCTGTACAACAATTTTTATGTAAAATGTAATTTTTTTGAGAGCTTTAAAATTAAATATCTCTGTAATATATAATCTTATCGAAATTTAATTTATCACAGAGTTTGCAAATTATTATGTTCTAAAATTTGTATTACTTATTTTTTATCAAATATTTATATTTGGGCCAGAAAAAAATCAAAACTAGCTTATGTTTCGTTGACCCCTCCATCAATAAATTTTCGCTTAGATTTATTAACCATTTAGAATAAAGAGAGCAAAAAATACTTTTCATAAAAGCTGTAGTGCAAAAATTTTTACGTATTTTGATGTGATGGTACTTGCATGTATCTTCATTTGTTTAGTAGATATCATGATTATACCAAATTACAAAAAAATAAATTTCAGTTCACAGGTTAAAACGACTGTAATTTTTTTTTGTATGGTCTATTCGTGGAAATTTTTTTTGTATAAACGTACATATATGGGCACTATATATGTAGCTAACATCATAGTACTAGGAATTATTTAAAGGAGCACAGCCATGTTTGAGTTCGTAGACTATAATTTTTATGCAGTTTACTATAAAACCGCCCCATATATGTTCACAGTGTTAAAATATTTTTTTCTGTGCACCCATTATATTAGGTAAATTTTATAGCGATTCCAAAATGCCCAAAATTTTCTAGATAACATGACTTGTTAATGAATTATTAAATGGTTTTGAAAAACCGTATACAGTTTATTTACCATTAATTTAATTTGTAAACTAAATTATACTTTTTTGATATTTTATTTACATGTGCACAAAATTTTTTTAGATCAAAATCTATGATCGATTTTTAATGGAAATTAAACGTAGAATAAGATGCAAATTACAAAAAATAGAAAAAAAAAATCTTTTTATACTTAATATGGTAATGAAAAAGTATATAATTGAAAAAACAATAAAATTACAGCGATTTTTGACAAACAAATGAATGGGACACCGAAACGTTTCAAAATAGGTATAATATTATCTAGTCATATTGTTGAGTATTTAATAGCAATTCTAAAACAGCAACACTTTTTTCGATATCTACTCTGGTTCTCGAGATAACTGTATTTTTATGAGCTAAGAAAATGAACAAATATTTGTACAAAATCCAACTTTGAATGGGGCTCCCCGAGTTAGCACAAGGTTTAGCTCGTGGGACTTTTGGGTGGTGAAACTACAATATCTCCTCTACATAATAGTATAAAAATTTTGCTGTTTCCAGAGAATTCCGCTCAAAATTTAATTTGACTATACTAATATTAAATAGATTAAATAGATGATTTCATCATAGATGTACTACGTAGTTCTTATGTGTAGGTATTCAATGTATGTGATATATTAATACAGTGGCGCACCCAGAAAAAAATTCGGAATGTTGGGTAATTTTTTGTTGTGATTATATCATTTTTATTTTTTATGTATCACAATTGTTAAAATAAACAATAAATATTTATAAAATAATACAATCACCAGTTACTACTATGTAATTTAACATGACGAATGAATTGAAGAATGATCAGAATGAGCAATGAGCGTATATAATAAAAATCGAAAGAGGGGAGGAAGAGGGCTGGAACCCCGAAAAGGTACTTTTCTCATTTATGGTACATGATCAGGGCAATATTCATAACTCAGAAAATATAATATACAGGTTGTCCCGTATACATACCGACAAACTTTCAGGAATTGTTGAGGGCATTAAAAACCGTTTTTTTAATAAACCCATATCCGTAAACGAGCGATTCAAAAATAGAGCAAAAAAAATAATTCCACACAAAAGCAATATAGCCTTTTTGGTTGAAAGTTTATGTAACTTGGGGAAATGATAGTTCTAAGTGTGCTGATCAAAAGTTGTGATTCATAATTTCTGCTTCAAAGGACGCCCAAACATTTAAAATGTTTAATACTTTATATTTTTTTTCACTTAAGTCCTAAAGGATCAACTTCTAGAAAACTTTACAAAAAATAAAAAGTGCTTTGAATTAGATTAGTCAATAAACACAAAAAATAAGAAAAGGTGATTATTTTTCAATTTTTTGGTTGCTCTTTTTATAAAATGAATAAATGTTACAAAAATTACAAAAAAAAAACATTTTATTGTCTAACCCTATAGACTATAGACCATAGATGTCCAACCTTTTGACCTTCGTGGGCCGCAGAGCGCAAAAAAATAGCGCAAAAATTTACTAAGGGCCGCATAAAAATTTGAAGACTTCTTTTTCATTGTTGACTTAATTAATTAATATTTCTGTATTTATACTTTATATGACAAAAAATCTGAAGACCTTTTTTTACCTTATATCATTAGTTTTCATATTTTATTATTTTTTTTTTAATCTGATGCGGGCCGCACGAAGAGTGCTCGGGGGCCGCGGGTTGGACAAGCATGCTATAGACGACACAATGAAAAAATATGGCGCAATAAAATTTAAACTTGCTCAAACTTTTGTAAAATCATTGCGTAATCTTCAATACGATTCCTAAACTGTCAATAATATTGGGCAATTCATAATATTGCACAATAAAATTGATCGTCTATGGTCCGCCTTATTCACAAAAAGCGATTGTTTAAATGTACTCAGCAACTCCTGAAAGTTTGTCGATATGTTTACGGGACAAACAAAACTGTATATAAAAAAACAAAAATGATAAAACCACAAAATCTAATTCAAAATGTAGGTAAATGCATCCTTTATTTATTGCATTATGATATACATACGCAGGTTGTGTTTATTAAACGAATAACCCATTTTGAGTGCATATTATGTATTAGATATATATTTACAAAGTACAAACATAAATCTTAACTGGAATTAGAATATCATAAGAGTCTGGATTTAAAAAAAATTAAACACAATTATATTCAAATTGATAAGTTACATTTTTAGATACAATAAATGGCTTCTTTTCCTATAAGAAAACTTTATACTTTTTACAGGTGTCAAGTTCAGAATATTTTAGCGTTTATTTCGACATCGACACCGACGATTCGTACCCGATATTTGGTAGAGAGGAATATCTACCAGGATGCAAGGGAGTTTCTTTGTTGTAAGTAGAATATTATTAATTTAAATAATTTTGAAAAACCACTGATGTATCATAATTTTTAAGTTTTAATTTCAAATATTTCACCAGATAGATGTTTTTTTATTTTACTTTAATCCAAATTTTTAGAACTTCCGGAATTTTTTTTCTATTATTTTTTCTGTTTTGTTACATCTTAAATTGTTGTCTACATTAATTGTTTTATACCTACATAATTGATATAAATTAAGTGAATAAATTGACTTTATAGCGATGCATTGGGTGCGGCATGTGAAAGACGGGGAGTAGAGCTTGGTGCGTGTGACATCTACTTGGACGGCGAGCGTTTGCCGCCGCAGATGATGGCCGCTGAAACCACAGAGCTCGGCCGCCGTCAACTACGGCTCATACCTAAAGATCTAAACAAACCGCCAAGACTGAAAGCTACGTCATCTCTCGTAAGTTGATTGTATACTTGTTTTCATTTAAGCTTGATTTATTTAAGCGTACTCTGTTATAGAATATAATTTGTTAAACTTATTTATGGCCGTAGCGCTAAATGGAAATTTCTAAATAATAACTGTATATTGTCAAGTAACGTTTAATGTTATATTACTTAATTATAGTCAGATGGCTCCTTTATCTTTTAAGTCTACATTAGATCATATACAGATACCTATTACTTATTGTTAGATATTTAATTGAAATTATATTAGGTATATTAAAATCAATCTGAATTAGGTACTTACTTTTCATCAAATAAAATATACCAATTATTCTCCATTATTATCAACAGATAGCTCTCAAATTCGAACTGCTTATATTATTACAGTATTTTAAATAAATTATACTTCAAACATTTTTTAAATGACATTCGACCTTTGCTGAAAATGGATTAAGAGCCGACATTTAATGGAAACTGTAGATACCTGATACCTATATTGTAAATAAAGTAATTTTACTGTACTTATTTGATTCAAAACTAATGTACTACGTTCGAAAGGTGGTAGAGGCGTAAGACGACCAAAACGTTTTTTTATATCAATTTTCGGTCTGGCGCCTTAAAAGGTCATATTATGAACCAATTTGAAAAAAAATAAAAACCGACTAAAAAAATCTTAAAGCACTGAAAATTTAATTATTATATAATTTTCAGTGCTTTTAGATTTTTGAATTCGGTTTTCTTTTTTTTTTCTTAAAATTGGTACCTATTTTAAAAACTGTTAAATTTTATTATTATATAATTTTCAGTGTTTTAAGGAGTTTTTTTAAAGTCGGTTTTACTATTTTTTTTATTTTTCTCTTTTCAGTGGTGTATCTAAGAATTCCATAGTCAGATTCTGATGAAATTTATATGTAACCATTTCGGCGATTTCGGAAGTATTACTCTTTCAAACAAAAAAAGTTTCACTGAATTTGTCAAAGCTATGCCTAGAAACACTTAAAAATATATACATCAAATTTGAAAACCCCCTCCTTTTTTAAGTCCGTGGTCAGATTTTGAATAAAATTGTAAATGAGTTAATTCGATAGTATACTCTTTCAAACAAAAACAAAAATCGTCCAAATCGATGCGCTCGTCGGAGTTATACATAAAAAATGTATACAGACGAATTGAGAACATTCCTCCTTTTTATGTTGGTTAAAAATTAATAATTTTTGCTCTTTATTTTTTGTAAATCTTGTGTATTTTTTTTATTTAAAAATGGCAGTTATTTAAATATTTCAAAGGCGATTATATTTAATTAAATTAAAATTATTTCTTGACAATCTCTACCACTCAGAGCCGGCCGAACGGCCAGGCGACCCAGGCGATTTTTTTTTGTCCGTCAGACTTTTTTTGTCGTTCGTCATTTTTTTGGAGGGGGGGGGGGGCGTCAAAAAAAATTTCGCCTGGGGCGCCAGAATCGCAAAGGCCGGCACTGCTACCACTCTTCTAATGTCGTTCAATATGTTTTGTATCATTATCATCCTGTATATTGAATTTTAATATGTACTATAAAACTGTATTTTTATTATTTTTTATAGAATTATAAAACCAAAGGAGGTCGTTTCTTTAGCCATAGCACTGAAGATACAACATTAACTCCGAATGCTAATATAGTGCCATCCTTTGACAATCGATTATCAAATCTTCAAGACGGTGAAAAAAAAGGAAAACAACGATGGTCTGGATTTTTCAGCAATAATAAGGTAAGGTATACATTTACCTAAATTAATGTATTCATTACTTTACTGATAATGTTATAATTTTTATCTATCTTTTAGGACGTTAAAATGGAATCTTTAGTAGATCATCTGAATAATTATTCAAGACATGGTATTCCTTGCTTTGATAAAAATTCCACAACTACTCTAAACACAGAAGCTCCATATGACGTTGAAGATGATTGGAGATGTTTAATGGATGGGATAAGTAAGATGTTATACCTAATACTTCTTGTAATAGTTTTATAGCATGTAATAACACTCATATAATAATATGTGATATCCTGGTGGAAATATTACTACAACTTTTTATGCAAAATTTACAACTTTCTACAATTGATTCTGTATTTTTGATATTTTTTTACAACTTTGTATAAAAATATACTATTTAGGACACAATTGTAGTTTTTGTAGAAAGTTGTAGTTCAGTAATTCGCAACTGATGCCAATTTTCCGTTTTTTGCCTGCATCCATAGACTTAAATAGACTATCTTAACCCTTAGAGGACCGACATTTTTGCGCAAAAATAGTGTTGTAAAAAATAAATATGTTATCCGGTGTGCAGCACACAATAATGATTTGTACAGAGCCCAAAAAAGGACTTTGCCGGTCTGGTACGGTAGTGAAAAAAGTTCACTTTTTAAATTTTAGAAAAGATGCTTTTTGGGGTTTTTTGATCATGAATTTGATGTCAAATTAGACAAATTTTCACGTTGTGAATTTGAAAGTATAAAATATAAAAGAATAGACATACAGAAGAGTTGAAAGAACTTTCCTCCCTCTAGCATAACTCAAAGTTATAGACGTGGACGTAGAAAGTTTTTGTAACCGCCCCCTTTCCTCTTTTATATAGGTACTCACAACTACACACAATCTTTATAATATTAGCACATTAACACACTCATGCACAACACATGTAGTTCTTTGTAGAAATATTTTCACTGGAATATGAATATGAAGGAGAATAATATTAATGAGATAATAATCTTTTAGATTTTACTGAAAAACAGCAACAGCAGCAAACAGCTTTATGGGAACTAATAACAACGGAGGTGGCATATATTCGTATGCTTAAAGTTGTGAAAGATGTAAGTAAAATTAAAGAATATGTCTATATCAGTGGCAGCCAACATGCTGCTCTTAGCATGTGACTCCTAAAGCAATAATATATTAGTTACCTATGATATTTTTTATTTTATTGCGGTTTTTGTCTTACTCAATATATTTATATTTCTATATTATTTTATAATTATTCTTTGATTGTTTCAAAACAAAAAATACAAATATTTTCATTTGGTTTCAGTTATTTCTTGCATGTCTGCAAAGTTTACAGTCTTCAAACATTCTTACTGAAATCAGCACTACAAAACTATTTTCTAACATAATGGAAATCCATGCAACGAATGCATTCTTCTGGCGTGAACATATTTATCCGATGTTACATCAAATAAGAGTTTCACATACCCCATTGAAACCAGAATTTCTTGAGCAAGGATTTGCGCGTTTTCGAGATATTTTTGAACCTTATACGAAGTATTGTTCGGATCAAGCTAAATGTCAAATGTACTGTAGAGAAATGCATTCCCAAAATAATTACTTCAAAGCATACTTAGCTTGGTGTGAAACACAAAAAGAATGCAATAGACTTCAGTTAATGGACATACTAGTTCGGCCTATGCAAAGACTGACCAAATACGGCTTACTCTTAAAAGTTATTTATAAGAATTCTGATTTAGAAGAACAAAAAGATAGTTTGACAACTATGGTATTTATACAAATATTTTATAGTATTTTTAAACATAATCTTACAATAATATATAATTTTTTCAGATAAGGTCTGTAGATGAATTTGTCAATAGTGTTAATTCAACGTTAAAATATAAACAAGATAGTGAAAGTTTATGTCGAATGATGTCACGTATAGAAAGTTATGACTTAGTTGTAAGTATTACATAATGAAAATTATATATTTATTTTTAATAATATTTATATTTTAACCACTAGTAATTTATTATATAATAATGTGTAACTGTATACATAATAAATAAGCTCTCAGAAATTGTGTGCTATAATTTTATAAGACAATATTTCAAAGAACTTTTTGAACATTCCATGTATATTGCAACTCATTTGAAGTTAATGTACCAGCTTCTACTAACATATATTATAATTAAAAATAATACGTCATTCTGAATTTATAGGACTCAAAAGATGATGATTTAGAACGCATAGTGCAAAAATATAATGAATTAGATCTTTCTATGCCAATGCTTGGATGTAGTATAGATCGTCGAAGACATTTATTAGCTGAAGATGATTTTAAACTGCGTGACAGCACAACATCTAAAATGGAAATCCATAGTGTTTTATTAACAGATCTATTATTAATATGTAAAACGTCTACAAAGAAAGGCGCCAACGGTATACGAGTTATCAGACAACCATATATTGTTGACAGATTAGTTGTAGAAACATCACGTGATAATTTACATTGTGTATACTTAAATGAATTTAAAATGGCTGTTGCTGCATTTTCATTACAAGGAGATAGTAAGAAAGTAAAAGTGAGTATCAATAATCATGCTAACTAATTTTCATTAAATTTGACAGACGAACATAATATTAGCTTTCCTAATCATATCTGAAAGAAATTTTCTTATTAAATTGATTAAATCTTTAAGACTTATAAACAAATGCGTGCAGCCTAATGTTTTAATTTTCTAGCAATGTCGTGCTATGGGTTTACACCAGCTTGATAGAACTGGTTGTTATAATAATTATATTGTTTAAAGCTCATTCCTAAAACATTGGAACTAAAAATTAAAATATAATTTCTATATCATTAAAATTCCTAATTTAATGTTTTTTTTGCTTAAAATTATTTTTCATGGTGTACGACAGCGATTTTCAAACTGGGAGGTGCGCCTCCTAAGGGAGACGCGGACTAGTGGAAAGGAAGGCGGGAAAAGTTTAACAGAAATTTAATTTTCATAACATCACATTAATTAAGGTGTATAAATAAAATATATATTTATATACATATAAATAACTTTTATAACAGACATTATTTTTGTATACATATATTATCTGTTTCTGAAGGGAACGTTACTGTGTAGTTTTAGACTGACAACTATTATTGAAAAAACAAAACTGATAGAATTATCATGCGATACTTCTAAAAAAAATACAGAGTGAAAGAACTCCCTTTAATAATAACTAGATTGAATGAAGTTTGTGCTAATAAACAAGCGAATTCATCGCATTAAAAATATATTTTATACGCAAAAAAATACATTTTATAAACCTTTCTAAAATATGTCTGTATAATTTTATAAAAATAGGGGGGGGGGCAAGAGGTTAAAAAAAAAATTAAAGGAAGGCGTAGTTACATAAAGTTTGGAAACCACTGATGTACGAAGAGAAATGTATCAAAGAGTTAAAGTAAACATGCATAGTGTATATTAATTAAAATTATTTGTTATATTTCAAATTTCCATTAATTCAGTCTGATTTTTTTGTTTTTTACTTCTGTTTCAATTATATATTAATAATTCTTTAATTATATTTTCACAGAACTGGTATGAGCACATAAGGAAAGCTCAAACCTTATATAGACAAGCAAAACAGGCCTCAGCTCCTGTAGTCAGACAACAAAGTGTTAATGAACCAGATCCGGTCGACATGGGTCTAGAACTAACTACAACATCGGAAGCAGGTGATGGACATAGTTTACTTGGATTATCATTAATTCAACGCTCACCATTAGCTACATCTTCAAGAGCAAGTCGTGTGTCGAGTTTAGCTCATAGTCATAGGTCAGTTTTAATTCTTGTTAAGTTGTATTGAATTTAAACTATCTTTTATTTCCATTATTTTTAATTAAATTAAAAGAAATCATAGATTTTTGGTATTAACAAAGAATTGTTAGCTTATATATTTATTGTAGATATGGTTTTTACTTTCTATTATAACGAATTAGACTGTTCTTTATTATAATATAATATAATTTTTAGTGGAAGTGTTGAAATGAATGAATCGTCGGTTGGTTCAGTAAATAATCAATCTCGAGCAGTATCTGTTGAAACAGATCAACGGACAGCATCTATATCAAGTGATGAAGGTGTGCAATCATTACCAAATGAAAATATGCAAAAGTCACCAATGGCAACAAAATCTTCCTTGAAACATCGACTCTTAAACCCAAAAGTCAGTACTCCGAACACACTTTCTGTACAACCATATGGAAACCTTGGACAAAGTTTACCTAACCTCACATTAGGTTCACCAAACACAGGAACAATTGGTTTTGTGTCTCCAAGTCAAAATACTTTATCTGTACCAAGTACAAAAAATACCCAAAATCTATTGAGTCCTAATAACAGAGGCATTTCATATCCACCTCCTTCTCCTACAAGAGCAAATCTGAGAAGGGGTTTTGCTATAATGCAACCGAGTAATAAAAATCCACCGTTACTTAAAACAAGACATATTAGCTCTACAGCTAATGCGATACATTCGGGACCAACTAGCATTGATATTGATGTTCCGTTGATATCTGGTAAGTTATTATAAAAATGTACAGCTATTATGATATTTGTATTGTAAGCACTATGCATATTATTTGTTAACATTTTCTCCCATTGTCCCAACAACCTTTGTTGGGATTCTTAAATGTCCCGTATTTTAACAAAATTTATATTTACGTTATTTTTGTAATACATAATTGTATTTTTAAGTGAAGATACCTTTTATTGAATTTAAATAAATGAAATATTAAGGTATGTGTTTCTCAAAAAATGTAAATATCTTTTAATTGTTTTAATAATTATAAGACTTACCATTGTGAGCCTAATGTTGATTTTATTTTGACGATATCTTAGCTCACAGATTTTTTTTTAGATATTTACAAAATTTGATGATATTTCATGATATTTTTTTAAATTTTCTGACAAATTACATGAGTAATGAAATATTGACCTTTTTCTAACATATAGCGAACATTATACCGTAACGTTTTTCCTCTTATTTACAGTCATACATAGATGATAAATCTGATACAAAGTACTATTTTTTTTATTTTGTTTATAAGCTTTTATATTTTCTCTAGAGGGATATTATATACATTATATATAGTTATGCAATATAATGCCACTTACGATATTTTTGGCTTGTAGAAGACATTTTAATAACAATCATGTTCTATATATATATATTATTATTTCAGGTATATCTCCCCCTGATGAAGCCCTTAGTACAACAAATGATGGCCAAGCAATATATAAAAAAATGAATCGCACAGATAACAGGAAACACCACACGGCTGGTATTGTCGATGATTTGAAAGTAAACAATTTGGAATAATTTTGAATATTGTTGTAATATTGGTGATCCATAAAAACTTTGCATTTCGTGGAAGATGTTACAAGAATCGTGTTTGTTTGGATAAACAACATTCTGCTAATTAAAGTGAATATTTATAGCAGCAACTTTTATAAGGTGGGTTCTAAACCACCATTTAGAATCTACTTTTTTAATTCAATATGTTCTTTTGCAAATATAAGGTTTTTATGAATTACCGATGCTTGTATTTATTTATTTATGGCTATTAAATTTATTTATTACACTGATGTAGGTAATCAAGTTGGCCCTAGCTATGGTCTGACTGGGCACTAGCCTAAATGAGTGTTGTATTAAAAAGTATTTCTTATTATCAAAAATATCATGCATGATTATTTAATGATTATTTAAACGTAATTTCAATGTTTACTCAGAGCGCAAGAATTTCTTGGGCCGGCTTTGGATGTACCTAGGGGAGGTAAACGGATGCATATACACCTTCAAAAATTATAATAATATCTTTTTAATTAATACAGTAAAAGCTCGATTAGTGGGCTAATTGAAGGGAGGGGGTGCCAGTTAAAATTTTTATTTATTTTTTAATTTACAAAAAATGTTGAAACCATATTACTCACAAACACATGTAATGGAGATTCTCGATTCTAGTTTTTGTTTAATATCAAAAATGTTCTTTATCGTTCTTTGTACATCGTGTAAATGATTATTTACTTTTAAAATAGTACTTTAACATTAGAGCGTATATAAATTAATTGTAGTACAACTTGACTGTCATTTTCAATTAACTATTATAATTTATATTCAATGGCATAAAACCATTGAAATTTTCTTCATTGAGTACATTAAAACAGAATTCATTAAATTCAGGTTTCAATGTAAATTATATACAATTATAGTACCTATTGTCTGATTCATTTAAGTTTGCAGTGGTTGCAGGGGATTTGACCGTCAAAATCCCCGGCAACCGCTGCAAAAAATAAATGAAACAGACTATAGTTACCTGCTTTTTTCTTATATGCGATTTAAAAATGTGTACCCTCGAAATACATTTCTTAGTATGTCACTATGTTTTTATATTTGGCTTGTGTTTATCTATTCTTATATAGCTTTCAAAAATCTTACACTTTGCTTGTACATTAATTATTCATTTATATTACAGAAAGATAATGTCCATGGCCAAGAAACTATTAAGAGGCTGTCGTGGAATTATAGCAGAGACCAAACAAAAGAGGACCAATGTTCGACGTAACACACAACAAATGTTTTATTTTTTTATTTATTATTTATTTATTTATCAGCATGCTTTTTAATAAATTATATTTGCTATTAGTAGTCAATAAAATATATGTACATGTTCAAGTCACTTATTGACTACATTTTTTATATGCACCTGATTTTAATATGTTCTTTCAATCAATGTAATTGTTTTAAATACCTTCGGTAGAATGAAATTTTTGGTATTTTAACAATAATAATCATTTTAATTTAATAATTAAAAAAATACATAAATAAAATATCATCTAAAATACTGAAATTTCATTTTTTCTGAAAGTGCCTCAATTTATATATATAGTAATTAAATTGCTCATTCCAATAAAACTTTCATAAATCGGTGAAATTCAACACATTTATTTGTACTTTGATTGTTCTCGCTTGTAAAACTGTCATTATTTTATTTAAAATGTGATTAAAATATTTTTCTTTAAAGTGATCAAACTCTCACCAAATAATAATATCTAATATAATTTTGGTAAGATAATAAATTTTCTTATACTATATTATAAAATTGGTAAATATATACACATTTAATTAATAACCGACATTTTTAAGGTATTTTGTCTGCCTTAATTTTTGTACAGTAAAAATGTCGGTTATCGTACATAATATAATAAATTTTGCTGTAAGAATTGGATACGATGTGTACATAGTTCATATTTGTACGATTTAGTTATAAATTTGATATTTCAAAGTATTGTAAGAACGGGTGCATATGTGTTGCACAATTTGACATTCCATTTCTGGCCTATTCGCCGTATTACTTAATTTTAATATTAGATTGTATTTTCAATGAGAGTTACAATTAGATTAGCATAGCTACTGATGTAGCTTTGCAAAGATTATATAATACAGTATATAGGTTTTAGAAATAATATCATCTTGTTGGTAGAGGATTCTAAAAAATATGTGCCAGTTATAATTTTTAAACTACCTAATATTTCATATCAAACAAATACATTTATAATGACGTGGTTCCTTAAGCACTACAAAAAAACAAAGTCAATGTTAGAAATAAAATTTTTCACAACAAATTGGCTAATAATTATTAAGCAATGTCTCGGAGGTAGTGTAAAGCGTAATATGATAATGTATTAATTAAGATATTTATTAATTTTATTTTTCAACTTCACAGCATGTAAAAAAAGTATACATGTAGAAAAAAATAATATCAGATCTGTTTTTGAATCCTCTCCCAAGGTAAACTTAAGTCAACTAGAATTAATTAAAAAAATAGAAAACGACTTGCTTGTGACGTCAGATTTGCATAGTATATTTTAAAGTGAATAAATAGAAAGAAAAAATATACTTACATAGAAATGTTTGTTATATATATTTATTATCAATATACTATATTGAACTATTGAATTTTCTCTCATTATTACCTTTGTTATTCACTTTATAATCTAGATATATATATACCTACATGTACATTGTACATACCAAGGCTGCCAGATTTACAAGACACCATTTGGGAATTTATTAAGCAACCACATGGCAGAAAGTTAAATATTCAAGAACTCTTAAAAGAAATAAAAAAGGCTACCATGGGTGCTGTACCATGGCACCAATTCAGTGTTTTCTTATTTTTAAGTTATAGCCTCTGCAATCAGACCCAGTGCCGGCTTTAGGGGGGGGGGGCGAACCATGCGACCGCCCGGGGCGCCAAGCCAGCAGGGGCGGCGCGCGGAAGATGTAACGAAAAAAAAAAGGCATCAATTTTTTTGTTGGGGAGGGCAGCAAAGAAAAATTCGCCCGTGGCACCAGGATTGCAAAAGCCGGCTCTAATCAGACCGACAGACATACATACACCATGTTTAAAATAGTTAGAATTGATTCAAGAAATACATATGTATTATGTATGTATATTATATTTCCATCAAAATGCAAAGTTAAAAAAATGGCTTTACAAAATTTACAATACCTAATAAGAAATTAAAATTTTTTAATTAAACTAAATTATAGGTATATCAAATAAATATTTTAAAATGTAACAATAGTATATTTAATAAACTTGTATAATATAATATGTATATATTTTAAATATTTGATAACATCTTTACTATAAAAAACATTAAATTAATAATATCTACAACATTTAAATATACAGAAAGCCTATACCCTATACACATACATTTCTGAGTGCATAAATGCACAAATATTTCATATAAAAAAGATTAGTTTGGCCGTATATATCGATATATTAGAAGAATATTTGTCAAAAAATATTGAGCGTTACTTTCTTTTCATAATTATTTATAATAATTACAATTTCTTAGTATCAGTAATGAACAAAATATACACGAGCGAAGTAAGGTTTATCTATTTTTATTCATGCAAAATTAATTTTTGTTCTCAATATAATTTGTAAATAACTTTAAAAAAATATAAATAGTTTAAAAATGGTAAATACGTAAATCATTTATTTATTTTATTTAGATAAGTTATTTTATATTTCTCTGTTATGAATTTGACCAAAAAGTAGAACTTAGAAATTAATTTTAAAAATTGCATTTAGAAAAATCTCTTCAAAATAAAATTGAAAAATAAAAATGTGAAACGAGGAAGAATATTAACAAAAATATATTTAATAACTACTATCTAAATTCAAAACAATATAAGGTATCTGTATATTATTTAGGCAATCACATTTATAAAATCTATAAATCACAATCTTGATTCAAATGTCTCACTGTTCACAATAGGTACATTTTTTTCACACCCTAATTCAACCATCTTACTATTTTCTTTTTGTCCAACTAATCTTCTGACTTTGTTATCTGTTTTCATTCTTCCAGCAAAATGATCTTCAATTTCATGTAAAGGTTTACCTTCTGTTTCTGGTAATACGAAAAACAGAATAATCATTCCCACTAAACTATTAAACGCATAAAACCAAAATGTTCCTGGTATTGAAAAGGTCTGAATCATATGATAGTATGTTTTATTTGCTATAAATCCAAGGATATATCCCATTCCTCCAGATAATCCAGATGCCCCTGCTCTGGTTTCATTTGGAAAAACTTCTCCAATTAACACCCATGGAAGTAATCGTATACCTACATGAGACAAAAATGCAGATAATATAAGAAAAATCATTGGAACCCATTCAAACTCGTTTTCATTTTTTTGATCGACCAAAGAAGCCATTGTGTGGTTAGTTAATTCAAATGTTTCTGTTGAATTGTTATTAATAATTGACTCATTGTTTTGAAGCATATAAGCATATGTTGCAACAATAAAGAAACACACGCCACAACCAAATGTTGAAATAAATGACAGTATTCTTTTACCGGTATAATGAATTAATATGACACAAAGTAATGTACCGAGTAATTCTACAATTCCTAATATCAGTGTTGCATAGTATTTGTTGATGGGTGCTTTCAACGTTTCAAATATTTCTACAGCAAAAGTTTGTAAAGTTGTCATTCCTGAAAAGTGACCAAGGTAAAATGCAAAGCAAACAAGAGCATATGGAAGCATAAATGTTCTTTTGAAGTAGTTCTTATAACTTTTGAAAAATGCATATTTCTCTGAAGGCGCATCACTGATATGCTTTTCTGTTGTTTTTTGTACTCCGTTTGATCCGGGTATATTACACAAATCATACGGTGGACCTTTATCTTTTTCATTAACATTACCATCAAAGGCAACATTTTCAACACCGTTTTTCATTTTAGATACTTCTCCTGAAATCGTAGAAACTTCTTTTGGTTTATTATCGTTGCAAGTCTCATCAAATGCATTATTATCAACACCTGCTTTATTTTCCATTGAATCATCATTTTGTACTTTACTGTTTCCATTAACTTTTTCTATCATTTTAGGATTTGAACCGATGTCTTTAGATTCATTTCCACATCCGGCAAATACCTGTCCATTTTCAACTTCGTACATTTTATTTTTTCCATTTTGACTAGTTTTTTTAGTATTTGTTCCGTTTGGATTTTTTCTCAACACACGACATAATTCCTTAAACTCTTCTTCTATGTCTTCAATCGGACACCAGCCACGTAACCAGGCTAATGCAGACCGTGCATCGTCAAATCTTTTTCTGGAAATTAACCAATGGGGACTTTCCGGTACAAAAAATAAAGCTATAGTTGCTATGACTGGAAATGCTAAATTGATCAAAGCAACTGTACGCCAGGATTGCTGAAGTAAAGCACCGAGAAGAAACTGTGTGAACACTCCAAGAATAACGCACATAGAACTGGTCGCTGATAGAATTCCACGAAGGTGGGGTTGTGTGATTTCAGCAACGTAAGTTATTACCTGAAAAATAAACGCATGGTTTTAATAAAAATAATGTCAGTCAGGGTAATTTTTCAGCTTAGCCCAACCAGGTCCTAACCCAGTGTTAATCTCGAAAAAAAGAATCTAATCTAAATATAAAATGTTTATTTTAAAATTAAAATTAAAAACCCTTATAATATATTTCTTGAGTCTCAGCCTTTTATAAATATTATTAATATCAGGTGGAATAAATATGAGCAATTGATGGAAAAAATATATTAAGCAAATAAGTTTGTATGAACATGTGTCCAGAAACTCTTTATGAACCCCAAAGATTTTGCCTAAAATTAGTTTTTATTTAATATCTGACGACCCCATTGTGATATTGAAATGAAATTTGATACCCGAATTAGTATTAACACGTATTACCGGTTTACAGTATCAACCAATAATTATTAAATCAGGGATGTATGGGGCTAGTGGGCCCACAGATTTTTATCTAGTATTTTTATGTTCTTAATTTATTTATTTTTAAAAAATCGTGGAATTTCATGAACTAAAATTGCAAGCACGTAGCAGTTAAAAATAAGAAAAGGCTCAATGAACTAATTTTTGTTTTTAATAATGTGAAGAGAATGAGATTTAAAAATTACCGGATCCAAAAAATAGATGTACCTATAGGTACGTTTAAAATTCCAATGAACATCATAGAAGCCTGGAAATATCCCAGTTTAGTCAATTAATGAATCGATTTAATTGTTATTTTTTGTTTAAAAACAAGGGATAGAGGGGGAGGCTAAATTGATTAAGTGAATTTTGAACTTTTTGGTACCGAGTTATCATAATTTTTATAGTCGATTTATATGCCTATCCTATAACTCATTATTGTTATACAAATAGTACATACTGGAGCTTCCATGAGCCCGCCACCTAATCCTGTTAGCGCTAGAGCGATGTAGAGGAATTCTACCCTCCAAGCAAAGTGGAAGAGTAACCACGCGGCCAAGAAGGGCGCGTTCACGAACTGCATCGCCCGCCTACGCCCCAAAGGTTGCGTCACTGCCCCACTTAAGACACACCCTAGAGGAACGCAAATATAGTTGATCGAACCTGGAAAGGAAGTAATTAAGATTTATTATGTGACGGGTGGTAATAAAATAAATTGGATTTTTATTCTGAAAAAATCAACATTTATAAATTTTAATGTTTGCTTTCGTATGAATATGTATTGATTTTACTATATTATGTTGATTCTTTTGTTACAAAATTAATTATATTCAAAAAGTAGTTTATTTTATTCGCGAATACAAAAAAATCTAGCCTTTTCTGAACGTGTAACTAGATGCTTACAATATCTAACAAAAATTTTGATTATCTTTTTCCGAGGTCGTGGAAAAAGGTATTTATTTACATCCGGATATAGAATTACCGAAACGCAAGGTTTACAGTTTACATAAACTATGTAGCCTTTTTTATTGTGTACAAATTTGAATAGAATTTATATTATTTTAGATTTTAAAATAATTATCATATTTAATAGTATAATTGTGCGGTGATTTAAATTAAAGAAAAATAATGAATAGAGTTGTCTGAAAGTAAAATCTTAAAAATTATTTTATCTTCATTGCAATTAACATATTGATGATGTGCAATTATTTAAATTATTTTAATTAAAAATTACTTGCATTTTCATAATGCAAAACAGTAACAATAGTGCAATTTTTGTCTCAACAATATACATAGGACGTGGGTGGTTTAAATATGCAAGGAAATGATTGAATACCAATATACATACATATTTATGTATAAAATCATATATTAATCTACTAGTAGTTTAATAGATGATAAAATGTATATACAGTGGGTGGCTAATCGTAAGTTATTGTTACGACTAATCATTTTTTGGTATTCGTATTTCCATATTCTTGCGGGTTTTTATTGCAGAGGAATTAAATTATTTTGGTTTTTGGTACCTAATAATAATTGATGATTCATGAATTCTCGATTAACTGGTAAATGGATTCAATTTTATGGTATTTATTATGAGTTTACCTGTGAGTCCTTGCTTTCAGGTTAAATCGTGGATAAGAACTCACACTTCTAGAATTTTTTTATCAAACTTTTGTATAAGAATAACTGTTTTTTTACGATTATTTTGCATTACTGAATTAATTTTCAAGCACGTTGTGTAAAAATAATTAATGTATTTGATCGAGATAGTTTTTATTTTTATACATTAATTTTAAATGTTTTTTTTTATAGAAAAGTCTTGTATTAAGAATAGAAAATATAGTTTTTGATGTTTTAAAAAATGAAATTGTTCAACCTTTAATTTGATACCGAATATAGTTCTATAGTTTCTATCTCCTTATGCTTAAAAATAATGAAATTGAAGAAAGACAATTTGCTTGTAGGAGATACAATAACTTGGCCACCCACTGTAGGTTCTACCTGTAAAATATAAATGTTTTCTAATCCATTTTATAGTATTTGGAAATTTTGTCTGTCTATCTGTTTGTTTGTTTTATGTAAATTCTGTAAGCTTAATTGATAACATTTGAGCCAATAACATTTTGGTGTCATACTCGAGTAAAGTTACTAATACCTACTTTAATTTCTGATCATTAGATTTTCATTGAATTTCAACTGGCAATTATTAAGAAAAAGTATTTTATAATTCATAATAAGGGATACCACTTATGTATCACAAATATACTTATGTATTACATATAAATGTTATTTAATTAAATATACTTAAAGATGTAAAGTGGTTAAATTTAGTATGTACACATAGAAGTTAATAAAAATGAAAAAAATCGCTGGCATTTTTTTGTGATTTTCTGGTTTTAATATTTCTATATACAGCCAGTAAAACATTGCAATTTTGTACCATTACGAGACTGGAGTTATCGGTAAGATGAAATATTGCCTTGGGGTGATCCAGGCAGAAGACACTCACGAGGTCCAGGAAACATGCCTTGGTGGCTCCTAAGATTGCACACGCGGTATTATATCAACCTTATCCTATACACGCATTTGTGTTATTGTTAGTTAATTTTTGTAGGTATATTCTACTTATTTGTTTCAATTTTCCACCGTCAAAATTGTGTTTATATTTTTCAGTATGTTTTATTATTTTTCTGATGACTGATGATACATAAACGATACTGTATGTAAGGTACCGGAACAACACCCAAGTGTTTATAATTTTTAACTTAAATGTACTGAATTAGAAATATTTGTTGATATTTGATTACTCATGCCATTACTGTCTTACAGCGTGATTTGATGATAATTTATCATTTTGTTTAAAAACAGTGGACAAATAATTATCGCGCACACTATCAAGAAAAGTGTATTTTCTTATGTAAATGCTTTACATTGTTTTAAATACGACTCTTTATTTTATAACGTTTGTGTAGTAGTACTAATAATTTTATAATCATTAGCAAGTGTTCTTTACTGGTTTTACTTTGTCCATTACTAGAGAAAAAACACATACCAAATAAAAGGCTATTTAAAAAATATATATATTTGCGAATTTTTGCAATTAAATTGATTTAATAAAGGGGTAGATTAGTAACATAAATTCATGAGAATTACAAAAAAAGCCCACCAATCCGAAAAAACTACATACATTGCGATTAATACGTTCAAGACTGGTGTTTTACACAATCTTTTAAGGTACATGTTATCCTGTTATCATAAGGCGTGTAGGTGTCACTGGTACGTCTAACGATGGTGACGTACAAGTCAGACACTCGCGCATATTCCTGTCCATACACACACGCATCTAATAACACATATGCACATTTACCCTCCTTACAACCTGTGATCCGCGTAGTATTTGCTGTGAGTAGGTAGATGATCCGCAACAAATGAATCGGTCATATGGAAAAACGTCTAATTTGATAGGAGATTAGGGGTAGAGAAAAAATAATTCAAATTTATTTTTAAATAGTCTTTTTACTACAGATCCAAAACGGTTCATATTTATCATATATAAAAGTTGGTAATAATTGCTATAATAACATTACAATTAAATTTATATTATTTGAGATTCATGATCATGAAATCTTACTGGTGGTATTTCGTAAAAAAATATGTAATCTAATAGTTATGGGTCATAATTGGTCACATAATCTTAGAAATTGGTCAACGATAGCATTTTTTAATTTTTAAGGTCTACAAGTATACATGTATGTAATATTTAGTGCAATTGCCATTTTGAAATTATTTCTTGTGTTTCTTGTATTTCTCAAGTATGTCTTGTTTTCGAGCAGTGAAAGTCCCATCAAAATTTGTTCAGTAGTTTTCACGTCAAATAAACAGATCGACATGATATGCATAAAACGGAGTAAAAGCTTATGCTCAAGAAATTTGTAGTTAATGCTAAAAAAATATATTCACATGGTTCTGAGCATATACTCCATTAACCGTTGGCCTATTTTCTGTTTTATTCATTACCACCCATTGATAAAAATTACGTATTAACTAAAAAAATCCATACAGATGAAACCTGCAGATTTATTCTAGATAATATAACATCAATTGATAATAAAAAGTATAAATTTCATTTATAATTTATAAGTATTATATTACATAATATAATACTTATAAAAACAATTAAGTTGTAATTATAATAATAACCGTTATTATTTTAGTTTCTATAATAATATACAATTGTAAATTTGAAAAAAAAACATACAAAACGAAGTATAAAGTAATCTTCTATTAAAATAATCTTATATTGTAATTATTATTCTTTTGCAATAATATTTAAAAAAAAAATTTCACTAAAACATAGTTTGGGAAATGATAAATTATAGTAATTTGATTTAGTTTAAATGTATTTTTTTAATAATAAACAATTTTAATTTTATCGTTTTCACTTATAATAAAAATACTGCACGAACAATTATTATTTAACTAGCGGAATCCCGCGGCTTCGCTCGCGTAAACTTCGAAACTAATTAGAACCGTCTATACGTGATAGGGGATGGCATATTTTTTATATTGATTTTTATTAATTATTATATAAAAACGTAAATATCTCGGATTTTAGTTAAAAATTGTAAAAACTTACCCTTGCCATTAAAGGTTGAAAATCGAGTTTTTTTGATTACATATTATTTTGCCCGACTCCACCATTATAACGTAAGCAGCTATACAGATAAACATATCAAAAACAGACCCTGTCTACCCCCGCCATTAGGGGTTGAATGTCGAAATTTTTATTTTAATAGATGACTATTTTGCTCGAATTTTCCTTTATAAGTATAGCAGGTATACAGACAAACATATCTAAATTCATCCTCGTCTCCGTCCCATACTACAGTGCTTGAATATCGAACTTTCATTTTTAATTGAATGTTAATTTGTCCGAATTTACTTTAAAATCATCAACAATTATGAAGATAAATATATAAAAATTTTACCACCCCCCCTTAATACCCATAGGGGTTGAATTTTCGTAACTGATATTTGTCTTGTATAGTACTTACTTGTACCATGTTTCATTCGGTGATCTACAAAAAAAAATATTTTTCTAATTTTAATTTTTCCACTCCCCTTTAGGGGTTAACTTTTGGAAAATGCTGAAATAATTGTTTAATTATTTATATTGTAGAGTATGTTCGATAAGTTTCAAATAAATGCGAACAAAAAAAATATTTTTTTATATAAACTTTGACACCCTGTTTTAACCCCGTAGGGGTTGAATTTTGAAAAATCCTTTCTTAGTGGGTGCTTACATCATAAAAGGAAGGCACCTACGAAATTTCACGTTTCTAGGTCCAGGGGTTTGGGCTGTACGTTGATATATGAGTGAGTGAGTGAGTGAGTGAATGAGTGAGTGAGTGAGTGGTTAAGGACAAACTCTTTTATAGATATAGATTATTTAACATTAAACAAATATATTGAACTTAAAACAAATTATATCACTTTAAATAAATAGTTTGTACTAAAAATAAATACTTTGCACTAAAAAATAATACTTTGCACTTGGCCTAAATTTGGACCTGTCAGATTTAAAAATTACATATTTTTGATGTATTTATTGTAATTTTCCATATTTTTACCTAACCTATGTAACTACTAATGATTCAAATAGATTTGATATTTTTACTGGGATTTTTGTGATTTTCTATATTTTAAAACGATTAAATATTCGCTTTATACATTAAAAAACTAAAAAAGTATTAAAATTTATGTTCACGTGTATAAAGTGGATACTATAAAAGGACCTAGCAACTATCCTTATGGAAAACCGGTCCCGGTCAAATGTTACGAAACTCTGCTGAATAGTAGTCCTCAATGTGTAGATCAAAAAAGTAAATGGAAGACATAAGGTGCTTCAGCAATTTTCTGAAGACTGAGGGATGCTGCAACCATTCTGGTGTCGGATAAATGTTCGGCATGCGTCAAAACGTGAGATGTCTTATATTCTTCAGATTTCTGAAGGTATTTCGGCGATTTTCTGAAGACTGAAGGATGATGTATCTATTTTGACACGGGTTTGTATTCAGCGCACTAAAATACATAAAAAAGTGACTTGATCACTTTATAATGAAATATTTTTTTCCGTGCCCGTGAATCAGTGGCCTTTTTGTTCATCAAGCACGTGGATTCGATAACTTCAGAACAGTAGTTTTTCAGATCCACATAGGTTCCATTGATTTTTTTGATCTACACATTGAAGACTATTATTCAGCACATATTCGTAAAATTTGACCGAGGCCGGTTGTCCATAAGGATAGTTGCGGAGTCCTTTCAAGTGCCAAGTATTAAAATTTATGTTCAATATACAAAGTGAATATTATTTAATATATAGTACAATTAAATATAACCCTATAAGAAATATAAGATAATATAGTTTTAATGATTGATTTGCGATGAAGGGGGTAGGAGGCGAAAAAATTTCGTCTATGTCAACAGACTTAAGGCCAGATCTGACTGTAGGTATATATGTAGTATGTGTGCAAAATAATTTTTAAAAGAAAAACATCCATCTTTACTTGTCATTGAACTTATATTAAAGTAAATATATAATTTACGCATGTGATTATACTGTCATCTGTGTTTTATTATTGTCATTATTCTTGCATGACTTCAGTTTATACAAATAAATAATTATAAGGTATACACATAATAAAAATGTGCATTGTTCTTTCCTTAATTTACAACTTTTATTATTTATTTAAAACATAAATGTTTTTAAGTATACTTCTGATTCATCGGCGAATTATCTGAAGCATTCTTAGGTGACAAGAAATGTAAATAAAAAGAAACATAAACAAATTATTTTATCACTTGCATAATCATTGTTTACAATAATTTTTAGTTAATAATTATTATTAAATGACAACTTCCCATTCACACATCAGACAAAAATTGACGAAGAAGAAGATAAGATTATTATGGATAATGTTTTATTATTCTTAAAATTAAAAAGTATTTTGAATATTAATATACATATAATATATCATAGCAAAGTATGTTCTAGAACGCCCTCATTCAAGGGCCCAAAGTTTTTGTTTACAAGAATTTTTAATATTTTTATAATTCGTATCTAATGAACGAAATGTCCGATCAACCCAATCTTTCGTATTTTGGAAAGATAATTTTTTTTATTATTAATATTATTTCAATTAAAAATTATTTTGTACTTTTCAAAATGGCGTCTCAAATAAAAATTTTAGTTAAAAATCTAAATCATACATAAACAGTACACATATTTATATTGAAATGGATTCGTAAAATTATTATATCTATATAGTAAACTAAAGGTCGGATAAATCCTATATTTAATGTTTTGAAAATACAATTAAATATATTACAATCAATTATAACACTTTCGTGGCCATATATAACTGTATACCTTTCAAAATAACAGGCGAATTAAAAATGTTGGTTTTTTTAAAGTAAAATTTTTATTACATGATGGTAACAAAAATATTGTTTTCGTTGAGGGCGCAGCGACCCCTAGCTATGCCTATTTATGTCTACTTGTATGTGTAACGAAATACAGGTAGAATAATTTATTTTAGTACTTACTAATCCAAGATAGCTGGTTCGACGTGAGTACCAGTTCTCCAGGCCGGGCGTCAGGTCCGCCGTGTAGGTTGGGAATAACTATCGTAGGGAATCCGAGCGTCATTCCGTATCCTAATAATAACAAGTTCTTCACACTTACAGCCAACAATTGTGGCAGGGCTTGTTTGAATGACCATTCTGTTACAGTGCCGGTTAAGTTAGGTGGTGCTTGTGGTTTTCTGAAAAATAATTATGATATAGAATAATTGCAAGGCTTTGGAATTTAATATAATAAAGCTGATTTCAGAAAATATTGAGATCAGGCCTTTCTTTCCCACTGGGCACTCTGGGCACGTGCCCAGGGCCCCGCGATCGATAGGGGCCCCCATTTCACCAAACGATAACCGATATTTATTACCGAAAAATATATTTATTTCAAAAAAATCAAACGATAATGACATTAATGACTGACTACAATATGTAGCTACTTGCTTATTAGCTATTGCATGCGCGAAGTTGCTCTACTCTCGCCTGAAAATCAGGCTTTCCGATTTCAGCATGTTTAGATAAATTTAAATATATATAAAAATACCAAAAAAAATTTAAAGAAAAATCATCAGTGAACTAGTTTTTCATATACTTAATTTTTGAAGTGAAAACTTTTAAACCTCGTTGGTGATTTGAAGCTCGATGAAACGGAAGTGAAAACTTTTTTAACCCCATCAAGGTCATAGGGGCCCCATTATCCTAATGTGCCCAGGGCCTCCAATAGGTTAAAGACGGCCCTGATTGAGATGGCAGTTTTTAAAATTGTTGTTAAGCCATCAATTTACAGTAGGTATAAAATACTAAAAAAATATAATAAATAATAACCAACGAAAAACATATAATTGTTTCCGAAATCAGTATCGAAAATACGTCAGCAAGATTTCGCAGTGCATGGAGGAATGTTCTTGGCATGTCAGATCAATGAAATATTTTTTTATGAAAAACAAGTTTTTTGTTTGTTAGCATCATCCTATTTTAAGAGTCCCTTCGTTTTGATCAGTTATTAGTGAACTGTGGGCCGCTAAAATATTTTGGGGGACTGTCAACTTTATTTTCATCTTTATTAAAACTTCTCAAAATGATTATACTACTGTCCAAAAGTTTGGAAGCAGGTATATTTTTCTGTGTATCAAAACTTTATTATCAGTGCGTTCGAAGATACCTTTTTCAGGTTTTCGTACTTCGAAATAAAAAAATTTAACCCTTATCATTTTGCTGTCCGTTTGTCTGTCTGTCCCTCCGTCAAGACCCTTTTTCTCAAGAACGGTGATGTATAAAGTTGAAATTAATATCAAATAATACATTTCAAGATTCAAAATATCGTGTGGTTGATATTTTAAAAATTACAAAAAATATAAAAGATTTTCTAAACTAAGGGTCCTGAATTCGAATCCCATTTTTTTTATTATGTAGAGTAAATAACTAGTTAATAAACAATAAAAGTAAAAAAATCGAGTTATAATCTGCACGCGATTTATGTATTTCTTGTTTTATGTTCCTGAAATACTAAAGAATTCAACTATACAAACAGATCAGAGGTAATTAATTTTTTTATTTAGGTTAGCTTCCAGAGCACCGTCAATCATAATTATAAAGCTTTATTTTTTGTATTCAAACATGTAAAATAAAATATTAACAACGATTTAAAATGCATTAACGCATTATCTCACGCTTTTTTTTATTTCTTGGCCTTGGCAAAAATAGATATAAATTGAATAAGTGAAACAACCTCATCATAGATTAAACTATAACTACCTTAACAATTATTAAGTAGATTATCTTTCATAAAGACCGGTCTGCTAACAATAAGAGTAATTTGTTTCTTAAACTTTATTAACGGAATAAATTAATGCGAGCATAAATAAGTACCAATTCTTAAGTCAAATGTAGAATTTTATTTTACATTAGACCTGTCATCTGAACAATGTACAACTACTATTTATCGAAATAAAAAATGTGCATCGCTATTTATAAAAATTAACACTTAATTGCCCTTACTATAATTCTGAAGATAATAGACCTCAGTTAATGAAGGAATTTTAATAATAATAATAATAATATAATAATTTGTATTTACACAATACAAATTGTATCGTAATCTAATTACTAATGAGTGTTTATTTTAAAAATGTATTAAATAAATATTAGATTTTTTCATTTCTACATATTACATATTACTTGCTATAAACAATATTGTACTCAAAATAAAACTTGATAATGTCAATTATTAAAAGTGACGATAATAAATAAGGGAAAATATTATTTTTACTTTATCATATCGTTCGTGTCTTTTAGTCCGTGAGAGTTATCTTCTTGGGTTATTAAACTTCAGAAGGAAGTATATAAATCTTAAATATAAAAAAAATACAGTATTGGGTACATCCTCTGTTAACTGTGAGTAGGTATATGTTTATCCCGGCATCCGATTGTCGAGTTAAACGCCGGCAACATTTGACAATGCCGGTGCCATCACCGACAAATTAGCCGGGTCAGTCTACGTAGAAAAGCTCTCATGTAATCAAATCAGAGCTCTTCCACATAGACCGGCCCGGCTAATTAGCCGGCAACGGCGCCGCTATCGCAAAATACTGCCGGCGTTTAACTCGACAATCGGATGCCGGGCCAAAAAGAATGCTATCATTATGGTATTTCGATGCTTGATATTCTGCCGTTCAACCAGGAAATCAAAAATGTTTCATGGATAGTGTATAGAAACTTCCTTCCAACACACCGGCAACGCCAGCGGTTTTGCCGGTGTGTGGAAAAACGCCCTAAAGTAGTGTTTCTCAACCCATACTAACCGGAACAATAACCATATTAATTTTAAACTGCGAACTGATTTTACATTATTATTTATATTATTTTTTATAGATATAGTTATTATTTATTGGAAGTTTTTTTTGCCATGTAACGCATATAATATAGAATATACAATATACTACAATATTAGATTTTTTTTGAGTAGGTAAGTCTTTGTATTTAGTTGGAGTATTGCTTTTTAATGGCGTGATATCAAAATTAGATTCAGAATGTAATAGGAAATTCGTTAGTGATGGATTTTTGTAGGGCCCTATATAATAATGTATTTCATACGTAAGTATTGAATTTTAATACAAATAATCATTTGATAAGTATACATATGAGTGATATATTGCAATTAAAATATCATATTGATAAAACTATCTAACAAAATTTATCAACCTCACGGCACAGATTCTTTCATAAAGTGTAAAGTGTGTGCGTGCGTATGTATGTGTGTGAGTGTGTGTATTATTGATAGACAGTAGGTTACATAAAGAGAAGAATTACGGTCATATGTATTATATGTATTGTACATTCATTTGTATAGCCGGAAGCTGAACAACTGTCAGCAAATCTGATGCAGACTGGAAGACAAACTCTAGTTATAGAATCGTATTACCTATATAATATATAATGTGCATATATTTATATATAGATACATAACTACGGAACATACCTACATATATTGTAAATTGTATACTGTCTCCATGTTTCTATGATTGAATATATTGTATTTACATTGGTAGAAAACTGCAGTATTTAATATAAATACATAGTAAGTATGCATTACCTATGAGAATTATAAATTATTAAATTAATAAAATCTTCTATTACAAATTTAAAAAAAACAAAGAGATTCTTTGCTCGTACAAATGAAATAATACAAAAATATTGATTAGAATCTCGGCAAAAGAATGTTGCAATAAAATATTCCACAAATCCATATGAAGGTAAGTATGTACGTGTATGTTAGGATTTCTTATGTTTTTATTCATTTTATTAATAAATAAGTTATAGGAAAATAATTTAAATTAATAATTTATATATTCTTACGGTATAAGAATACATAAATATACAAAAACGGTATAAGAAAACAATAAATTCTCTGAAACAATGCTTCGAAAACAACTTGCTTTAGAAAACCTTTATATGCGTTTACTGAAATTCTTTAATCAACAAACAGGTACAACATTTACATGAGATGAGACGAAAGTTAAGTACATCTCATCTTACCTCGGTTTTTGTAACTTAACTCAAGAGTTAAGTCCCGGTCTCGTTTCTACAAGTGACAGTTTCGTTTCGATTTCATCTCGTGAAAATTGAAGCCTCACGTTTAGTCTCACAGTACGTCGAATAGGTGTCAGGCCGAGACGAGATTTCTTGATTTATATACATATCTAATGTAAAATAGTAAATTTCTACATATTACATATTGATAATCCTTTAAGACAAAGACACTCGCTTAGAATTTGGTATTGTCAAAATTTTTGATTGTCTGATCTTGTTATAATCAAAATTCAAGTGGTATCGTCTCGGCTTTGTCCGATTTCAAGCCAATTTGGCCTCGGCATGCAGTCCTACAACATTCTAATTTTCTTCATTTTCATAAAATTATTGATAAGGCAATGGCCAAGAATGTTCTACATTCTACAACACGGATTGTCGTGTAGAATTTTTTATTTTATAAAAAAAACGTTAAAAATACTTAAAATAACATCAAAAATAAAATATATATTTTAAACTTAAACGTTTTAATATACCCGTCACGCTACTTATCATATTTATAAAACCTTCATATTCAGATTAAGGATTAGTTTTTAAATGAAGATGATTTACATTTATGTTAATATTAGTTTATACCTACATACCTTTGTATAGTTTTGGTTTCTATGCAAAAATAAAATACTTATGTCCGGTATCATAAAGGAGCTAGCAAATTTGCAAGCTAGCAAGCACTCTCAAATGAGGTATCAAACTTATATGATAGTTCTCTTGGAATTTTCTGAAGACTTTGGCAGATTTCGCGCACGCGTTGTACGTAAATACCTACAGTATTAAAACAGTGGTGATATTATGAAAATTATTTTATACGGTTAGAGTCGCCAACTGTGTTACAATACGTTGAAGTATCACTGCTCTAAATTCCATAGCAAATCCATAGATACTATCACAAAATAAATACGTAATTTGTGAGTGCTTTCTACATAGCAAATTTTGCTTGCCCCTTTATGATACCGAACATTAATGTATTATCTATAATTATTGTAAATATATTAATATTTAGGTCATGTTATTGTCAAGTTTTAAATCAGGGACATTGCTAAAACCTTCGTTGTTCGAAATAATGCACTTTTTGTAGTGATCAAATAAAAAGTGCTATTCATTGCATTCTTACAATCACTTATAATAACGATTAGTATCTGTGTATCTAATTTTTTGGGCAAGTAATAGTAATTTCATTGTACAATAACATTGATCAAACAACTATAAAAAAGTTTGCTCCTATTCGTTCGCTATGGTAAGGAAATAATTACAAATACAGTTATGGAAGTATGATTTGTCAATTTGAGTAATTAACAACAAAACTAAACTAAATTTGTTTTTGAAAGAAATATAAAGGAGTAATTTTGTTAAACTCAAAAAGTAAGAGTGAATAAATTCCAAACTAGTAATAACTAATTTCAGATTCGACCATGTCGAATATTATTATTATAGGCTTGTATTTAAATGTATTTTTTTTTAAATAATAAACACTTTTTATTCAATCGCATTCACTTAAGAAAATATTGCACGAAAAATTAATAATTCAAAACCAAACAAATATATTGAACAAACTATTTTACCACCCCCCCTTAATACCCATAGGGGTTGAATTTTCGTAACTGATATTTGTCTTGTATAGTACTTACTTGTACCATGTTTCATTCGGTGATCTACAAAAAAAAATATTTTTCTAATTTTAATTTTTCCACTCCCCTTTAGGGGTTAACTTTTGGAAAATGCTGAAATAATTGTTTAATTATTTATATTGTAGAGTATGTTCGATAAGTTTCAAATAAATGCGAACAAAAAAAATATTTTTTTATATAAACTTTGACACCCTGTTTTAACCCCGTAGGGGTTGAATTTCGAAAAATCCTTTCTTAGTGGGTGCTTACATCATAAAAGGAAGGCACCTACGAAATTTCACGTTTCTAGGTCCAGGGGTTTGGGCTGTACGTTGATATATGAGTGAGTGAGTGAGTGAGTGAATGAGTGAGTGAGTGAGTGGTTAAGGACAAACTCTTTTATAGATATAGATTATTTAACATTAAACAAATATATTGAACTTAAAACAAATTATATCACTTTAAATAAATAGTTTCCACTAAAAAGAAATACTTTGCACTAAAAAAATAATACTTTGCACTTGACCTAAATTGTGACCTGTTAGATTTTAAAATTACATATTTTTTATATATTTATTATGATTTTATATTTGATATTTTTAATGTAATTTTTGTAATTTTCTATATTTTAAAACGATTAAATATTCGCCTTATGCATTAAAAATAAAAAATAAAAATATTAAAATTTACGTTCACGTCTATAAAATTGGATACTATAAAATTTTAAGTACAAAGTATTAAAATTTATGTTCGATATTTAAAAGTGCACACTATAAAATTTTAAGTGCAAAGTATTGAAATTTATGTTCGATGCATAAAGTGAATACTATCTAATACAGCGGTTCTTAAACTTATGTAGTCTAGGTACCCCTTTTTTGAACAATTATTTTTCAGGGACCCCCATCCCTGATAGAAAAACAAAAAAGGTCCTTATATACTAATTAATCACTGATAAATAGAAATATAAAAGTATTTAATGTAAATTAAATTTTGCCAAAAATGTTTCACGGACCCCCTTAAAAGTTTGGCGGCCCCCCGGGGGTCCGCGGACCCCAGTTTAAGAACCGCTGATCTAATATATAGTGCAATTAAATATAACTCGATATTATACAGATTATAGATAGTCAATGCTATCTGCGAGGTGTTAAATATGAATGACAACCCACTAACAGTTCTAATTTACACGACTTTCTATTACTCCATTTACGCGCTGCTTTTGTAGAACCAATTAACCGTGTAAATGGAGAGATTACTGTAATATAAATTTTGTTAGTATCTTCGATATTTTTAACTTAAAGTATTACGTACTACTATCATATAATATTATCATCAAAGAAACAACAATATGCTTTATATATGTAGGTAATATTGTTAATCTCTCTCTTCCATGGACCCACGAGTTTAAAAACGAGTTTTTATAAGCAGCTAAACTATTTATTTAGATATAGGTATCAGGTATATCTATCATTATAAAAATACACATATAAATATTATCTTTATATTTTAAATAGCGAAAATATTTCTTAGAATTCACATATAAAATTGTTACTTGGAGGCAGTTACAGGTACAATGTAGATATCTAAGAATTCACTTATTAATATTCATATCTAATTTAATTTTTTATTTTTATAAAACTGTCATATTAACAGATTGAAGTACAGTTAGTACAGTGATTTTTTATGAATTAAAAAGGATAACAACTCAAGAACTGTTCATATTATTTTAACAGAGCGTATACCATTGAAATTTGTTTTATCATTTTCATGTTTATTAATAACATCCTCATCACGTAATAAAACTTTTTTTTTTAATTACGAATCAGTTTTTATACCATATTCTTCAGAAACACGTGCAACGGACACTCCCAATTCTAGATTTCAATCAATTCTAGTTTTTGTTTAATATTCAAGTGTGTTTTTACTTCCATGTTCGAAGAAATGGAAGTATTGTAATACTGTCGAAAAATCGTGTCCGAGATAAAAGCAGATACTGATTATACTACCTTCAAAACGTAAAGAAAAATTTATTTCCGCATGGCGGCTGTGCGTGTGCGTGCGTGCGTGCGCGCGCGCGCGCGCGCGCGTGTGTGTGTGTGTGTGTGTGTGTGTCCGTGCGTGTGTGGATGTAGAATTTTCTTTCGTTCACGATAACTACTGTAAATATGCACCAATTTGAATTATTTTTGGAGAAAATGGTTGTCCCACTGAATATTCCAGAGTTATTGATTTTAGAGCTTATCGAATTAGGGATTATGAAAATATTCGAATTTTTGTACCTATTATCGTCTAAAATGTTATAGACCGGGAGCCAGGCTACATTCCGTTTGAAAAACCGTTAGGATTCATAAGAGTTGGTGATTTACATTCAGAAAGATGTAAAGAATGAAATTCTGAAGGTTGCCGGAAAAAAAACTCGGAACTTTTTTTGATACGAGCATTATAACGGAGTCCTTCCAGTTATAAAAAAAATAGATGTTGCACCATTTTTAATTTTGATGAAAGTTTAGTCAGTTGTTATTATACGTATTAGCTAGCAAAAACTGTAATTAGAAAATTTTAAATGTTCACAGGTTGGAGGTGGTGATCGTTTTACCCTCGTAAGATATGAATATTTCTTCGATTTTTAACGATTCTTCGACTCGCTATAGCATGCGTTCTAATTAAACAATTATAATGAACTTGGGGTCATTTGAAAGCCTAAAGAGTCTAACTTCAAAATGGTTTAACTCAATTTTAAGTTTAGGTTATTTTCGTTGTAGATATTTGTAATAAAGGCTTTTCAATTTCATTTATGAAATTGTCATTTTATCTTTTTTTCAAAATTTTCAGTGGCTTTCTGGTTTAACCGAGAAAGCTGTAATTATGCGTAAGTTATGTTTACACATAGTACTCAGTACCCACAAAAAATCAGCTTGATTGATGTACATTTTCTATTAAAAAAATTAAGTTAAATATCACAAATATCACGGAAACACCAAAAACAGCTGTTTTCGAAGCAAATAAAAGTTATGTGGGGGCAAGATAAATTGCTGAATTTTTTTTTACAAATGCTCTTAATAATTATCTAAAAAAGGCAATTTGATTCGTTTTGTTATTTTAATTTTTTTAGCTGCCAGAAAATTAAAAATAATCAAAAAAATGCAAAAACTCCAAAATTAGCTATTTTCAAGATAAAAAGAATCTATGAAGGGGGTGAGATTAAAATCTGAATTTTTTTCTAAATATGCTTACAGTAGTAAGGTTCAAAGGCCAAGTGGTGTTTTTCTGATTTTTTTAATTTTTCTAGCCACTTAGTGTCCTGCAATTAGACTGAAAAACATCAAAATCACGCATTAAAAATGAAAAATAAAATTAAAATAAACAATTTTAGTAACTCCAATGCAGCTGTATCGTGGACTTAAAAAAGTCATATAGGCGTCGCGCGGCAACTTACGTCACTCAAAAGGGGCAGTAGCATCTGTAGAAAAAAATTCAGATTTTAATCTCACCCCCTTCATAGATTCTTTTTACTTTGAAAATAGCTAATTTTGGAGTTTTTGCATTTTTTTGATTATTTTTAAATTTCTGGCAGCTAAAAAAATTAAAATAACAAAACGAAACAAATTGCCCTTTTTAGATAATTATTAAGAGCATTTGTAAAAAAAATTCAGCAATTTATCTTGCCCCCCACATAACTTTTATTTGCTTCGAAAACAGCTGTTTTTGGTGTTTCCGTGATATTTGTGATATTTAACTTAATTTTTTTAATAGAAAATGTACATCAATCAAGCTGATTTTTTGTGGGTACTGAGTACTATGTGTAGACATAACTTACGCATAATTACAGCTTTCTCGGTTAAACCAGAAAGCCACTGAAAATTTTGAAAAAAAGATAAAATGACAATTTCATAAATGAAATTGAAAAGCCTTTATTACAAATATCTACAACGAAAATAACCTAAACTTAAAATTGAGTTAAACCATTTTGAAGTTAGACTCTTTAGGCTTTCAAATGACCCCAAGTTCATTATAATTGTTTAATTAGAACGAATGCTATAGCGAGTCGAAGAATCGTTAAAAATCGAAGAAATATTCATATCTTACGAGGGTAAAACGATCACCACCTCCAACCTGTGAACATTTAAAATTTTCTAATTACAGTTTTTGCTAACTAATACGTATAATAACAACTGACTAAACTTTCATCAAAATTAAAAATGGTGCAACATCTATTTTTTTTTATAACTGGAAGGACTCCGTTATAATGCTCGTATCAAAAAAAGTTCCGAGTTTTTTTTCCGGCAACCTTCAGAATTTCATTCTTTACATCTTTCTGAATGTAAATCACCAACTCTTATGAATCCTAACGGTTTTTCAAACGGAATGTAGCCTGGCTCCCGGTCTATTAGTATTATCTCACAAATTTTGATAAGGCTTAGTGCACGGTACACCTATAGTTTAATCCAATCAAGGGGTGAAAACCACCCTCAAAATTTTAATTTTAAATACTAATAAATTCATTTTGCCATGGAAACAAGCGCAGTTAAATTCAAATTATACAGTTTTTCTTTATTCTATATGATACATTAGGATATTAGAAAACTCAATTGAAAATTAATATTAAAAATTATTTTAAAGATATTATAGAACATGGAAGTCAAGTATGGTTTCTCATACCGTTTTTTTATCCATGATGTAAATATTTAGTTATGTACTTTTTAAATAATACTTCAACACTTGAATACAGAATAAATTATAAAATAACTTTACCATAACTTCTGTCGTTTTAATATAGACATAAACAGCAATTTACACTTATTGTAAAGTTCAATTAAGTTTGTATTTAAGAAGAAATATGAACCAAAATTACAAGAGATGAAAAATCTATGTCAAGTAAGAGTTAGCAAAAAAATGTAGAACTTTTATTTTGTATTGAAACTTCTACAATTTTTTGAAAATGTCCAGAATTTTTAAGATGTTCGAAATATATACCGGAGTACGGGGTAGGTGATACATTTTTTTTACTTGCCACATTTTATTCTAAGGAGCACAGTTATCATTTTTTTGGTGGTTTAAGCCCCTGGTCATTATATACATGTATACGTATATATACACGTATAAAAATGTTGTACCTCATAGATTGGATTAAATTCCAAGTGTTCCAAATCTCTCTTGTTAGAAGATAATAGGCACTGTATACTTATGTGTAAAATTTTGAATATTTCCTAAACCCCTGATTCGTACCAAAATAAATAGGTATATTGGTCTATAGACCTTACAGAGACAAACATTTTGCAAAACAAATTCAAAGCAGTACAATTATCCAAAAGTAATCATGATGGAGAAAACATCCAAACAGACAGACAGACATATACGTAAACAACATTTATTTACTTTTTGACGGCAGTAGATATAATCAAAATCTGCTGTTATCTTGGACATGATTTTTCAACAGTATTACAATACTTTCAATTTCCTACAAAACTTGTAGCTTGTAGGTACATTAAAATAATTGAATTAAGACAGTTAATTAAATAGGAATACCTGATATGGAGAGTTGAATGAAATCAAATAATGATATCTCATTCTGACTTAAAATGCTGATTTTATTTTTGTTAATGCGTAATCAGCATTTTAAGTATACCTATTCATGTATATTGTAATATGAGTTACGTAAAAAAAATGCGTATGGTAGTGTATGATAAATATTTCGTTATTCACCTTGAAACATAACAATAATGGGACAAATCTGTTTTATTCGATTAATACAAAACAATCCTTGACATTAGTCTCGCTACGTTTACTTGACCATAAAATATTTTTCTGAAAATCACAATTTCCATTTTATTAATTCTTAGGTATATTAATTGCTGAATATTTTTTTTATTAAAGGTACAAAATTCCGTATAATGTAAAATGTGCCCTGGTTTAAATAATTATTACACACAAAATACATAATTCAAATAATAAATAAATACATTTTTTGGGTATAAACCTTGAGGTTCCTGTAGCTCCCTCACTCAATTAATGTACATATTTTTTATTTATTCTTGAGAACTATGTAAAATATTTAATTACTACCCATCGATCATTATACTTGGTACATTAAAAATTATAATGATAAAAAAATCCGTAATTGATTTTATTTCTACCTATCAATAGAAGGTCCATATAACAAATGTCAAGGTAGATCATATTTGAAAATAGGTCACTTGAACATATTTTTTGTTTATTTTTTCCAAAACCTGATTGTATTTTTTATATCTATGACCTTATAATAAGAATAAGTATTGAATAGTTGAAGTCATCGGCCTATAATAAATCTAATAGAATATACAATTATATCTTTCATATGTTAATGTAGGAATGAACTTGTGACCTTATCTGTAATATTTATTGTAAATAAATATGCATTTTATTTTTTATTAGCGTATTTCATTAATACATAATTGCTTTCGAATAGTTATTGCAATTTATTATTGTTTTGTCTGACTTTATTGTTGTATTTTTATTTATTTCTTATCAGTTTTTATCAATTTATTTTTCTTAATTATTGTTTGTTTTAATATAAAACGTATTTGCATGTAGTATAATGTATTATAATGTAAAAAAACATGTTAAAAATAAGTATTTATAAATAAGAATTTATTTATTTATAATACTACTTAAAATTAAACATTTTGTTTTGTTTTAGATATTTGAAAAATACATATATGTACCTAATGATGAAAACATCTAAGTTTCCAAGCTTTGATTATATACACATAAGCTATTTGTCATAACTATACATATACATTATACATATACTTTAGACATGTATATGTAGGTATCTATTGGATTTTTTACAAAATGCATTAGGGATTGAAAAATAAATAATATGTGAAACATCGCATAGTCCAGCTATTACTAGTTGAAATTAATGTACAATTCTCTTCAGCTAAAATGTTCAAAACGATTAATTATTAATTTTTATAAAACAGCATATTTTATAATATATTCTAGTTTGAAATAGTGCGAATATGAAAATCATATGAGAAGTGGAATTTCAAAACGTCTTTTGTCCATTTTTTCGATTAAACTATAATGCTCCTTGTGATTATTAGTAAAGATTTTTTTCGTTCAATACACCATAAAAACTATAAAAAAACGGAATTTGGAAATCTAATAAAATTTCAAAACATCTTTTTTAGAATACAGCAACATTTTAATGAGTTTCCAAATATTTTGGAAAATAGACAAAATATGTTTTGATATTCTATTTCTCATAACTATTAATGGTGACTTGTATCTACTATTTCAAAACAAAATTACAATAAACTAATAATTAATCGTACATATGTTAATATATGATATACATATCTGCAAAATGATGTATAATATAGTATAATTAAAATTTTCGCATACCTTGATTTAAATCGCATAAGTATTAAGAAACAATAAAAATATAAATGCGCGATAAAATTGTGTCATGAAATGAACGATAAACAATGTACATATGGATACAAATCGTTAATATAGGTAAGTTATGGAAGTTGTAATGCTTAAGATCAACTTACTAATTTTGATATTAAAATAGAAGTATTATAAAATGAAACAATTCAAAAACAATATTTATGACCATTTCAATTTGATTACATCTTTTTTGTGAGATTTTACATATTTTTAAATAAATCTGATATATGTGTAACATGTAAAACTATACTTTCGCAAGTGCTATTAATTGTGTGTGTTATAAAATTTTAAATAGAGCAGCAAAATGAGATGTCCATATTACCCGCCTGTTCCATATATGTATACCGACTCAATATAATTCATTTTGTAGGTTTTATTAATTTTTATTGATTAATAAGTTTTCATAGAAACCGAAAACGAACCGAACCGAATGGAACCGCGTATGTGTGAAACAAGGCTAATACGTAGAGCTGTGTATGTACTAAAGTACAAGTAGGTACTTAAGTATTTTATAGCGATAGTTATATATAACTGTATGTTAATATATTTATTGAAAAGTAATTGCATTTCTATACTTATAAAAGTACTTTAACTACTTTGTAGTGTGTGTAAATACTTTTGTTAAAGTATTTAATTATACAGTGGCACGAAACAAACAATTTAAATAATTTTGGTGAAAAAAGGTCTTTAGGCATTGCAATGACAAAATTTTTTAATAGAGGTCTCGAGTCTTTATTCTGCCTAGAGCTTCCGACTTTCCTAACGCACCACTGTTAATTGTTAATAACTTAATTACATATTTGTACATTATGTCGACCTAAATCTATTTCGCAACAGTTATCACGAAAAGAGATAAAATCGATACGAGATTTATAAAAGATAATTTGAGTCATTTCCATGAAAGAAAGTTCATTATTATGTATATGACAGTATAGGTATATTTATAACATAACATATACGTTTTCTGACATGTAAATCATCGATGACCCTCGTGTGTGTATTGGATCCAGTTTTTTTATAGAGAGTGAATGGAACATGTGCGTGCATATGCATTCATGTTCACATGCAAAGTTTAGTGATTTTTGTTATTAGAATAGAACCACAAGGTAGCCACCTGCTTAAGGTCAAGACAGAATGCCGTTTATTGACACTGTTTATGTTTGGTAATCAAGATATGAGATAAATCTTTTAATATGATACTTCCTTTCCTCTTTCTTTCCGTTCACTTACAATCATCTGGCGCCTGATCAATGTCATACGTATTACTTTTTACAGAAGTAGTCAAGATCTCTACCAATATTGCCTTGATTTTATAGTTATTTTTATCATCGAAAAATAAACAACTTGTTATGAATATTTTAAAGAATAATCAAAGCTAATTGAAAAAAATGACTATAATTTTTGAAATACTAATTACGTAAAATAAAAATTAATAAAATATGTAGTATTAAAAATTTTGAGAGCCACTGATGTAAATGATTCCTTTAAAATTTATTTGCTTATTTTGAGAAGAGAGTTCTTGATTAGTATACAGTACTTATATCCGCCAAGTGAATTCAGAATAGTTTCTCGTGCAAAATTTAACAAAGGGAGTTAGTTATATCGAAGAATTTTAATAAACCTACCGACAAAGTATTCAGATGAGCTGTCATTGGTTGGTTAATTCATAGATACGTACGTGCTTGATTATTGTTTTCGTATATTAAAAAAATATATTTTTTACCAATTTCAATCTAAATATTTTATAGAAAATTTAACGCTCGTCGAAAATTTTTTAAAAAATTGTCACGTAATACGCCGAATACACGTTGTTTTTGAGATATTTTGTAAAAATAACAATTTTCGTATACCATCCCTCCCTCTTTACACTAAATTTCGATGACTTTTTAGACTTAACTAAAAAACCTTAAAATACCGTTAATTGGTCCATGACTTATGCATGTGACAAGGATTCAGGGGACAGACAGACCAACATGAAATAAAAAGTGTTTGTCTTGACCTGAAACAAAACAGAAAGATGTTATTGCGATGACCTCCTTATTTCCTTGATACCCTGTAATGACGACTTCGAGTTGTGGGGTATGGATGGTTTGGTGGAAGAGATAGTGCACAGTGCACACTGTACCTGTAGCACCAAGGTTCACAGTATCAATGAACTCAATGAATGAATTTCGAGTTCAGTAACAGATATTCCCATATTAACGCCAGGGTTTTAAATTTGACTATCACTCGATAACAATGAACTGAACTAACAAAAAACTTAAATTATATTTTAATAATTTTTGTCGAAATACATACATGTACATAAAACAATAAATAAATATAATATGTTTCTCGTGTAATCGTGATCGTGATATATTGCACTAATTTCATCAATAGTACTGGTTATTAACGATGCATATTGTCAACCAATGTGTTTTCTTGTATGCAATTACTAACCAATGGTTTACAATCGTTGATTAGAGTTCGGTTATTTTATTTATACATTTATTATGTTAAAATTATACCTTTATTAACTAATAGGTACACTTTTGTCACAATTTCAAAGTTTATGAAAATATTGATTTTATTGACTGTTTTGATGAAGTTAATCGATTTGGATTCTAAAACAGCTTATATGTATTATTATTTTATCAAAATGTCTGTATGCTAGTTTCCGAATGCAACTACAATTAATTATACCAAACATATCAAAAAAATCCCAAACTTTCTCTAATAACAATGTCATTTTTTTTAAATTTATTATAAACCATATATTTTCTATGTCAACTAGTTAACTAATTATATTATAAATAGGTATGTATTATGGTCCCTTATTAAATATTGATGAAATCAAAATGGGTTTTGTTTTGAAGAAATATCAATATTTAAATAAAAGAAATATTATGCGCACAGCACACTTAATGACTAGTAAAAGAATAAATAAATGAATACCTGTTTTAATATCTAATGTTTAAGAAACTTATTTAATCTTATTTAAAAACACATTCTTTAAAAGTGTAAATATATAGGTATACTTACATGTTTTATCTATATAAAAATACATTATATTATTTACTTAAATACTTAGCGGTATATATATTTATATGGAATGTTTAATACTTTTCTTCAATAAATGTGTCGTTTCATTGAGGGTGGGTTAATTTTAATAATAATTCCTGTTGTGATTTAAAATGTACTATTGATATTATAAATAAATGATTTTGCGTGATATATTGACCTAGCCTATACAATAATCGTGAGGTCAACTAATAAAAGTAAATGCTAAAATTGATTTTTTTTATTCCAGAAAATAAAATCATATTTAAAAATATAAGTAACGCGACATTTACGACTTTTAACATGGAATATATTAATTATATTAAAATCATGGACCAATTGTAATAATAGTTTATTTAAAAGATCAAAATCCAACTACCCTAAAATAGTACAAACCCAAAAATTATATCAAGTTGTCTTCAAAAAAATTATTTATTGATAGACCGTTGTTTTTTATAAACTTTACTTTTAAAAGTGTAACCACTAAATTATACCCAAAATATAATTTTAATACATATCATATATAAGAACAATGTAAGACTGCATACATGAATTTTGTTCTAGTAGGGCCCCCATACCTGCCTAAAAAAATTTTACCAGTGTGAATAATCTTTTTAGATCTTTCAATAGGAAAAAATATCATAGTAAGGTTTGAATGAGCTTTTTATTTTTTAGGTATTTCAATTAGAAATTTTAATTTTAATCAATTAATTTTTTGACCCGCCAAGCCGCGCTTCATGTCAATTTTCAACCAATTTTAATGTAATTACTCGCATTTGAAAGGTAATTAGTTGTGGTTTCTGAAAAATTACCCCAAAAATAGTGAATAGATAAATTCATAAATTAATAAATCGAGTAAGATAATGTGTGTATTGCGCAAATATAAAAATAATTTATTATTACTATTAAACAGGTTGAGTCATATCAGGTGGGACAAACATGAACAGTTGATTGAGAAAAATAATCCGGAAATTCTTAATGAGGGAGCTACAGATCTCCAAATATTTAGCCTAAAATTAGTTTTTATTTAATATTTCGAGAACCCAATATAATACAGTTATATAGTGAAATTTTATAATCGGTTTAAGTTTAGTATTAAACACGTATTAATACTAAAACGATTATAAAATTTGTTTGTCTTGACTTGAAATGGAAAGATCGAGTGAAATTTTTGAAATCGTCAAATTTTTGTTTTTTCATTAAAAAAATCTATATACAATTGCAAAGTTTCTCGTATCTTCGATAATAAATAACTCAAAACAAAGATACAATGCATTTTATTTATTATTGAATAAAAATCACAATTGCCATGATAAACTAAAATAATATAACAATCACTCGAGTGCAATATTAAATTCAAGTCTTAGTAAGCTTTGGAAAAAAGAATGGTTGATGTTTGAAATTTTTATATTTATTAAAATCCGTTGCTTATTTTGTTAATGTGTAACAGCAATACCGGTTTTAGGGAGGTAGACTGGGCGACCGCCAGGGGTGCCTGTTCAGAATGGGCGGCGAATGGCCACTTGGAGAAAAACTTAAATTTTAATAGAATTTTTTTGTCTTTAAAAACGATCATAATTAAGTCAAATTTTCCAATACTATCTTCACTATCGTATTTCACGTAAACGGTTGATCTTATGAAAAATGAACAAAGTACATATATTTATATGTATTGTGTGTCAAATGACCTTATAAAAGTACTAAACTAGTGGGGAAAAGAACCCCCTATCTTACATAGGAGCCGAGATATTTACAATGTTTTCCAACTTGATTTACTATTATCTTCACTGCTTATTCCTTATGTTATGTTCCTTACGTACCAAAATATATTCTAAAACCTGGCCAGAGAACATATCTACCAATTAAAAAAACACGCAAATCGGATATGTGGTTCTCGAGTAATAAGCGCACTAATGGACATACAGATAGACAGACAGAGGATATATGGATGATAAAAATAATGTTAACCATTTTTTCTTTCCTTGACCAATAAATAATGTGTAATTAATATTTAACTTATTTTTAACAATATACTTCCTAAAATACAACCATGAAAGTACTAATTTCTAACAGCGCTGTAAGTATGCAACCCCTCAATAGAAGAATCGACAAAGAAATGACACAACACTCTTTAAAAATTGCAGTGCATAGTTTGTCACTGCTATAATCAGTGTAATCAAAATTAGCGGATAGTCACTGAACCAATAAGTGGATCATTGTTGCAAGGCTCCTCAATATAACCGAAATCACTGGTTGATCAGTAAGTACTGGTATAGATCACTGATTTTTAGTGACTTTTATGTTCACTGAAGGAACCAGTAGAATTATCACTGATTCATTTTACGAGAGAAGATTTCTGAAAATGTAGTAAAATTTATTTTTCGATATTATTTTATTGGAAATCAAAAGAATATAAAACAAATATTTTTTTAAAATTAACTAATTCAATTATTGGTCGGGACCCCGGGATTTCGATTCTTAATACAGGTATATATTATTACACACAATATTGAGTAAACAAAATCAAGTAAAGTAAAATAAGAAATATCATCATATGAATAACATGTCGTTGATATATTATGTAAACTATTAATGTTATTTATCGATTTTACGATAGTTTCTTATTAGTTTTTAATTACCAAGTCTTCAACTAAAAGGATATAGGCTGTATGATTAGGAAATAAAATAATTGAAATTTATCAAACATATAAGTTCTATACAAATACCAGTTTATACAGTGGTGTGTTACGGAAGTTAAGGGCCCTAGGCAGAATAAAATCGGGGTCCACATAAAAAAAAATTATTGCTACAATACTTGAAGACCTTTTTTTTGTTCTTCAACCAACTTTGGTATGTATTTAAGTTGCTCTTTAACCAACAAAAAAATATAACGACATCGGTTAATACGATGTATCGGTTTTAACGACTCAAAATAAAAGTCCATCTGAATCCCATATAATTGCATTTTTATCGGTTATTATGACTATTCGCTTTTACGACCTAATATGACCGGTCCCTTCGATGTTATTAAAACCGGTTTCTACTGTATTAGCCAACTCGGGCCTACCCTTTACCCCGTGGCCCTAGGCAGCTGCCTAAAGTATATACTGTATAACTCGCTAGTTATCAAAACTGGATATTTTTATTTCAGTTTTCGACAGAAAAAATTTGTAATTCTTAATCAATGTTATAATTTTCCATTTTTAAACACTAAAATCCATGCACCTACTGACAGGTAGGTAGGTATATGTAAATCTCGAAAATACAAAATAAAATTTATTGAATTAAGAAGTAAACTACATAAAGACAACTGTTTAACATAAGTAAGAAAATTACTTAAATTATCATAAATCAAATATTATAAAATAAAATTAACATTTCTGTTTCTGAATACGAATATTTATTTTTTACTTTCTTATACCTATGTATATGAAATATACATATAGTATAAGTATAGTAATCGCGATTTTTTTCGAAATCCGGATTTTGACGGAATTATCAATTTTGACCTTCCCTGAATCCATTCTGACTATTTTCGCCATGATGTCTGTGTGTCTGTCGGTCTGTCTGTAGACGCTGTAACTCAAATACGACAAATCGTAGAAAGGTGGAATTTTATACTTAAGATTGATTTTTGCCTGGGATGAAAACCTCCTATTTTTGAAAACGATCATTCAACCGGAAACGGATGTTTACCTACATCGATTTTTGAATTTTTCGAATTACACTGAAAAAGTGCGAATTAGAGAAAAATGACAAAGTTGAAAATTGTAGGTAATATTATTATCTATAATTTATGTTCTATTCATTTTTTCGAAAAAAACAAATTTAATTTTTTTTTTTTTTTACTTACAATTAGTATTCGATTTTAAGTACATTTCAAATGGTTCATAACAAAGAAGAAATATCTGCCATGAGTGTCATGGGACTTTCTTATACGTATTACAGAGACTGTACGTGTTTGCTATAGGTACCATGGGTCTTTCTTATACATAATATTGAGAATAAACACTGTACACTATTTTATTTAGTTTGCAGTAGTCGCCGGGTGACATGACGGTATGAGTCGTGATCCGTACGGTCAAATCACCCGACAACCAGTAAAATTACATGAGTAAACATCCGTTTCCATCTTATTGTTAGTAATTATGTTAAACAAAATTCGTTCGTACATAATTTATAAAACAATATTTCTATAGTTTATGTCTCATTCATTTTACTCTATCTTTTATTAGTTTGTCAGAAATATCCTTCACTAAAATAAAAATCACGTACACTGTTCACTGTCATTATTACGTATAAGAAAGTCCTGTGGCACACGGCAGATTATTTATTTATCTATTTGAAGTTATTTTTGTCCCAAATACAATTGATAATCGAAAAGTACTATTAATTTAATAAACAATTTCTCCAAATGGAAAATTATATTTCATTCATTCGAAAAATAAATATTTGTTAAAATATTCGCGATATTATGAAATTTATGACGATAAAGAGAAATGTGCGATTATTTTGAATACATGCAATTTTAAATATAATTAGTAAATAAATAATATTAATTGAATAGGTACTCACTTAGAAATCATTTTTAATGATTAGTTAAAGTTTTCTATAATTAAATTGATCACATAAAAGTCAATATGACCCGTTAATAAATACACATAAAATATAATTTCAAATAAATTAGTAAATTAAAATCATTTTCATTTTAATATCACAGAATTTAACAACAAATGTTGCATAATATGTATAAAAATATTTCTATAAATCATTAAACAACACAATTCATCACATCACAATTTTCAAACAATAGCGCGCGCGTGTTTTGTTTTTTAAAGCATCGATGTATATTATAACAATTGAAAATGAACTACGTCATTGGTGAAACTTCAGTGTGTTGTTGTTGCCGCAAGCGTCAACAAAATGGAAATGCAAGTCGATCTGCAGCACTCGGTATCATTTGTTAATGTCGTGGCCATTACATAGTTACTTTCTATCAATTGAGTAGCCCTACTCTACGATTTGCAAGGCAAGGTAATCAACACACGAGGTAGGTACGAAACACGCATCATTGCATTTGCTGCAATTACCTCTATATATTTGTAAGTGCGTGTGTATGTGTGTGTGTGTGTGTGGTGTTTATGTAAAACAGTACTTTTCTATGAAAGTTTTTAGATAAAAAAATATATTCATAAGTCATAAGTTATATAAACTTATGTGACTATCAATTGGCTTTTACATTACTTTAGGAAATAGAGATACTATACTGATACTAGGCTGCCCCATTTTAATCTATCACCCTCCTAATTTTTAGCGTAACTCACGAACTGTGGTAGCGCTTAAATACTCGATTTTCCGTCCGTCCGTCTGTCTTCCACTGCGAGATCTCGACCCCCTGACGCATATTTCCAAAAGCCCGTCCAGTACAGAGCAACGGACGAAAATTGTGCTCTGTAAAGCACTGGAGTTTGGAAATCGTTTCATTGATATTTGCACTCCAAACTCCAGTCGAGTACAGAGCATACTCAGACTGAGGCTAATGTTAGATGCGTTACAACATTCAAATATGTTTTATTAATATGTAATTGTATTCTTTACAGATACAATTGATAGGTTTTTATATTAATAGTTTCTTTATGAAATCTTATATTGAATAATTAGGTCAGGCACGTATTAAAAAATCAATTGGTACTTTACAATAAAATTTATACAAATGAAACGGATTATTTCTTCTTCAAATGAATTTTTCACAATTAATTTTTTTATCAAATGAACAACTAAAAGAGCATTTAAGAAAAAACTTCCAGGTTTCCAAATTCGTAATTAATTTTTTTTACGATTGTTCGTTCTCTAGTTTAAATGTTAAAAATGTGATTTTTTTTTTTTTGATTGTAAATAACTTGGTCAGAAATGTCCATACAACAATAGAAAAAAAAGTAAATTGAACAAAAAGGTCTGATCTACATTTTACAATTAATATTAATCATTTATTTGATTTGACGAAAAAAAATTGTCAAGTCCTGTAGAGCCTCTCAAAATTATTATAAATTTTTGAAATTTCTTTCGGCGTTTCATCTTAAAAAAAAATTATCCTGAAAGATAATAAAATTTTCAACAAATGATTCAGAAACTAGAACATTCAAGCTTTAAAACTGTTTTATTTTTAAAGTCTTTTACTACCGTTTTTGCGAAGATGCAGCCATTCAAAAATACCTAAAAATATTATTAGTGATCCTTTAATTTTGAATTTAAGTGTTGTAAGTGAATTACATATGCAATCACTATATTAATAATTCAAAAATAGTTTTATACAATAACGTGTAATCAGTGATGTAGCTAGAGGTCACTGCGCCTCCGGCGAAAACAGAAAAAAAATCTTTTTAAATTTAAAATTATTGAGGTATTATTTAAAATAAATATTCGTTGTAAGTTATTAATATAATAAATTGTAAAGATACAATAATTATTTCGTACTGTACGTACTGTTGTCATATAGAGATCACTAACACAACTAATGCTGTTCTATATAAAAAATATGTTACAGAAAAATTGCAACAAACGTTCTTCAATGAAAATTTTAAAATTAATTATTGGTTCAAAATACTTACGTAAATAAAATCAGTAGATTATACTTATTTGTTTGAATTTAAAATGTAGGGATATTTAATCAGTAAAATTATGTTACGATAATGCTTGATTATTATAATTGATGGAAATAAAATATATAAACAATATTATAGTCGTATTTAATATACAAACAAATAAACGAACGTACATTGTTAGACACAAACATTAAAAAGTAAATTAATTAATTTGCCTCGATTCTAAAAACTGTACTGTTTAAAATTTAATCAGTATTTATATTATTAAGTAGGTATGTATGTAAAATTTATAATTATTATATAATTAAAGCAAAAAGTAATCCGTTTCATTTGTATAAATTTTATTGAAAAGTATCAATTGATTTTTTTTAATACATGCCTGACCTAATTATTCAATATTAGCTTTCATAAAAATAACTATTAATATAAAAACCTATCAATTGTATCTGTAAAGAATACAATTACATATTAATAAAACATATTTGAATGTTGTAACGCATCTAACATTAGCCTCAGTCTGAGTATGCTCTGTACTCGACTGGAGTTTGGAGTGCAAATATCAATGAAACGATTTCCAAACTCCAGTGCTTTACAGAGCACAATTTTCGTCCGTTGCTCTGTACTGGACGGGCTTTTGGAAATATGCCCCCCTGACCACCTAGAGACCTCGGGTTTTTGCTAAATGGTAGGTCTGTGGTTCTAGTTTAGCCCATTTTAGGAATTGTCCGGTCATGACCCCCCACCCCTTCAAAAATTTTCATATATGGCTTCATGTACCTCGTTGGACTCGGGATTGATTCACGATTCGATTGGCAAGCGTATTTTGTTGTGTCCAAGTGGGTTGCGCGGCAACACCTACGTGTGGTTTTTGATAAATTTTTTTTATGTATCAATTAAATCAAAAAATGTTTTAAATAAAAGTTGTTTGTTTGATGTTGAGGAGCAACCAAAATAGCGTTATAATTTTTGATTTTTGGACGTCTTCGAGGTCAAATGGGACCAATTTTTTTTTCAAATGGAAGTCTATATTTTTTAGGACAACATATTATTATTTGGAAAAAAACATGCAGCTTTTGTCTTAAATAATTTTTTGTGTGATCGGCGTGTTGTTTGTTGTTTGGTATCTCTCTAGATTCAGGGAAGTGTGTTTTCAAAAGGAGCCTAAGTACCTCCACGTTGGTGGTGGTGAAATCACCTTCGGGAAGTTGCTTCTAGGGTTTTGGCGAGAACTTTGCAAAGCCTTGCTGCTTTAGACATGCTTTCTATGTCTTAACAGTAAGCCTTCCATGTTAATCGCTTTGATTGCCTTATGGCGGTTTTGTATCTTTGTTGGGACATTATATGGTGTTCCCAATCATTAGGTGTTCTGGTGCGTTTGGCTATGTTAAAAAGCCTGCGTGTTTCTTTGCGAAGCTTTACTGTATTTTATTCACATTTCGATATACAGTAGAAACCGGTTATAACGACATCGGTTAATACGACGTATCGGTTTTAACGACTCATAATAAAATTCCAAATGAATCCCATATAATTGTATTTTTACCAGTTATTACGACTATCCACTTTTTACGACTAATATGACCGTTCCCTTCGATGTTGTTATAACCGGTTTCTACAGTAGTTAAAAGTTTATAGTTATTATTCGTTTTTGCTTCTTTTTATACAATCTCTACAATATCTTTTTAAAATATTAAAAATCATGTAAGAAACGTGCCAGTAGATAAAACACTGTAAGTATAGGACATTCAATAAAAGGTATTTTAAATCTAAAACATTAAAGACTAAAATAAATTATAAAAATTATTTATTAAAACGATTTGAATACAAAAATTGAAAACATTTACATCATAATAATGAGAATGAAATGAATGAAGTAAAATATGTATTTGAAAAAAATACAAAGCAAATATTATACAGTTAAACCCCATAGTTACATCACTTTCAGTTCTAGAATGCATGCTGTCACTTGAAAATATCTTCTAGTCAAAGAACTGTATTTTATATTTTATACAAAACGGAAATCCGTTGGAAGCCGATTGTGCCCTTGTAAAGACACTAAGACACGTATCTCAGAATCAAATGGCACAACTTGAAATGATGGCAACTGAAAATTTATATAACTCAAGGAATGACTGTATATTTTTATGAAGTATTGAAAAAGTTGTAAAAAATAAAATATACATTTAAACCCTTTACACCATGATAGTTTGTAAATAAAATTTTCAACATTTGAAAAAATATTTTATATCAAGTTAACGTTTTCACTTCAAAGACTGTATTTTTCCGATCTGAATTGTAAAGTACAAAATTACAAAAACCATGTTTGTTCAAGCTGCTGTAACTCGGCTACGAATGACAAACAAATATATTTGTCTTTATTAACTATCTAAAGAGTATTCCTTTGAAGCGAAAGAGTTAATAATATAAATTATTTTTAATATGTGTATGTATGTTTGAATTTTCAATTAAAAGTTAAATGTTCTTATTTTGTAATATGGTGATTTATGTTGTATTTATTGAAAACAAAAATTTTTGATCGATAAAAATATTAATTAATTTCCTTGAAATTACAAAAAATATAATATCTAATCTTCTTCTTGTAGATTGCATGAAGAAAAAATAATCAGTTAGTTGATTGTCCATTTTCAAACCACAAAATTATTGTTATGGTGGATTGCATAACACCAAAAATAATCTGGGTTAGTAAACGGATAATTGACTAACTATGATTGTTTTTAATTTTTGCAACCGACAATCAAAATAGTATAATAATATATAACAAATAAAATAATAGCCAAACATTAGTGTTATGATAAGAATGTGATAATAATTTTACATGACAATATTGCAGGTTGGCCACAAATCTCTACAAAATAATTCCATGAGTTTTTCAGTATATAGTTTTCCCTGATCGTTTATTTATAATCATTAAACAGTATAGTGTTTTAAATAAGTATTCCAGTCTAAAAATATTTATTAGATGCTTCATTATGGAACGTTAAATATATATTAAGGTATGTTTGAATACGCTTCATAAATTTTTACAAAGTAAAGTTATATTTCACCAGTCGCATGTAATCATGTACACAATGTCAAAATATGTTCATCTAATTAGTGACTAAGATTAAAATTGTTAAGTTTCTCTCAAACAAATAAACCAAAAATGTTCATAATCTACTTTACTTGCTCTGCATTGATTTAATACATTTTACAATATTGTATAGTCAATATTGGAGAAACTTTGTTTCAAAAAGATGTCTTGTGCAAATCTTTGTACCCTGAATTGATGTCAATATGACAGTCAAGTTACATTGAAGTGTAAGTGCTTTGAATTGTTATTCTATAATGTAATATTTTACAGACTAACAAAAACATTTCTTGACTAGAATACACCCCTGTATCAGAAAAATATTTTTTTTTCAGACAATCTATTAATATTTCAAGACTGTTATTCATCTATTGTAAATTTCATGATTTTTTCCGGTTTTCCAGATTTGTGGCCACTCTGTATTAATTGCATTTATTTATGTATATAAAATTGTTAGGTGAAGGGTTATGTAGCCTCTTACATTTGGTAACTTTATTTATAAAACAATATTTTTTTTAACATTCTGATTACCCAAAGTGATACCAATTTTATTATGAAGGATGATTTTCTTTAATAAAATAGTTTTTTTACAAAAACTAAATCCATTCCTTTTATATATACATTTATATTCAGCAAATAATTAAAAAAATAGATAAATAATTTTGCTTATTTCTAAGTATTTTATAAATAATTTTTTCTCAACAATTACATTATAAAAATTAAAACTTTGGTGATAGATAGTACTCTGTCGAAAGGCACTAAAATATTTGTAATTAATGAATATTATGTTTTACAAAATACTTTGTACACAAGTAGTATGTCTGGTACATAAAAAAACGCTGCACTTTTTGATTGGAGTATGCCGTAATCTGTGGTCATAGATAAGGTCAAAAGAATGATTTTCAGATAGGGAGCCACATTAAAATCTGTGGAGAACACCATTATTTTGGTTATTAAAGACGGCCTCCACCGGTGTTTTAAAATTGGCTGTATCTCAGCTCCTAATCATTCGATTTTAATTTTCTTTTGTTTATTTTAAAGTTTTTATTGAAAAAAATAATTTTTGTTAATATTCATTTTTCTATAAATTTTAAGGGTTCCCCACAATTTTCAAAAATACTGAAATTTCATTTTTCTTTCGAACATAAATGTTATATAACTTTTTTATCATGACCAATATAATTTTTTTATTTCGTATAAAAATGAAAGACCATTTTTTCAGTGTTCCACTGATAAAATAATTCTGTTTTAATTAACAACTTTTTGAGAATAGTGAGTTAAACTAGGAAAAATAGATTCATTTTGGATCATTTCGTGTTAAGTTTACCTGCATCGGTTGCTCGGATTCGATAATTTGATGGAAATATCTATTTAAACACTGCCTTAATCAATTCTGAATAATTTTACCATGATGTCTGTCTGACTATGGAAATCGCAAGTTTAACTTACTTTGAAAAATAGACTAATTTTGGAAAAGATGTTTCTTTAATTGGTAAGAGATACAAATAAATGAATGGAACATAAATTATAGAAAATAAGGCATTCTACAACTTTTATTTTAATTGCTTCTTTCCATATTGAAGATATGAGAAGCTTTGTGATCATTTTAAAATGAGAAAAAAAATTGTTGTCCGATTTCAAAATTTTAACTTGATCTTTCCGTTTCAGATCAAAACAACAAACACTTTTCGTTCCATGTCTATCTGTCATGCATAACTCATGAACCACTGAACCGATATTAGTGTGGCTTGAGGACGGTCTCATTTCAAAATAATTAAAATCGCATGTAAGGGAGAGGTGACACCCCAAAATATTTATTTTTTGAAGATATCTCAAGAAAGACACGTGTTATGTGAAAATTGTACAGAATCTTTTTTGTGGAGCATACAAATTTTTATGATATAGAGATTATCAAAACGTTTCTTTTAAAATATTCTCTTGCAAAGATTTATCTCAATTTGCTTTAAAAAATCGTCATTTGTTTTGGTGTTTATTAAAATTGTTCAACAATCAATTACTTCTAAGGAATTAAAATCAGTCTTTTTTTCTTAGTTTAACAAATGATTTCCAAAAAGGTTGTTAATAAAAACAGTAATATCTTGTTATCAATTTAACGCTGAAAAAATTGTGGTTCTTTTTTATATAGGGTAGATAAATAATATTGAGCACAATAAAAAAAGTTATATAACAATTAAGTTAGTAAGTAACATTTTCAGGTTTTTTAAAATTGTAAGGAACCCTTAAGATTAAACAAAAGAAAATTGAATTCGAATAACTAAGAGCTGAGATAAAGCTAATTTTAGAACACCAGTAGGGGCCATCTTTAATAGCCGATATAATAGTGTTCTACATGGATTTTAAAGTGGCTTCCTAACTGAAAATCTTTCTTTTGGTCTTAACTATGATCACAGAAAGTAGCATATCTCAATCAAGAAGTGCAGCGTTTTGGCTTTATCTGCCACATACCGGACATACTAGTGGGCTTATATTACTTTTTACATTTTAATATTTATATGCACAACTCTATAATTAAAACCCAGTTTTTAAAAGTCTTCCTGAAATGTTTTTGCATTGTACATCTACTATACAGAGATTAAAAATTAATACAATAACCTCTTGATAATAACACCATCCATGAGAAAACATATATCTTATATCTAAATCTAATACATACTGCTATGTAACTGCAACTGTTCTCAGCCTTAGAAACTTCTCAGTTTTTGCATTTCTTTAATTAAATGCCTATTTTAATAAATTAATGTAAATTAAAAATAAAAATATTTTTTTAATTAAAAATGGAGATGTGCATATAAAATAAATTATTGCATAAATCTTTAAAATCAATTTTTTGGAAAATATTAAGACATTTTATTGCTTAGCTATATAGATGTCATAAATATTTTTTCTGATGATTACAATTTCAGAACGAGGTAGATTTTACACAATTTACTACACTGCGAACAAGTTAACTTTAAATATAATATATTTTAATTATTTACATTGTACTGACATCTATGGACATTTTTAAATGTGTTACCATTTAATATTACACATTTATAAATAACCAAACAGTCACTTTGTTGAAATAAAACTAGAAAAGTACTTCTGTAAATGACTTCATTCATTCAATATATGGCATACATGTACAATTCTTTATACTAACCCATCAAAATATCTATAAAAAGTGATACAACGGATATATTTTTTACAATATTTAGAAATGAGGCACTTAAAATCAAAATGGATCAAGTCTAAAACATACTTTCAATAATATTTTTAAATTGAAGTTAATTTTTTGTGTATAATTAACACAATCTATTGTCAAATCATTAAAGACAGGGCATTCATTACAACTCATAGAGCAGCATTTTTCAAGATATGAGTCATGACTGCTTATGCATCCCAAAAAGATTTTGAAATGTGATTTTTATTATACCAACAGAAAACTTGCATTTAAAAAAGTTTGGACTTAATCCAATTTAGTTAATGCCTTATGTCTTTTCTACCACCCTTCATAGATATATTACTTAACAGATTAATGAAGATGGCGCCATATCTATTATTTCCCGTGCGCTAGTATTGACAATGCATTTTATACGAGTGTACACACGTGGCTAACAGTATATGATAAAAATCGCCATACCGGTCGCTGTTGGCATTATGTTTTGTCACTTTAAACTGTATGATGTGATATAGCTGTAAACCAGACTGGTTGTCAATGGCGCATGTATTGTAATGAGCATGTTCACAAGATACGGATATTTTCTACCATACGTGGAGAAAAATTTATTATGAATTCCAAACTTAATTCATAATTAACTTTTAAAAATACCATACAAACTTATTTATATAATTTTGGAATGTTAAAACATTCAGAGCATTTTGAAAATATAAGTACAATTAAATTAACAAATTTTAGAAAAATAATTTCAATTATTTTATGTGCCGTACGGTAAGATACATTTTCAATCTCGGTATAATTTATATTCTATATAATTTTTTAATATCAACAAGAATCCTGTCCAGATTTCAGAAATATTTTTTATTAAAAAATATTATAGTATTGTAAAAGTATAAAATAAAAATTAATATAATATATTTTAAGGGTATGTCTAAATTAACAGATATTTGTATTGTATAGTACTTTTATTTATACAAATAAATTTTATATGATCAAAATTCATTTTTAACCAGGGTTTTGAACTGTCATTTTTTTTTCTTTTCGGTTTTTGTTCCGGTTTTAGTAAAAATATATATATTGGTTCAGTTCCGGTTTTCGTTTTGAAAAAAATATTGGTTTTCCCGGTTTTGGATCCAACTCTGAGTGATTAATTGTTAAATGTTTTTATTTGTATTCAAAATTTATTTTCTACCATAATTTAGAATATATTATGGTACTTTTATGATAGCCTTGTTCCAACAATAATAACAGTTTTTCTCAGTTTTCTGTTTACTTCTGGTTTTAAGCCCTGTTTTTAACTTTATTTATTTATTTGTATTAACAATACAAATAATTATTAATCTTAATACCTTAAAGATGGGTTTGTTTATAGAATTAATTGTTCGATTAATCTATATAATTATTATCAAATTATATAGATTGGAGGGTTTGAAATATTAATCTTCCTTGCACTTCACATATTTACTTTAATTAAATTTAGTATAGTGCAGGAAGGTTAATATCTGAAATTTTAAAAATAATAGATATAATATGTAAATAGTTGCAATAAAGTTTGATAAAGCATTCTAAAAACTATTGTAACTACAAAATATAATCTTATTATTTTAAATATTTGCTGTCTTAAGGTCTCTATACACTACTCAATCTGCAGAGCCGATTTGTAGAGAAGTATGGTGGGAATAAATTGGGTATTGTTATAGTAAGTAGTGTTTTATATATATAATCGCTCCGACTTGCCTATACACGACCCAATCTGCAGCGACCCTGCAGACTAAATGTCAAATTGGGTGGTGTATAGAGGCCTTTAAGTTTCAATTGTTAATATAGTCAGTCCCTGACTCACATGTTTTTGAACTACAATGATCAAAGTTGATTGGATAAGTACATTTTTTATTTTAAATGATGTGGTTACTTTGACATTTAATATACGAAAGCATGTAATTTTATTTATTTACATATATATGTATATAGAGTTCTGAATGATTGACTCATCAACAACTAGCTCAAACCCTAGGATCTAGAAACGGCAAACTTTTTTCGGACTTGACTTACTATTATCGTCACTGCTTATTCTTTTATATAAAAATAGTTGAAAAAATATTTTTTTTTATTCTACGTAATTTTTTATACATTATAACGTATTGCAAAAGAACGCGCTGACGGCAAACTTTTTCTGACATGATTTACTATTATCGTCACTGCTTATTCTTTTTGTTACCTTACGTGAACAAAATATATGTATATACTAAAACCTGGGCAATGAACATATCTAAGAATTAAAAAAAAACACCTAAATCGGATAAGTGTGTCTTGAGAGATGTTGCGTTTTATAATATGTAAGGATGCACCCACTAAGGGTAAAATTATTCCATATTGACAGTACAAATGGTTTAAGATTTTATTCATTTTATGGCGAAGCCATCAGGCCACTAGTACTAGTACTAATATAGAGAAAGTTTTTGTGTGAGTTTGTTAGAGATAATATTAAAAACTACTGGACCGATTTTGATGAAATTTGCACCAATGTATTCCCTGAAATTATAGAAGTTAAAGGGTATATATCATCACGCTACCACTGAGCAATGAATACATTAACTGCACAGTTAAACAAAAAAATTGCATGGACCATTTAACCCATACACTGACCCAAACTCATAGAAGATACATCAAAATCTATGCGGCAATATATCTAACTTTTTATAGAAAGTCTATTTTCAACCTGCATTATCACAGTATCGGTATAAACTACATAAAATCGGTTCTAAGATTTCAATAGTACATTTATAAGCAGTGACGATAATAGTAAATTATTGTTTAATTAACTGATCATGATAAACACATCGGTTAACTAATGTTTGTTTCGACTGAAGTGCACATTGATAATATTGTGACTAATCAATAAGATGTATTGGTGAAGTGAATGTAATGTCACAATACCTATATCTCTTTGCCTCTGTCTATGGTTTTTAATGTCCATCTCTTTCTGACAAGCAGTTTGTGTGGTTAGAGGGAGATGAATAGTCAATTAAGTTAATTGGGTGTTTTTAAGGGAAAAATGTTTTATGCAAAATAAACAGATATTTAATAGAGAATTACTATTAATCCTTCATTATTTTCCTTAATCAGCATTTGTGCAATCCAGCATCAATTGATAAAATCATTGCTTAATTGTTGTTGAAATGTTATAGTTATATTATTTGTACAATTTCTAATAACATTGATATTGGCCATATTGGATATTTGAAATCACATGATCATCAACTTCTATTGAAAACTTTTAAATCAGGGATTGTCTATATTTTGATATATTTTGTAGTTACACTGGTCGAGATATGCAAAACTGCGCTTTTTCAGTATAAGCATAAGATCTACTTTTTAATAAATAATTTATCACGTAATTACTCAAACTTGTCATGCACAAGTGGAAACCGTACAATCCGTAACTGTGAACCGTAATCACATATAACTGCATCTGGTGGTGCTGCGAGTAGTTGGCGTACGTGTATACGTGAATCCCTGTGACCTAGAGGTACTCGTCTCAGTCTTTCACCTGTTCGTACATCCCACATAGCCAACCCTCCACCCCGTGAGCAGACAAGAAGGCACTGACTTAACATTGCCATGCTGGTTGCATATGTATGTTTCTGTAAAATATAAATTTATTTACAAACTAGAAGAAAATCTTGTCACATGACAGTGAAGTAAATATTAATATACTTCTATAGTCGTAGGTTTAAATCAGTATCAAGTGACAATGCAAATACATCTTTTATGGTCAGATCTGTAGGTCAAATCAAACCCACATCCCGATGCCCTGCATATTACTAGAATGTCAATTGTTTAAACACAGAAGAACCGTGGTTGTTTACAATAGTCCACGTTTGATGTACTATATATTTTATTATTTATTTCACACATATTATATTAATATTAATATCATGAGACATTACATTATCCCCTATCTTTATATTATAACATTAAATAAAATATTAGTTCATATAAAAACGATTGTTATATTTCAAAACTTGTTATTTCATTGTTTATTTTTCAAATTATTAACCCTTTGATTAGATGAGTTTTTAAACATTGTTGGTATTACTAATAGTTAGAAGTTTTAATAAATTTTTTATAATTTTATTATTGCTGGTATATTAATTATACAATACGAACTCAAAAATGAAAAAAGCATATTAATAATTATATGACAGTGTACTCTAGATTATCCAAGTGCGAATTATCCGGTTTGCAGTTTATTACACATGTATGACGTACCTACATGCTTATTATCATATTTTAAATTAACAACTGTAATATTAAACACTTACCACATGCATAGTATTCAGTAAATGTCCCTGAAAACGTTCCCATACACAAAGTCGTTCATCTGCACCGAGCGAAATAACGTAACTAGCTGAATACGTGAGACTAACAATGGCTCCATCGTGTGCTTGTATACTGTACATACATGTACCTGTTGAATCAATAAAAAATATTTGTAATGTTTTACACAAGAAATAAATTATTTATTTTGGTTCTGTATTACCTGTGAGAAGATCCCAAACACACAATAATCCATCTTGGGATCCACTACCAGACATCATTGGTGAGATCCTATCAATAAATAAACTTGTTATTGGACCACAATGGCCATGTAAAGTATATAGTGCAGTTTGATCCTCTAAACGGAACACCTAAAAAATCATATAAAATTATTATAAAATTTGATATTTGACTATCAAATAATGGATACTAAAAAGCATGACATTGGTTCTAAGAATATATATTTTGATATAACAAATTGAATTTTGTTAAAATATTATCCGCTATAACCTTTTTGTTACAAGCTTTTTTTTTAATTGTTCATTGGACTTTAGACCCATATACAATGAAAAAATACATATGCACCTCGTAATGAAAGAACTCTGTCAAAATTTGGGGATATGAAATTTATTATTATTGGATGATACTAAATTTGTTGTGGTCTAGAGCAGCGGTTCTTAAACCATTAAAAAGAATGTATGTATGGTATGCATATTTTAATTACCTTAAGTGTATGATCCTGACTACCAGATACCACTCGTCCCCCCTCAGAATCAAGAACAGTAATCGGTTGCTGATGTGCTCGAGTTGTACTTAACTTAACGCAACGGAGATCTTCAGTACTACTACGACGGTTTGCATCACTGTACTCTCCAAGAGAACCAGCACTACCAGTTCTCATATGTGCTGAAAAATTATACCTTATTAAGACTTTTATAATGTTTCTACTGTTTATTTTATTCATTGTAAATAAAACCAGAGCTGTGGAGTAGGAGTCAGAGCAATTTTTAATGGAATCGGAGTGGGCAGAGAGGTGTTGAATCCGACTCTATTATTATTATTATTTTTTTTTTGCAGAGAATATATTTTGAAGTACAGTAAAAGAGGAGGAGTCAGAATCGGACAGTAGACAAATAGATAATTTAGTAGTAGGTTTTTGTAATGACACTGACACCACAGCCCTGAATAAAACAGCACAGTTAATATTTTATTAGTTATTAAAAATTATTTACAAAATGTATATAATTTAAATAATTGAAATTATTGTTAAGATCCGGCGTGTGCAAAATCCAGCCCGCAAGCTGCCTGATAAGTATATATTAATTAAAAAGTTTATAAAATATCACAACACATAAATGAGCATAGTTTATTTTGAAAGTATTCGACATAAAAAATTTAATTAAATACTTTTTAGAGAGCCATTCATAGTTTAACAAATTTTTAATGATTTTTTAAGATAAATCATGGACTTATTTATAAATTGCAGTAACGCAGTTGTTACACATAAAATTTTGAATTTTTATAACCCCATAAATTTTAAACTTATTGATTTTTTTTTTAAGATTAATAATTGTTAACTATGTGTGATAACACGGATTTTTCAATAACTTTATAAAATAGCATTTTTTAGTCTTGAGTACAATCAAAGTTTTTTTATTACTGGTCTGTGAACAAATCATACTATTCAATCTGATCCACAGTTAAATATATTTGCCCAACCCTGATTTTGACCATCAATATAAAAAAAAATTAAAAGCATATTTACTTCTTCTATAGGCAGATGTGAAGCCCCAATCTATTTGTCTTCCTTGCGTATAAGACTCAAGTAAAATAAAATCCAAAGCACCGTTAAGTTTTGCTGCAACAACTCTGTTTGCGATTATTTTCACAGAGGTTATTCCTAGCCCAGAACCATCTTCGAACAAACACTTTAAAAAAGAACATATACAAATATTAATTAAATTAACACTCACTCACATATAAAGAACTTGCAAAACATTTATAAAAAAGAGGACTTACTTTAAAATTACCTGTAGTACCTTCCCAAAATTCTAGCCTACCATTCGCACAACCAAGTGCAATTAAATTATCAACATAGTCTAGACACCAGATAGCTGGTACAGCACAGTTATTATCACAATCGCAGTCATCGATTTTCTCTATACTTCTAGCTTTCGAACAGTTGTGTTGACGATTTGTCACTGACGGTTGTGTATTATTTTCATAAACCCAATTTGCAGTCTCTATTCTCCTTTTTTTATTTTCTTCATTATCAACATCTTCATTATGAAACATTTGTTTATAGGAGTTGGAAAAGTCAAAGAATGGTTTGCCCAAATTATTTCTTGTTACTATGTGATTTCCTATATCTGATTTTAAATTTGAAAAGTTTGTATTTATTTTATAATTTAAAGTTGGTAGTGTGTACTTTGGTTGTGTGGATTCATCACGAGATGGTGGAGAACCTGATTCATAGTCTGAGAAAAAAGATTCTTCATTTTCCTGCCCAGTTTGATCAGGTGAATGGGCATGTGAATTATATCCAAAAAAGCTGTTTCCAATAAATAAATAAAATATAATAACAGTGCAGTTAATTGAAAATAATAACGTGACTCACATTTTTCTATTTATAGTGCATAAAGGCTCTGCAGTTTGTAAATCCCATATTTTTAATAAACCTGCTAAGCAAGAACTAACTATCCGACTTCCATCTGATGCAATACATTCAATTTGTTGTGTGTGGCCTTCTAGAGTGATCGGTACAGCTTCCATTACCAACTTAACAAAATGAGAAAATTATTATTATTGATTCTAGGTGCCTTACATGGTTTGTATGCATATTGCATATTAATTAATTTACCTGTGTTGTAGGTTGCTCTGAGTGTTCATCTTCCGCCCAACTTGCTCTCCATTCAGCATAATTTCGTGAACAAATGCATCGATACAAGACTGAAGTTGCATATGCAAGTACTAACGTACTAATTATGCATAATATTGTAGTCAACATAATTTCCATTGGGGACGAGGGATAAAATGGAGTCATATCCGGTTGTACTTTATTATTTATTGATTCTGTGTCTGAATGTAAACCAAAAATATATTAATAGTATGAACTTTTTATTTGTTACTGAACAAATAAATACTTACCACTAAAATCTAAAGGATCTAAAGCAGCTGCAAGTGCAGACCATTGAAAATTTTTTTGTGGTTTTTCATCAGGATTTCTCATACTTAACGCATGTTGCGAACTCACTACATGAGATATTTTAATGGCCGGAAGAACAGTAATGTAATTGCCAGCAACAGATATATTATAATATTGAAACACAGTTGGCCAATGTAAGCGTGATACTTTTTTCAATGGAGAAAACTCACTGTGTTTTAATTTAATTAAATCATTTGTTCTATTTTCATCAAAAGGTACTTTCATTTCAACATAATTTTGAAAAGATGGTGATGTGATGTATGCATCGCTGTTATTGTCTTTACTGAAAAGATAAATAAAATTTCATTAATTATCAAAAACGCTGACAGTAAACAAATATCGTAATTTTTTAATTTTAATTTTTTTATATGCGTTTCTTATTGTAAAAACTTCAATTTACAGGTTTTTATAATTTTGGTCTGATAATTAAAAATTATACAAAGTTTTAGACCTGGAGTACCTACTTATCTTTGTTATTGTAAAACTGTGAAAACTTACCTCATGCTTAATAAAAGTTTACTTGCAAGAAAATTATCTGTTGTTGATGGCACATTATACGGTATCTTATTATCATAATCTGACATATTTGAATTTTGATTAGCTGATTTATTTAATGTTAGATCAATTAACTGTTCGATCACTCCCGTATCATAAACAAACATTGATATCCAAACAATCATCCAAATCATGAACCCTCGTTGGAAGAATCTCGTTCTGGCCCAGATATGTACAAGCCTCAATCTTTTAGGTATTTTTTTTTCAACCATGTTTTGAGTTTGTAATGCCACCACATTTGTATGTAAACTACTTAATCTTGGATGTGATTTGGATCGGTTCATTCCAGTTCTTGTAGCTGAACTATCGTACACGCCCTTGTTAAATGAGTTTTGGAACGTTGTTTGTCGAAAGTTCTGCACTTGAGAGTGTTCAGTTCGACGTATATCAATTGAAAGCACAGTTGAAAAAAATAACATTTGTAAAAAGAAGTCGGAAATTAAACCGACAATTGCAAAAATACAAAACTCTTGTATTGCAGGTATAAATGTAAAAAATCCAATTGTTAATATTGTTAATTCGATAAAAATATTTTTTGTAATAGACCAGCCTTCTTTACTTAAGCCTTGTGCAATACGAATTTTTACATCTAAATGTTGTGGTGTAGAAACGACGGATTTAGTTAAAACGAGGACATTTTCTAACCCAACTAATATCACCAAGTATGGAAATATTTCTTTCCCTTGTAATGATAAAGTTAAACCAAAGAAGAAACATAATCCCACAGACATTAATAAACATAAAGCAATCATAGTCAAAGCTGCAATCGCCATTCCGATTTTTGATTTTATGATTTCAATTTTCCGTAATGAGAAATATGTATATACAAACATTAAAACAAAGGCAACAATTAACGGAACAAATTCGTAATAATTAAAATTTCCAGAATAATATATAAATATCACTTCGTTGTCTTCATTATTTGTTCTGTCGGTTTGATTCATAAAAATATCTTGATGTAGCGGATATGCTGTAATCAGTTTTTCTTTTAATGTATCAATAAACCTGGAAATTAGAAAATATTCTGAATCGTTACATGACATTATATATTTATTTTCACTTGAATAATATTATAACCATAATTTTTACTTACGATTCATCGTAATCTTGTAGTATAATAGTTACGGCATATTGAATTATTCGAAGTCTATTTCGAATTGGATATCTTTTTAGGCCAGCATCTTTAAGGTTTAATCCAAATAAAACTTCAGCAAGTGACGTTTTTCCTTTTTGATAGTTCTATAAAAATTATATTTGTTACAAAATTAATAATATAAAATAAAAGTTTTATAAACTTACTTGATGATTATATATAGTTCCCAATAAATTCGTATCTGTACTGAATTGCTGAGCATTATTTTGCCATAAGTTTGCAGGTGAAAGTGTCAAACAACTATATTCTGGCATCATTTCTTTTTTATTGTGAATCCTTTTAACATTTTCAACATGTAAACATAAATGACCAAGCGTCTTTGAACTGAAAGTAAAAAAAAATAATGAGTTGTACTTGAAATGACAATATATTTATTTTTTATACCTTTTAGGATCTTGATGATTTCTAACAATTTCTAAAATCTTAAACACTTCATATAGAGGGCTTCGAAATGCATCAGTTAAAATCAGATCTTCTGACCAAGGAAGTACAGCTGAACGCACAAGAACATGCTGCACATGACAAAATGAAGTTTGTGTTTTTGCCCATGTATATGGGATATTTTGTTGAGTACCATTTAGAACTGAATCATTTTTTGGCCATGATATCTGTTGTGGTAGATTCCCAGGTAATGGTAAATTTAGAAGTGGGTAGCTGAAAATATAATTTTTCAAATGTAGTAAAACAGTAAAAATGTTAACAATTTATTATTGTAATTATTATTGATTTTATGGAACTTAAGAGATAGTAACCAATTTATTAATAAAATAATAACAGACACACAAAGCGTTATTGTGTCTTTTGAATTGAATATTAAATTGGTCTATACAACAATAATGCAAGTACAAGTAAGATGAAGTATGAGAATATGTATCTAAAATTTCACAAAGACATGTAAATGATCTTTTCCAAGAACAATATAAAACCAATATTATTTTGTCTTTAATAAAACTCATAATAAATATATTCTCTTAAATAACTAATTAAATGACATATTAACTAATTACAAAAGCCTTTTATATCTTTATTACAAATTGAAGAAAAAGTATCAAACAAAACAATAGATATTTTATAAATTATATTTTATAATAATGTTAAAAGGTTGTCTAAATTAGTCTAGCAGCTCCACGGACAAAATACACCCAAATAAAAAAAAAAATTATAATTTTATGTACTTTACAAGTATATGTTATTTGTATATTTATACATACATTACTTGTATTAATATTCATTTAATAAGTACATGTGAATATATATTAAAGATTAAATTCTTAGATAATTTTTCTCTTTTAGGAATATATTGTTTATCCATGTATAAATTAATGTATAAGGTTTGTTGATAAGGATAATCTAAAGGACTTCTTATATAAGAACATTATATAATTTATTAAGTATTTAAAATAATATAATAATTAGTTGTTAATTTAATACATAGTATATTTATTCATCAGAGTATGAACTTATTTAATTTTATACAATAGCTTTTCATTGTATTTTAAAATTAAATTTAAATAATTGTTTGCTTATACAATAATATATGTACAATGTACATATATATGTATTTATACACTCCATTATTAATTAAGTGCCATTGTAAAACATATAATACCATTTTTTTTGTAATTGATCATTTGCTATTTTAACTTATATACAGGACTTTTTATCTGAAAAGAGCAATTGATTTTTGTTGCTTGCCAGTTTATGAAAATATTTTCTAGCTACGGATTACATAAAAGATTTTTAATGTTCAGAATTTACTCTAAAGCAAACAATATCAGTGGGGTCTTATAAATATAAATTACAGTCCACTGACAGCTGTAATCCCGAGCAAATTCATAACAATTTGACACCTTGCAGATATCGTTTGGTTTGCTTTTGCTCTAGACACTCTAGAGCAACTTTTTTATAATACTGGACCTAAGACAGATGAATGATGTACCTACATATTACACGTTATAACATTTTAAAATACTTCATTGTATTTTTATTGAAAGTGTAAAAAAAAAGAAAATATTTTTTATACTTTATATCTAAGTATACTGCAATATATTAGTACATTTTTTACATAATTTTTGATATAATTTATGTACAATTAAAACTCATACACAGGAGTGTACAATAATTAGGTATTACTGTTTACGATTTGTCGTAATTTGTCGTGATTGTTTTCATATAACTTTTATAAATGCCTAGTAATTTATAAAAATGCCAATTAATTCATAGCACTCAAAAAATACTTCTAGGTATTAAATATATGATCAATTTCATGAATTAAATAGTATAACGATAACAATTATTAATATTTACTTACCAACATAGTAATGATATTGCAATAGCAAATGAAATAATCGTAACTGGATATGAACTACAGAATAATCCATGTGTGTAATAGATTAATGCTACACGTTCTGGTATTGTCGGGCTTTTATTTTTTTCTTCCGGTAAAACATCTCGCTTATCTAAATTCACAGGCATTGTGTTCGTTAAGTCACATTCACCATTTTTAAAAGGTAATCAAGTGCAGGAAATACTGCTCAATAACATTATATATTTTTTATTTACTTGGTTAACTGTGCAATTACTATAAATTTTCACATGTTATTTATTTTTAATGGATGGTAAAATTATGTATATTTACTATAAAAATATATTTAATATATAATAACACTCCAATTAATACATATATGAAGCCAAATAGGAAAATATTTAAAATACTTAATGTGGAGATAATAGGTTAGGATAGTTTGATTGCAAGATTTCTATGAAAAACAATGATTTTTATTTTTACTAATGAGATATTATTATTTATAATTTTTACCGTACTACTAATACAGTTTATTGAAATAACATTAATAAAAACTGCGATGTACACTCATTGACAGATTATATTCCATTCAACCATTCAATGGAAATAATTAGATAGGGAATTTAATTTCTGATGCAATAAACTAACATGAAGGTTAGATTGAGGTTATGTAAAAAGTTTGTTTTTATATTGTCAATCAATGTAAAAAACCTGTATCATCTTTTTACACTGTCTTAATGTAATCTTCATCAATTACCTATACATCAGAATAATAATAAAAAACTATTAAAGTCTATTTAGTTCTTAACAGCTCATATTTTATGAAGTTGACATTTTTGAATTCATGTAAGTGTTCATGACTAAAACGACTAAAACCATTGAGTAAAAAATATTATTTACTCAATGCTAAAACTCATTCGTTTTCAAAAACTATGACCGTCCCCGTCACGGGTGTTCAACTCAACGTTAAAAAATTTTGATCGCTATATGTGCTGCCGCCTGGCGACTGTTGAACTAACTATACCATTCCGTAGCGCGAAATTCAAATCCCTTTTCATTCCAATATATATTTTGTATTATACTTAAGTTTAGATGCAAAATATTGCAACTACAATAAAATATATCACCAAATATGATATAATTTATTGTAATTACAATATTTTGCATTTAAACTGTAAATCTGTAATGAAAATAATTGAAATAAAACAAAATATTTTTACAAATATTTATTATCATTTTTTTCTAGAAAGCATGCAAACATAAATATATTATATAAATTGGAAAAACAAAAAAAAATGTTAAATTAATTAAAAGATTAACTATAATTAATACAATATCTATCATATTTAATTAAGGTATTTCTCTGGAAGCAACAAGGTTTGATAAATGATAGAAAAAGATAAATATTGCATGATTTGTAAAATTTCTCAGAAAATTGAAAAAAATCAACAGTGAGCTCAGATTTTATAAATAAATAACAGAGTAAAAGAAGTTCCATTAAAAATTCTGAAAACATTGCGAGTACAATTTCTATAGTTTCATTGTTAAATACATTTATTTTATTTTGATATCTTTTGCTCGTAGGTATTATATCATTTGAGGATTTTATTTGGAGCTTCTTTTACTCTTCTGTTATTTATTTACAAAATTTGGACTTACTCTTCAATTTAAAGCTCCTTTAGCACTAAATGCTCCTTTAAAGTAAATTTGGTGTATTACAAACGTGATTTAAATCAATATTTAAGCTCTCAATGAAAGATAGACATAATATACGTTGTAAAGAAATACTGCAGATAATTTAAAATCTATTTAATTAAATGTGTTATGCTTCGATCTGTTGATAATATGACAGTTAGTTAAAGGAGCATTTAGTTAAAGCTGATAATACTGGGCGTAAGGCCACAAAAAGATTTAATGGAAATCAGATTTAATCAAAACTGGATATTGTTCAGATTTTAATCAACATTGAAAGCGAAATATCAAATGAGATAATAAAATATGCTTAATCTTGGTAACAAGCATTGTGTACAAAATGTACACATACAATGTCTGTCATTACTAATAACACCGGTCCAGATATTATAGTTTTCTCAGAATTATTGTTGTCCGGTACATCATTCTGATGATGGGTCCTGATTAAGGCGTTTTCATTATCCTGACACCTGACGATTTAATCTCTTGCCAAACGTTCTTCACAGCTTGAATCATTGCCCCACCATCCTTTGAGTGAAAGTGATCGATAGGAACTGTCATTCCGGTTAAAACTCCAATTTAGAAGATTCTGTTCTATCTGTGTCCAGAATCTGTTCATATAAAATAAAATTTAAAATTAGTGAACCATAAATATTGTTTTTTTAAAATGTTTTTATAAGAAATATCTATTATTTCAATATATTACTTTATGTTAACATACCTTCAATGTTCGGATTCTTCTGTAACAAAACAAGATAGAACATTCTGCCACTTTGGAGTCTTTTCTCTGCAGTTTATACTGTCAAACAGATCATTCATCATCTTCACAAATTCAGCGGGTGGCACTGTAATCATACAATGAATAGGTATATATGATTATATATTTATATTATAAATAAAACACATCACTAACATTTAAGTAATGTGTAAATACAAAAAATATATTTCAAAATGAAATTGTATTTCATAATTTTTATTAGTACTTATACTTTTTTTATGATTATATGTAGGTATATTCAAAATAATCGTAAAAATCATATTAATTTTAATTTGTGGAATTTATTTGCACCATAAACTATCTTCTTATGTATTTTTTTTTATTTCAATATACATAATCAATTAAAATTCAAAATAAAGTTTTACTTACTGATATCCAAATTACGACGTAATGTATGACATTTTACTCCAATTTGTTCTTGATTAATTATACACACTTATTGTTAGCATAAATGTTTATTTTTATTAGCACTAAACTGATCAGACATACTTATTCAATTTAAAGTCGAAACCACAGAAAATACTGTCGAAACACAGTTAAAATAGTTTTTAGCACAAAAATACATTTGCAAATGGCGACAATAATTCTGAAATGTTCCTCTCGCCCTCCTCATCATAATGCTATGACTTTTTAATACTAGTGCTGCCATCTAGCACCTGTTGAACCTTACTAAAAACGACGTTTACATAGAGAAAAATTTCCTCATTCTCAGTCGGTAACAGTTGGACCCCCGTGGTCCCCGTCACGGGGGTCCAACTGTTACCGACTGAGAATGAGGAAATTTTTCTTTATGTAAACGTCGTTTTTAGTAAGGTTCAACTAGTGCTAGATGGCAGCACTAGTATTAAAAAGTCATACCAAGGGTGAGGAGAGCGAGCGGTAAGAAGTAAGAGGAGCATTTCAAAATCATTGTCGCCATTTTCAATGCTGCAAATGTATTTGTCGTATTTGTGCTAAAAACTATTTTAACTGTGTTTCGACAGTATATTCTGTGGTTTCGACTTTAAATTGAATAAGTATGTCTGATCAGTTTAGTGCTAATAAAAATAAACATTTATGCTAACAATAAGTGTCCCGATTTGACTCACAAGAAATCTGACAACCCTATGAATGATCTGTTCGACAGTATAAACTACAGTGAAAAAACTCTAAAGTGGCAGAATGTTCTATCTTGTTTTGTTACAGAAGAATCCGAACATTGAAGGTATGTTAACATAAAATAATATTTATATTTCTTATAAAAACATTTTAAAACAACAATATTTATGATTCACAGGATCTTCTAAATTGGAATTTTAACCGGAATGACAGTTCCTATCGATCACTTTCAATCAAGGGATGGTGGGCAACGATTCAAGCTGTGAAGAACGTTTGGCAAGAGATTAAATCGTCAGGTGTCAGGATAATGAAAACGCCTTAATCAGGACCCATCATCAGAATGATGTACCGGACAACAATAATTCTGAGAAAACTATAATATCTGGACCAGTGTTATTAGTAAAGACAGACATTGTATGTGTACATTCTGTACACAATGCTTGTTATCAAGATTAAGCACATTTTATTATCTCATTTGATATTTCGCTTTCAATGTTGATTAAAATCTGAACAATATCCAGTTTTGATTAAATCTGATTTCCATTAAATCTTTTTGTGGCCTTAATCACATAATGAAGATTTTTATGACTTATTTTTTAGGTATACATTTAATGTAGTTGTAATTTAAAAAAAATTAACATTAATCAATTAAATGAATATCGAAAAAGTCACTGTTAGTAAATAATTTCTAAAATACCAATTAGCAAATGCAAATTGTTTGAAATCTTGAATTTTATGTAAGATATAAAATGAAATATTGAATAAGAAACAATGCAGTTGTAGTTGTTACTTAATTTGTATGAATATTAAAATTTTTTATTAAGATATTCCTTGGCAAATTAAGAAATTGAAGAGTAAGTCCAAATTTTGTAAATAAATAACAGAAGAGTAAAAGAAGCTCCAAATAAAATCCTCAAATGATATAATACCTGCGAGCAAAAGATATCAAAATAAAATAAATGTATTTAACAATGCAACTATAGAAATTGTACTCGCAATGTTTTCAGAATTTTTAATGAAACTTCTTTTGTTATTTATTTATAAAATCTGAGCTTAGGCCGTGGCAATACGCTTTGAGTCGACTTAGACCGAGTTCACAGCACCAACCAACTCGCATAAAATAATCACATGTAGACATCAAAAAGCAAGATAGTATACAGCATGCTATCTTGCTTTTTAATGTCTACACGTGATTATTTTATGCGAGTTCGCTGGTGCTGTGAACTCGGCCAAAGTCGACTTGAAGCGTATTGCCACGGCCTGAGAAATTTTACAAATCATGCAATATTTATATTTTTCTATCATTTATCAAACCTTGTTGCTTCCAGAGAAATACCTTAATTAAATATGATAGATATTGTATTAATTATAGTTAATCTTTTAATTAATTTAACATTTTTTTTTGTTTTTCCAATTTATATAATATATTTATGTTTGCATGCTTTCTAGAAAAAAATGATAATAAATATTTGTAAAAATATTTTGTTTTATTTCAATTATTTTCATTACAGATTTACAGTTTAAATGCAAAATATTGTAATTACAATAAATTATATCATATTTGGTGATATATTTTATTGTAGTTGCAATATTTTGCATCTAAACTGTTGAGTATAATACAAAATATATAGGGTGATTCAGCACTGTCGTGCCAAACTTGAACACTAGATTGAAAAAAATATTTTAAGCAAAAAACTCCCAATAAACATGTGTCCGGAAATTATTCCTTAGGGAACTACAGGCTTCCAAAGATTTTACTAAAAATGAGTTTTAATTTAATATCTAGAGAACCCTTTGTGATAGAATTATGAAATTTAGTATTTGGTTTAGTAATAATATGTGTTATCGATTTCTAATATTAACCAATTATATTTTAGACCAGGGTTGTATGGGGCCAGTAGGCCCATCGATTTTGATCTAGTAATTGTTTGTTCCTTAATTTTTTTCCTAAGTTGGTACATCAATAAGATTATATGACACAAAATACACAAAAACATACTTTGCTTGTTTATAATAGGATAAACCGTTTTTGAGAAATATCGATGGAAAAGAAAACATGCAGAATTAACCTTAATACGGATGCTTGAAATTATAAAAAATAAATTATATTCTTTTTCTATGATTAAAGGTAAGAATAAAGTTTATATAAATAAACCTCCTAATATGAATCCTCTAAGATCTATAGCCAGGGCCCTTATTCTCGAGTTCGTTCGAGAATATGTCGAATGCGAGATTTTCGTTCGAGATTTAAAAAGTCGAGTCGCATGATACATAAAATGCGTATTCTTGAGTTCGTTCGACATGAATGTCGAACGTAAATTTGCCTTCGACATTTATGCGACGTTGTCAACTTTATTTTCTAGCTGTTGACCAATGAAATTCAAGTATTTTATGTTTTATTCTATGCTTATGGTTTTATTTAGTTATTAAAATTTAATAATTTAAAAAATATAAAATTAATTATAAAAATATAGAAATTTTATAAGACTGAAAAAAATAATAGTGTTTATAAATGTTTCTGTTTTACTGTGTTGGGTTAATCTTTGAGGTTAACAAAAGAATAATTGTGTATGTTTATTTATTTTTTTTTTATTTAATAAAAGAACTATTTTTTATAAATTAATTTATTTTACTATTGTTTTACAATTAGCTATTTTGTATCTAAAACTTTAGATACCACATATTTAATAACATGAGCAAATAGTGAAAAATCATCTATATATTGCTTTGAATCACAGCTTCCGTCTGTTCTTTAATAGCTAAAATTTTATTGTTATAATATTCTTTTCTAATATCACAATCTTCTGGTAATTTTTTCGCATATGAAATTGTCTCGTCGACACGCTGAGTAGCTATTAAACGCCTCTTACTTAAACTATTAGTATAGCTTGATTTATGAGGCCTTCGCTTTAAAGTCAGATAAATCAAAAGCATCACTTCTAGTGTAGAAGTTCCGTCCTGTTGTATCCTCAAGTTCTACTACTTCATTTAGCAAATCAAAAACCAAATTGTTAGCATGAATAAATGCCATAGTTTAATGTCATACAGCGCTATAATAAACTATGAAATTTTTTAGAACCATATAAACATTTTAAATTAAAAGTATAAATTTTATCTAATTTTATAAGTTTATTAATTTTTTTCAATAAAAAATTAATATTTCAATGTTCACTTTTATTTAATATAAAATCTCTTAACACACAATTGTTTTTGATTATCAATAATGTATCAGTACAAGATCGAGATATTTATGTACTATTTGTATTTATGTATAATGTATACTAAAACAACCAAACAAATAAAAAAGTCGAGCGACGATCGAAATCTCGCATGCAAAAGACCACTCGAGATTTTTCATTCGACATTTTACGAACGAAAAGTCGAATCGAGATTCAAGAATACACTATTTTCGTTGCGTTCGAAATTTTAGGGAATAATCTAGTTACTTACTAGAAAGTCGAACGAAAAAAAAGTCGAGCGAACTCGAGAATAAGGGCCCAGTTCTATTACTGTTACATGTACTTTATTAACATGACTAAAAAACAAACTAAAATGGCTATTTGTTGATATGGATGCATTTTCGGAAGTATATTTATATTAACTTTTTGTCTTATTTTTTATCATGAAATAAGGATATAAATTTATTTTTTATAATTTCAAGCATCCGTATTAAGGTTATTTCTGCATGCTTTCTTTTCCATCGATATTTCTCGAAAACGGTTTATCCTATGATAAACAAGCAAAGTATGTTTTTGTGTATTTTTTGTCATATAATCTTATAAAAGAACCAACTCAGGAAAAAAATTAAGGGGCAAACAATTACAAGATCAGAATCGATGGGCCCACTGGCCCCATACAGCCCTGGCCTAAAATATAATTGATTAATATTAAAAATCGATAACACATATTAATACTAAACCTAATACTATATTTCATAATTCTATCACAAAAGGTTCTCTAGATATTTAATTAAAACTCATTTTTAGTAAATTCTTTGGAAGCCTGTAGTTCCCTAAGGAATATTTTCCGGACACATGTTTATTGAAAGTTTTTTGCTTAAAATATTTTTCTCAATCTACTGTTCAAGTTTGGCACGACAGTGCTGAATCACCCTGTATATTGGAATGAAAAGGGATTTGAATTTCGCGCTACGGAATGGTATAGTTAGTTCAACAGTCGCCAGGCGGCAGCACATATTGCGATCAAAATTTTTTAACGTTGAGTTGAACACCCGTGGTCCCCGTCACTATGACATTTTGGCTGAGGTCATTTTATTAATGTTAAAAAAATATGTTTGATATTCGATAAATGAATTTTGTCACAATATGAATGTTTTTGAAGGAGTGGATTAAGATTTTTCAGGAATTGTTTTCACGTTGTTTTTATTCAGATTGATAGAAATGATGACGGAAGTTATTTTATTATAGAAATCTACATTTATAGAATTCTATATTACCATAAAAAAATGATTAAACCATTCACAGATGGCGTCTGTATACATATTTATGATATTTATGTTATTTATGTACGCTCGTCTCTCCGAACAATGTAGGCATCGGTAATTCAAAATCCCCTAACAACGTACGCTAGAGGGGCACCCGGGGCACCCACCACCGTGGTGCCGACTTGGTGCCGACTTTAACGTTAATTGGTGAATTTAAATTTCGCGTAGAAATATAGCGGTCACGGTAGTATTGTGGCAGGGATAGGGGAAGGTCGTTACTGGAGCGGTTGGCCAGTCGTTTCCCAGATCGTATGTTAATAGGATGAACTATGGATGTTGTTTAGAGATTTGAGTGTATTGAAGACTATTTATGATTATAGGTATCTATATGTATATATACACCACCCAATTTGAAATCCAATCTCTGGAGATTGAGTCGTGAACATGAAGACTAAAGACAGGAGAGTAAAATTGAGTGGAAGGGGTAGGCTGAAAAGCGGAAACTGGAGTGGGTGGTCCGCATTTTTCGGATCTCTGCGCGGAGTAAGAAATTTACTTTATGCGCAGTCACCACCCTGTACATTTATGAATCTTGCGGTACGCACATAACTATACGGTTGCGCAGTCAACTACTGCGCAGAGGTTCGAACACTGCTTACTAGAACAGTACCCTATGCTTATTCCAACCTCAGGGCCGGCAGAACAGATAAATTTGCAAAAAAAGTTGAGGAAATGGGGAGTTGGAGAGTTTTCTAAAAATAAAATTGGTTTTTGGAACATTAAAAATTATCAATGAATGCAATTATACAAATGAAAATTCAAATTAGCTTTTTATTCATAAAATCTAATTCAACTATTTTGATGTAGTATGATATATTAATTAATTCTTAGTCACACGTTTATTATTTTTAATGATAAATTCTTCAAATGCTTTTCCAATTTCTGGTGACACACAAATTTTTCGAGTGTCTAGGTAGGTACAGTATATGAAGACTAGACTGATGTCAGCCCTGCCCAATCTCCCTACAAATGTTACAAATCGGTCCTGTAGATTGAGTGGTTTATAGAGACCTTTAGGGATACTCCAGTATCAGCTCTAGTATGAGTTATAACAGCGTCGCTATTTTAGCCCAACCGGCGAGGGTGGTAAAACGATTTACTCAAAAAATCATCAGGATTTTTTAGCTACAGTTTTTTTACTCTCAGGATTTGTTGCAAATGTGGTGTAGAATGAAACCTTAAGTTTACTCCGATTTTGGTTGTCCACGTTATGGTTAAAATCATGGTTCAACTAGCAAATGTTTTTTTTAGTATAAGAGAAACTAGAGTGCTCCCTCCGTAGTTGGCGCCTATTACTTTACCCATGTATAGGTACATTCAAACCTCTAAACAACGTAGGCATCGGTAATTCAAAACCTCCTAACAACGTCGGTTAGAGGGGCATCCATCATCGTGCCGACTTTAACGTTAATTGGTGAATTTAAATTTTGCGCAGAAATATAGCAGTCATGGTAGGGATAGCGGAATGTCGTTACATGAAGCGATTGGCCATTCGTTTCTCGGAGCGGACGTTAATAGGAAGAACGTTGTTTAGAGGTTTGAGTGTACATAAAGTATACATGTATAAGTATTAGTAAGTACCCATTGTAAAGCTGATTTTTTTTCGAATTCCGGTTTTTAAATTTATCATATGTACCTATATTATAGAATAAAATATTTTCATTAACTTTATATTACATAAAAAATTATAATTTTTGATAAAAATACCAGCATTTTAGAATAATCTATATCATGTAGAAATAATTATACCTATTCAAGGTTTTAAATACAATTAACTTAGTACTGGACAACTATGTAACTAATTATAATATTTTCTTAATGGTTATTACAACATTATAATTATTTCATAACGTGAAAAGTGATAGGACCTACTTCTAAAATGTCTGCGTATAAAAGTATTTTTGTGATATTGTTATTTTTAGTAGATAATTATGTTTGTAGTATATATACAGATTTAAGTCGGAATAGTGTAGGTAAGTTTTAAAGAAATATAATATATAAAATTTCAATGGTGTCAGGCAGGGACCTGGACCTGAATTTTAACTTGAACCGGAACCCGAAAAAAAACGTATTTTTGTGAATCTTAAGTGGGACTTGGATAAGTGGGAAACTAATGAAACTATAACTAGAATTCATACAGAGTCCCCTTCATTTCGACACCAAAACACCTCTATGTATTAGTGAGACTAATAAAACTTTTTTATCAGGAATTACATTTTTTTGTTTTTTTTTTTTTGATAATTTAAAAAAAAAAATATGTAGGGAAAAAAACGTGAAGTTGAAAGAGCACTAGACTTTGCATAACTATTTCGAAAAATCAACAAAAGCAAAATATTGAAAAACATCTTATTAAAAAACAAACTGAAATTTCAAATTTTCAAAAGCACATAGTAATGTTTAAATTTGGTATTGCTTGTTGTTTGTACATATATATGTATTGTAATACGTATACCTACATAATATTTCTTACAAATATTAATGAATTTTTTTTACATTTGCACCTCTATAATTGAGATTATGTATTAACTTCTATTAGTGGACCCTCTGTAAATCAGACAATCACTTGGATGAACTTGGATATCTGGGAAACTGAGTAAATAGAACACCTCTTTAAGTGGGATAAAATAACTGGTACCGTGAGATTCCAACTATCCAGGTTTCATTTTAAAAAATGAAAAAAATCATCGAAATCGGTGCTTTTTCTGTGGGTTCCGGAGTAAAAACCATTATTGACTCGATCGACTAAATATAGTATTTTATGTAAAAATTATTTTTTGTGTAAACAAATTAATTATAGCTTGTGGACGTCCTAATACGATTTATGGAAGGATAGTTGGTGGTTATAAAGTGGGGTACTACAAGTATCCCTGGTTCGCATCTCTACGAACAATATATTCTAACAGACTTACTTGTGGAGGGTCTTTGATCACCTCATTGCACGTCCTAACTGCTGCACATTGTTTTGAGTAAGTAACAGTCATAGACTTATAGAATGGACTGAGCATTTCCTATCCATCTGTGAAGTAAATACTGGCGAAAAAGTGTGAGAGAGACAAAGCGATAAAGTAGCCTGTAGTTGTCTATTTTTTTTGAATCGGTCACGTCACAAGTTTACTACAATTTACATTGGCTACACATTCGCTTTGTCTCTTTCAAGATAGTGGTCAATTTTGTGCGGCTATTGCTCAGTCTATTCTATGGTAACAGTACATATGTATAGAAGCATTTTATAAAAAATGTTATGGGCGTCGAGTTTTGTATACTAGTAACCCGTATCGTAGGTGTAGTTTTCCAATTTATTCGACTATGTTAATTTAATTTTAGCAAAGTTAAAAAAATACTAGCTTTTTAAATTCTTGTTTATTAGAAAACATTTGGTTCCAAATGTACTAAGATTAAATTGTTTTGAATTATTGTTGAAAAATACGTATACGGTGAGTGTTAATAATTTTCTCTTGATCTCGGCATCACTGTACACATTCCCAATTTTTTCAGATTTTTGTACGTAGGTATTACTTTCGAATATATGAACAAAAATATTTTTATGAAATTCTTTTTTTCTGATTTGTTTGATAAAAATTTTAATAATAACATTTACATATTTAAATTCTTTGAATTGTTACTTTTCATTTGAAACTTCGCCTGGATTGAATAAAAAAAATTATCACTTCAAAAAGCGCCAAGAACTTAAAATTTTATTTTTATAAAGCAATTAACGAAACTCTATATTAAATATAAGTGCGTTCAATATATGTTGCAACTGGATGGTTAATCTAGCCACTTTACAAAGCGATATCGATTTAATCTTTTCGATATAACCTTAGAGCATATACTACTCTCTCGCTCCGTGTGCTTATTGGTCGGCAGAGAGGGGCAAGTGCTTCCCGCTATTACCGGTACAAATCAGCACGCGGAGCGAGAGAGAAAGGAGGTAGTACTCTTACGCTATCTCTCTCGCACGCTTGTTCGCACGGCCGAGTGGAAAGGCTGCCTCTAGTAGTATATGCTCTAAGGATATAACCAATAGAAATTAAAGCTGCAATCGACTGGTAGATCGTGATTGACATTTTGGCCATCTCTGATATACAAAAGTACACATTCATATTATTTTAATTTTCAACAGAAATGATATCAACAATCCAGAAAGTCAATATAAAGTAGAGTTGGGATTCTATAATAGTTGCACTGCAGCACCTAATAGTCGACTATATGAAACAAAGAAAGTTATCATCCATGAACTGTACGATATACATGCTCCATTATATGATATAGCTATAATTACTTTGGATCGAGAAACTCATCTAACACCAGTTTGTTTGCCTAAACCAAGTAAGTTAATTATATATTATTAACCAAGTTGATAGTTCTATACTTTTTCGTATCAATAAAATGTTAAATATTGTTTTTATCAGAAGTTTATCTCGTTAGCATTTGGTAGTAACAAAATTGTGGAAATATCTTCAATATTTATAAGTATAGATTCACATTTCAATACGTATGAATATATTATGTATAATACAGTAAGTTTCAGAAAAACATTCCTTAGTCACTAATTTTTGGTTATATTTAAAATAGATACGATATAAAACTTTCAAGGAACATAAAATGCTTCTAAATATCGTATCTTTTTACTTTCTTATTCCTACGTATATGAAATATACATATAGTATATATATTATATAAGTATAGTAAAGCCGAGTTTTTTTCGAAATCTGGATTTTGATGGAATTATCCATTTTGACCTTCCCTGAATCCATTCTGACTATTTTCGGCATGATGTCTGTGTGTCTGTCTGTAAGCGCTGTAACTTAAATATTAAATTAAATATACCTACTTAAGATTAATTTTTGTTTGGGAAGGAAACCTCTTATTTTTTAAAACGATCTTTCGATCGGAAAAGGATGTTTACTGATGTCAATTTTTGAATTTTTCTAATTATTTTTGAAACGGTAAATATTAGAGAAAAATTATAAGATTAAAAATTATACATAATATTATAATCTATAATGTGTATTCTATTTCTTTTTTCCAAACACCAAATTTTTTAATTTTTTTAAAATAATATTTAAAATCGTTCATAACAGAGTAAAAATATCTGCCATTAGCGTTATGGGACTTTCTTATACGTATTACATAAATTGAACAGTGTGGGTGATTCTAAATAATTATTTAAAAAAATTCTTTCTGACTTTTCAAAAATAACTCCAAAATTTAAAAAATGACAAGAAGGGAGAATAATATTATGTATCTATTCTATAAAATTAACTATTTTACAAAACGGCTAGCCGCTTTGTAAAGCGGCTAAATTTACAAACCGGCTGCGACATATACATTATACGGTTATATAGGCAAGTTGTTCGAAAGTAATTTGTTCGAAGGAATTTTGTCCGAATGGAAATTTGTTCGAAAGGAATTTTGTTCGAACAACATTTGATCGAATGGAAAGTTCGAATTTTTAAAATATAATATAACTGTTTTTAAATTATTCTGTCAAATAAAACACACGTAATAAATCCTACAGTTCGTTGTGGTAAAGATTGAATCCATGTTAACCTAAACCTAACCAAGACTAACCAAATTTCTTTCAACCCAATAGATTGCCCTAATCAAAATAGAGATTGAATTCCTGCATTTAAACTAAACAAACCTCTTTCCCGTAATATATTGCCCTAATGTAATTTATTTATTTAACTACTATACTATCATATCACTTTTGTAATCTAGAAATTTTTAAGTTTTTGTTTTATATTTTATAATAACATTTGTAAGAAAATCAATACGGCCCTGAGCTAATTATTTGTAGGTAATTAATAACAAATCAATTACACATATATTTTTTAATTTACACGTATCAAATATATAAAATTTACGTAGTCTACATTTTGTCAGTTATATTTTTAAAATTAATTTTAAAATTTGAACAAATTTCCGTTCCATCAAATGTTCGAAAAAATTTCCATTCAAATACGACATTATACATACATATTTTACATATATATGTATGTACTTACATATGTAGATAGTGTAAGAGTTATCTGTAACCTTACACCCATATGAATACACTAGCGGAATCCCGCGGCTCGCTCGCGTAAACTTCGAAACTAATTAATTATATCAGGGCTTGAATATCGAACTTTCATTTTTAATTTAATATGAATTTGTCCGAATTTACTTTAATATCTTGAACAATTACGAAGATAAATATATCAAAATTTTACCCCCCCCCCCCTCCAATCCCATAGGGGTTGAATTTTCGTAACTGATATTTGTCTTGTAGAGTACCTACGTGTGCCATGTTTCATTCGGTGAATACAAAAAAAATTATTTTACAAATATTTTCCACCCCCCTAACACGTTAGGGGTTACATTTTGGGAAATGTTGAAATAATAATTTATATTGTAGAGTATGTTCGATAAGTGTCAATTAAATGCGAACAAAAAAATATTTTTTTTATATAAACTTTGACACCCTATTTGAACCCTGTAGGGGTTGAATTTCGAAAAATCCTTTCTTAATGGGTGCTTACATCATAAAAGGAAGGCACCTACGAAATTTCACGTTTCTAGGTCCAGGGTTTTGGACTGTACGTTGATATATGAGTGAGTGAGTGAGTGAATGAGTGAGTGAGTGGTTAAGGACAAACTCTTTTATAGATATATATAGATATATTTTAAATATAAGTACTTTGACCATTTAAAATTACTTTTTTTTGTCTTATTAATTCAGTTGCCAAAATGATTAAGTTCCATGTAATTACCAACACTAATTTTATATCACGTGTTTTGTAATTTTGTGTATGTATGTACTATGTATACATATTTTATGTAAGAGGTACATATTTTGGAACTACTTTTCTTGTATCCAGCGCCGTAACTACAACCGGGGCTGCCGAGGCTAGGTGGCCCCCACCGCAGTAGAAAAGATTACAATTAATAAGATGCAAAAATAGTGTGTGAATGAAAAAAAGGTCATTACAATTATTAGTACTTTAAAGTATCGAGGGAACAACGAAAAAAATGGTCTTCAGTCTTTAGTGGGGGGACCCTCACTCACACTCTGCTCCGGGGCCCCCAAGCTTCTAGTTACGGCACTGCTTGTATCTGGGCAATTCCACACTATTTGAAACAACCACAATAATTTTACTTAGAGCTGCAAAATAAATTTTGTATTATTGATACTTTATAATGTGCAAAGGCAGCGGACTGTATTCTCTAATAATGTTTTGTCTATAGGTTCTAATTACTAACCTTTTTGTTTTGTCCAACCAATTGACGACGACACTATGTATCGCCCTACTCCACTTCGTACCACTATTATCGCGCACTATCGCACTTTATTCAAATCTATTATAACACCAATCTATCGAACTATAAAAACACAATGTCACACAATATCTATAATTTTTCCACTATTGTTTATAATTTTCAAAACCACTATGTTTTTTTGTCTCTCGCCGCGTCACTAGATTTATATACCGGATAAGGCAGTACACCAGTTTAGATAACAAAACCTAGCTACTCCTTCATCTAAACATGGCGCAACCATTTCCCCCGCCCATGAAGGATTATTTTTAACCCTAGCTATTCCAGATTTCTATGCAAAAAAAACTCATGGACGAACAATAAGGAAGTACCTACCGGCGGACAAGCAGAGAGTAAAACAAACCAAACTAACTATTAAAGTACTAACCTAACTAATTCTAATTCTATTCTAAAGTTGAAATTCGTGATAGCGTGATAGATTATGGACCTCCATAATCTACACCAGTAAACGCGAAAGGTTTAATATCTGCCACTCTAGCTGCTGGAAAATCACTCATTAAATAGTAGATGGGTTTAAACTTAAACTTAAACCAATAATTGCATTTTCGAATGCGTTGTCTCACTACACTTCGGGCTGCTAAGATCCAATATTTTTGCCGAAGACGCGTGTGAAGCAAATGAGGACCAGTATGTAAATTGACTCTATGAAAATGATCCACTACTTGATCCTTTTTGAGCAACAGCGGGTGCTTTTGATCAAAATCAAGATTTTCATTTCGCAAACAACCACCTACTCTAATAAGTCCGTTATCTAAAAACGGAGACAGTTGACACAAAGCTGCTGAACACTGTTTACCTTTTTGTAACAAAGTGAATTCTGAAGCATAATTAATTTGTTGCAATATTCGGATTATCATATGCTCCGCTATTTCTAAATCTTGAGCATTAATAATCTTATTGAAGGGGATAATTTTCAAAAATTTAAGTACCCTTACAACAACTCTACACAATTTTGACCATGAGGATATTCGGAGCATTAAATCTCGAACTAGACTATCCTGTTTCGTCTCTATACTAACTTCCGAAACAACTATTTTTGAGGCGATCTGTTTTATCGGCCAAATCGCTCTATCATCTTTTAACCATTGTGGACCAGAAAACCATTTTCTACATTCCACTAATTGTGAAGGCTTTAATCCACGTGATGGTATGTTTGCCATATTGTTACTACTATCTACATGAAACCACTTTTCACTCGGTATAAGCGATTGTATTTTTGCAATGTGGTTGGCAACAAATACTTCTCTCGTATGCGGAGAAGAACTGATCCAATCTAGTACGACTGGAGAATCTGTTAAGGCTACAATACTATCTTTTTTTGTGCGATGTAACAAACTATCTATGATGTAATTAATTAGCTTTGTTAACAAGGCGGTTAATAATTCTAAACGTAGACCTAAAACTTTCAACAAACTATTAGTTTCAGAACTGTTTTCAATTTTAACGCTGTTTAACAATTTTATATTACTTGGGCTAATGTCTAAGAGTTCTTGACAGTTAGAAAACCATTTAACCAATTCAAGACAACCAAATTTAAACATCTTAACTAATTGTTGATATAATTCTTTTGCTTGACAGGTCGATGATACGCTAGACACCACATCATCCATATAAATGTCAGTTTCTACTAATTTCGAAGCCAACGGGAATTTTGTAGCTTCATCCCGTGCGAGTTGTTTCACCGTACGTAATGCTAAATACGGTGCGGGTGTCAAACCAAAAGTAACGGTATTTAATTCATAAACAGATACTGGTTTATCTGTAGAGAATCGCCAAAATATACGTTGATATTTTCTATGACTTTTTTCCATTAAAATATTTCTATACATTTGCTTGCAATCAGCAATAAATGCGTATTTAAATAGTCTAAAACTAAGCAATATTTTCAAGACATCTGTTTGAAGTTTGGGGCCACTATACAAATTATCGTTTAATGATAAAGTGTTTGACGTTTTCATGCTACAGTCAAAAACTGTTCTAACAGGAGTACTTTCACTTTCCTTGAAGACTGGGAAGTGTGGAACGAAATACTTACTATTTTCGATTTCGCTCGTAGGAACCAATGTCATATGACCTTGTGCTAAATAATCACTCAACACCTGATTGTATTGACGTCTGGATTCATTTGAATTAGATAACTTTTTTTCCAAAATGTAAAAGCGTTTAAGAGCTATTTCAAAAGAAGAGCCTAAATTTGGTGAAGAGCTTTTAAATGGCAATGAAACTATAAATCTACCATTTGTATCACGAGACGTTGTCGATGTATATAAGCGTTCACACTCTTCATCTTCTTGATTCAATACCGCGGGTGCAGGAATTTCTTCTACTTGCCAGAAATTCTGAACTACTGTTTCTAATGCGGGTTGTGTAAATGAACAAAAGGTTTGAGTTTGTTCTATATTCGAAAGCGTGGGAGCATTACCCATTACTACGAACCCAAATGAAGATTGAATTGCGATTGGAAGGTTCGGTGGTCCTTCCAACTTGCTATTACCAATTATGAACGGAAATAAGGCAGCGCCTATTATTCCATCTACTTGTGATCGTTCATAAAATGAATCGTCGGCCAATTGTAAATGTTTTAAATAACTAAGCGGTTCTAAACTAACCGTCGAATTAGGTAATTCATCTGTGATTTTTTGTATAACCAAAGCATTAACATGAAATTTAATGTCTGAATTATAACGTGAACTAACTATGAAATCTACTTGACCTTTGAGCGGCTGTGCATGCGAACCAATGCCTAAAACTGATGAGTAACATTTTTTTACTACACATCCCAATGTTTGACACAGCTTCGAAGTGACAAAGTTAGATTGTGAGGCAGAATCCAATAAAAAACGTGCCTTTACTATTCGCCCATTTGACGATGCGACATTCACCACCACTGTCGACAAAAGTGTTGTACAATTATCATAAGAATGATTTCCATTTTTGCTATCCATTGTGCTACAAAAGTTCTGTACAGTACTACCATTTTTTGATTCATCATTTTGTTTACCAATATCGTCTTTCTCCGGACTAACTATCGGAGTAAAGTGTAACAACGAATTATGACGTTTATGACAAACCGTACATGTAATGTGCGATCTACACCTAGCTATGTGATGTTGAGAACTAAGACAATTCAAACATAAATTTTTTCCTCTAACTAAATCGTATCTTTCTTTTGGAGACAATTTTAATAATTGTGGACATTGAGACTCTGAATGTGTCTCTCCACAAAGAGAACAAACTAATTTTTCATAAGAGGTTGATTTATGAAAACTATTATCATCACACCTATTTGTGACAAACGTCTGTGTGACTCGACCTTTAGAAAAGTGGGAACTATGATCTTTGCTATGGTCATTACCACTTTTGCCTATTGAAGACAAGACTTTAGACTGATACTTAACAAATTTAACTACTTCACTATAAGTAGGTATTTCTGAACTATTTCTTGAAGTTTCAAATTGCTTGTGAGTATTTGTTTCTAATTTACTAAGTGCTATGTATGTCAAAATGAAATCTGAAAGATCGGGTAAATCTAACTGTTTCAACGAATCTACACAAGTGTCAAATTTCTCAAGAAAAGCATTCAAACTACTCACGTTTTCATTTTGTGCTGTTTTAAAGGCCATTATTTGTGACAAATACGAATTTGCTAACAAACGTTCATCTTGATATTTTTCAGTTAATGTTTTCCATAATATGTGATAATTGGCAGCACTAGGTAATATATTTGAAACTACATCTAATGCACGACCCTTTAAACAACCTATTAAATAGTGAAACTTACTACAGTCATCAAGGCTTGTATTGAAGTGTACCAAGTTTCTAAAAGTTTCATAAAATAGGCTCCATTTTCGTGGCTCGCCGGAAAACTCGACCAATTCTATTCTCGGAAGTTTCACGGAGACCTGACTACTCCTTCTATTCACACCAACCATATCTCTATCCAAAAGTTGTGCATGAGCATTTTTTATGCGACCCACTAGCTGAGATGTTGTATCTAGAAGCTGATAATCTGGTACAAAATCTTCTATTTCCTTTATACAAAGTTCATTAATATTTTCTATCATATTTTCCAAATCGTTTAACGTTTTATCCACCATAAGAAACTCCGATTTGAAACTATTCAAATTAGCATCAATGTCCAATGTATAATTATATATTCGATTTATAATCTGAAAATAAGTTTCCTTTCTTGCATTCCAACGACTAAACTTATTCTTTGACGACGCTGAAAGCTTTTCCAAGACGTTTGAAAACATTTTGAATAATGAACACTTATTTCGGTTATTAAAAGAAAAGATACAAAAATTCCATAAATACTTCAATTTTCACAGCCAAAACCTATCTTTTTGTTTACAAATAAATCTGACGTTTAAAAATCGAGATGGCTGCGTTTTGTTTATTTTTCAATTTTTTATTTTTTACATCAAACCACATGTATTTTCTAGTCTATCTATTTGTAACGAACACAATTGTTGACTCAAATATCATGAAATACAACACAACTAACCTATCCAACCAATATAAAACACCACTAAACTATAATAGTGTGTTTTACACAACCAAACTAACCACTATCAAATTTCTAAGGGCCTTATCCGGTTCTCAAAGTGACCAAATGCAAAGGCAGCGGACTGTATTCTCTAATAATGTTTTGTCTATAGGTTCTAATTACTAACCTTTTTGTTTTGTCCAACCAATTGACGACGACACTATGTATCGCCCTACTCCACTTCGTACCACTATTATCGCGCACTATCGCACTTTATTCAAATCTATTATAACACCAATCTATCGAACTATAAAAACACAATGTCACACAATATCTATAATTTTTCCACTATTGTTTATAATTTTCAAAACCACTATGTTTTTTTGTCTCTCGCCGCGTCACTAGATTTATATACCGGATAAGGCAGTACACCAGTTTAGATAACAAAACCTAGCTACTCCTTCATCTAAACATGGCGCAACCATAATGTAATATGAATTTATGTTTGTATCTATAGTAGGTATGTTTCTAAAAGTTCTTATAACACATTTAAATAAAAAAATATCAGTAATATATACTTTTTTAACCAGACAGAATTTTTAAGGTTACATGTAGTAGAGTGGAAACCATATAAAAAAATTATAATATTATTTTATTCAATTAAGTTTTAATGTACCTTCAGTATAACTGTATGCATCATACATATTATAAGGATAAAAAATATGTTAAGTGGTTTTTTCATTTGTTTTATTTTTAATCTCAATTTATTATTTCATTATTAAAAGCAGTTTGTAAAAAATGGTTTACGTAGTATTCTGTTACTACAATTAAAATGGATCTTATGCTCCATTCTGAGTTATTAGGTGTGTTTTAGGCAGTGGCGGATTTAGGTTCGACTGCGCTCTAGGCCCCATCCGATATGGCGCCCCTTTTGCTTTGTAGTGATAATTATTATAATAAAACATCTAATTTACGAAAATTGAATATATTTATTATAAGCTTTATTAATTTTTATATAATAATAAATTCTTAAAAAAGCAAACATAAATTTTTTATGACATCACATATCAGATTAACTTTTTTTTCTTGCCTTAGCTTGCGTATATTGGTTTTTATACTTTGTTTAATAAAAAATGAAATTGTACTATTTACATAAAATCCTACTTTTAAACTTTAAATATCTAATATATAAAATTCTCGTGTCACAGTGTTTGTAACAAAACTCCTCCGAAACGGCTTGACCGATTCTTATGAAATTTTGTATGTATATTCAGTAGGTCTGAGAATAGGACGCAAACTGTTTTTCATACCCCTAAATGATAGGGGTGGTCCACCCAAAAAAAATTTATTTTATTTTTTGGACAAAATTTTTTACACCCTATTTTTTAATAGCGATATTAGTACTTTTTATATATTAGATAGTAGCCATGGAATAAATAATTCTATAATTTACGTTTTCAATATTTTATTATATATGATTATAGATTTTGAGAAAGATTTTTTAAACTTGATATAATTGAGAAATTTTAAAGGTTGCTCAAAATTTTTTTTTATCATGAAATTTTACAAATAAAACTTTTTTTTTTAAATTTGACTTTTTAGTACAGCAATCGTTTTTACAACACTGAATTACCTCTTTCACCTGTTATGTTTTTATAGGTACCTTAGGTACCTACCTACCTTTTCGTGGTTTTTTCATTTTTTTTTAAAATAATTTTTTAAATCTAAAATCTTTAATGAAGAACTACATTTATAGGTAAAATAGGTAGAATAAGCTATTACCAAAAAGATTTTTAATATCTGTATATTTACCTTATTTTTATTCAAAACTAAAAAAAAATTAAGGTATTTTGGGGCGCCCAACAGTTAGTGAGATTAATCTGACTCTAAAAAATAAATATGAAGAATTAATATTTTACACCTTAACCGTGAAAACATAAATATTTTTGGAATTAAAATACAAGCGAGTTAGTTTTTTTATTACCTATATATTAGTAATATGAAAACAATTCAGTTTTAGAAATATAAATATGGTATGCTTAAAAAACATTTTTCTAAAAATTTTTTGTTAAATAATTTAATAATTACTTATTTTTGTTTAATACTTATTTATTTTAAATACTTTACATATCAAAACTAAGTTAACTTGATTTTTAAATTTAAATCGTTCTTTAAATTATGCAGCCTCTAATATTTTGGCGCCCCTAAAATGCTGGCGCCCTAGGCCCGGGCCTCACGGGCCTAATGGCAAATCCAACACTGGTTTTAAACATTTTCATCCAAACTCATTACGACAGATCAATGTATTTGTATTAGTATACGTGACTTATATAGCAACATTAATTTATTTTGAAGCCGTTATAAATATATCCAGTTTAATATTTGCAATTTTTTCAGATTCTTAAAAACGTGACAGCTTCAAATAAAAAAAAAATAACTGTACAAAAATAATCAAAATTTGTATTTTATTTAAAAACGGACAAAATGTCCAAAAAGATCGTTATTTTGTGAACAAAACTAAAAAAATCAATTCGCTACGATAAGTACATCCGGAGATAAAAAATATTATTTAAATGCATATGCATCATTTCTTCAAAACTTTAAATAGGTAGTGTCATTTAAAAAAAAAAAACACAAAATTTTGCGAAATGATGAATAAAACTTATATTCTTTGAGTAAGCTTAACAACATTTGTGAATATTATGAATTTCCGTAAAAGTCGCGTTTTTCTCTGATAGAGTTTGACTAACAAGGGAACCTTTTCAAGTCGAAAATTCGTATCGAGTTTTAACTTTGTATATACATAGTTAGAGGAGGTCATGATAAGTAAGAAAAAAGTTATCTAAGCTGCGGTAAAACGGTTTAAGGGGGTGAAACACCCCTATGAAAATTTGCAAAATAATCATATTTTTTCAAATAACTCTGAAACTAATGAAAATAAAAAAAAAATTATAATACTAAATTTTCATAACTGTTTATGCTCTTTCGAATGGCGATAGTCAAAATTCGAAAAAATTAAACCTTTGAAATGTGGGTGGTAGGTGGGGGTTAACGGTTTAATTTTTTCGAATTTTAACTATCGCCATTCGAAAGAGCATAAAACATCATGAACATTTTGTATTATAGATTTTTTTAAATTTTTATTAGTTTCAGAGTTATTTGAAAAAATATGATTATTTTGCACATTTTCATAGGTGTGTTTCACCCCCTCAAACCGTTTTACCGCAGCTAAGATAATTTTTTTCTTACTTACCTTAACCTCCTCTAACTATATACAAAGTTTAATTAAACTCGATACGAATTTTTGACTTGAAAATGTTCCCTTGTAAGAATTTCCCCTATATAGGTATATCTAATATTTTTATTTTTCACAGCTTCTCTGTTGCATCCATCACGTTTGCCAAATGAAGGTATAGTAATAGGTTTAGGTGTTACTGAAAACAGTGTTACCAACACACCATGCACGTTACACGAGGCTAGAGTACTTATTTACACCTACGCCTACTGTGAAAACATTCTTGCGCAGATTGCCCTGGAAAATGAAGATAAAGATCAAACAGTTGGTCCTAACGTGATATGCGCTGGATATATCGAAGGAGGGATTGATGCATGTCAGGTTGTGTTTATTAAATAATTAAAAACTTTGGTACTTTTAACTTCAGCTATTCTAAAATTATTTGATCCTAACAGTGAATGAGCCATAACATATTTTCACTGAATTTCAACATATGGTGATATTTCACGTCAATATAGCTACTCTACGATTCTCTGGTGTAAATTAAAATTAAAATTGTATACGGTTCTTTATTAGAAACACTTTAATATCCGGTGTTATAAAGGGGTTAGCAAAATTTGCTAGTTTGCAAGCACTTACAAATGAGGTATTAATTTTGTGATAGTATCTATGGATTTGCTATGGAATTTAGAGCAGTGATACTTCACAAATCACTCATATATAGATAGGCAACTACCATTATAATTTTCACTCCATAGTTTAGGTGAGGGGGGCCTTGCACTAGAGGGGAAGCGGGAAGGTTTGTTATGCGTGTTGCCTATACAGATTACCGTATTTTTTTTTTATTTCAAATGCAAAGGTAAAAAACCATAAAAAAACAACTTTAATTCAACAAAGTTATTGATATATTTATATTATTTCGAAATCTGTGCATTAATACAGTTATTATACAATATATACAGTACATACTGATAAAATATGATATAGTTACGTACGTTACAATATAATAATAATATAATATAATTAGTTTTCCTCTAATATACTTTTTACTGTTGTTTATGTTGTAACACAGTTCATCCAAATATGAAAGAGTTGCTTGTTTCCTTTGCTTCCATACAGATAAACGTACAATCTGAAAAAAAATTCAATAAAAAATATCATTTCCAGTATCTAAGTATGATTAAGTTTAATATTTATGAGTTACTATTTTAAATTATTCATGTATAAAAATATTTTTACCTGATAGTATGTAGGTACATATCCGGTACTTCACATTTGGTGGTGCGTATTGATGATGTGGCAAATATTTGTTACGTTTTTGAATGCCTCAAAATTGTCATCCACACATGGTGTACGAACTATATTTGCGTATTAAAACCCTTTGATGCACACTAAAAAAATCTGACTCAAGATATATAGATAGATATTTGATGTTGGCCATGTTTGGCAATTTGGAGCAAACTAAGCGAATATGACCATCTTTCTACACATTGGCTTGGTTCACTAACTTGGTTGTACAAAAATACTTGTATAACATATTTGACAATCAAAACAAAATTATATTGCCACCGTTTTCATGGTGATATACAAATTGCGCGCATTCCCCTTGCCCCTGTAGTGCATGCAGGTTGACTCAAAGCCGCCCATAAGAGCTGATTATCTATATATGTGTGATTTGTGTGATACTTCAACGTATTGTGACTGACAAAATAATTTTCATTATATCAGCACTATTTATTAAATACCATTGGTGTTTACATACAACGCGTGCACGAAACTTGTCAAAATCTTCACGAAACTTCAAGAGAACTAGTATCTTGCAAGCTAGCAAATTTGCTAGTCCTTTTATGATACCGGACATAAAACTGAAAGCAGAAAATACGTCCGCCGCTTTTTATAACGGTAGAAAAAAATATAGCCAAATATTAAGATTATTTTATGTTATAGGAGGCATCCCTATTAGGTAAAAATTATACCATTTTATATATTTTTATTATATAGTCGTATAGAAGGGCCCAATTTAGGAAAACTTTAAAGAACAAAAAATGACAAAAATCAAACGGCTAGCTACCCCCATACATCGCTGGTCTAAATAATTATCAGTTGGTACTAAAAATCGATAACACTTATTAACACTAAATTATTTGCTATATTACAAAAATGTTAATAATTCATTTTTTATTGTTAAAAAAAGCGTCTAACTTTTTTTTTGTTTTTCGGTCTTAAAGTTTTTCTAGACGATACATTGAAGATTTAAATCCACAAAATAGTTGGAACCGCATACACTTTTAGTTTAAATTTTCCCCAGAGCACCATGGCTCATAACTTCGATTTCGAACTTGTAAAATCTGAAAAGACTTTCAGTTTATTGAAATGTGAATTAACTTATGTTCCTCTTGCAAACTTTTAAACATACCAAAATGAAAAAGCCCGTTGGACATTTGTCAGCATCTTGTTTTTGATTTTTTTCTTTATTTGTTTACAATTGTATACTTTGTTACATTATTTTAAATTTCTTCCCTGTCGTGTACCTTTCCCAAGACCCTTCTTTTTACACATTTCAATGAGGTTTATAAGTTACTTTCTCATAATGGAAAAATATTAAATTATCGATTTTTTAAAATAAATTTTTGTAAATGCTATACAGGATGTCCAAGATAAGCGTGCAATGCATGGGGATATCCTAAATGGTAAGAGATACAGATGTGGTTAAATGAGATGAATTATTTGTAACAAAGGGGTGAGTATTATAACATCAAAAAATATTAATAATTTTATGTGGTTCAGGCGGTATACCCAAAAAACTGAAAATTCAGAATTTCTTTAAATGACTATAACTTTTTTGGCAAAGTAGATAGGTACTTTTTGTTTGCGGTTTCTTAAAGCACTTTTTTGAGTAAAATTGTTTGGTGTATTTAGAATTTTTATATCACTTTTAGTTTCCGAGTTACAAGCCCTAACTTTAGTTTTTCTTATGGGCCGCCAAGTTGGTTATATCATATTTGAACGTGTTTTTTACTCTACTTTACAACGATATATCACAAGACATACTTATTATAGAAAATAAGTCGAAGTACTAAATATTGATGATATTTATAAAGTATTTTATTACAAACATTTAAGTAAGCCATGAAAAACAAAAATTGTTAAACAAAAATCGCAATAACAACAATGAAAATAACAAATGCATATTTAAAAACAATAATCTATTACAAAAAAAAGGTTTTTTACTTTTTTTTAATAATAAGTATGACATGTGACATATCATTGTAAAGTAAAGTAAAAAACACGTTCAAATATGATATAGCCAACTTAGCGGCCCATAAGAAAAACTTAAGTTAGGGCTTGTAACTCGGAAACTAAAAGTGATATAAAAATTCTAAATACACCAAACAATTCTACTCAAAAAAGTGTTTTAAGAAACCGCAAACAAAAAGTACCTATCTACTTTGCCAAAAAAGTTATAGTCATTTAAAGAAATTCTGAATTTTCAGTTTTTTGGGTATACCGCCTGAACCACATAAAATTATTAATATTTTTTGATGTTGTAATACTCACCCCTTTCTTACAAATAATTCATCTCATTTAGTCACATCTGTATCTCTTACCGTTTAGGATATCCCCATGCATTGCACGCTTATCTTGGACATCCTGTATATCAAATCATTTAACATTAAACAAAATTTAAATTTTTGATAAAAATGTATTCTTTTTATTCAACATATAAGTTACAAATCAAAGGGTTAAAACTATAGGCAAATTTACATGAATATAAATGGGGTTTAGAATTTTAACTACAAGTATATCAATATATTGAATAATAAATAAATAAATAAATAATAAAAGTTTTGGATACTCTGCATTAAACTTTGATAAAGATGCGTTACTTATATAATATGTAAATGGATATATACTTTTAAATTGCAGAACAGTTTAAAACTAATTAACACAAATTATTATTCTAAATGTGGGTGAAGTGTACAAAGTATTATAATGTATATAAATAATTTACATTCCACATAATTTAATTTTATGTTAATTTCTACGTGGGTGGGAAATAATAGCGTAATGATTTGAAAAAAGTTTATTAATTTGTTTTTATATTTCAGGGCGATAGCGGAGGTCCTTTACTGGTTCTAGGAAGTAATGGGAGATATATTCAACAAGGTATTAGTATTAATTTTTAAAGCAAAGTATTCATCAATCTTGATATGGATTTTATATTTTTGTTATTCATGAAGTTGGAATGGATTAATAAGTAAATTTCTCCTTTTTATACCATAGAACCTAGTACTTACTTAATTATTTCAATTAATATTTTATAATTTTGTTAAATAATAAAAATATGGTTAAAAATTGAGAATCAATGCTAATATTTTTGAAAACTGCATTATATATTTATTAAGTATTTTATAATGACATCAAAAGTATTTTTTCTGTAGGATATATTATGTATTCATAATCTAGAATTTATTGAAAAAAAAAACACACACACAACTGATGTAAGTTTTTATGTATTAATATAAGAGTAGTAAGGATACGGTTAATACTTAAATAAGGGTGCTGATTACTGCTGATATTATGATATACATATTTAATTATTTTACATATAAATGTCAATTAGAAAAATTGTAATATGTTAAGAATTAAAAATGATATCAAAATTATTCGAAACTATTTCGGTAATATAAAGGAGGAATTATGTGATATAGGATGTTCTGCCCCCCCCCCCCCCCCCACCTATTCTTTAAGTCTAAATCTCAATAATAGAATTCTAAAATAAATGAAAATTTTCTAGTATCACGTATTTTGAAAAAAAATTATATAATACCAAATTTTATATCTACACTACTCCCACCATCCCCCAAATATTAAAATTTTTCTTATATACCATCTTTTTACTTTTATGCTGAATTTTTTTTTTGGGGCAGATTGTAGCATAAGTAGTTTACTTAAGATAATAAAAATTACCCTTAAGACCAATATTTTTATAATACGAAATTAATTAATTTTATGTAAAAAATATGATTTGAAAAATATCGAATTGAAAGTTTACGTTGCAATTTGCAATATAATTTTCTGATTTCAATGAAAATTAAAAAAAAAAAACATTCTAAAACCTTGTATGTTTTTCCTATTTTTTTTTGACATTAATCATACAATCAATAATGAAATAGTATACCTATTAGGGTGTTCCAAAAAAAGTCGATAATTTTTTTTTTTCGATTGCATGTGAAATTCTTGTTATATATGCTATAAAAAAAATTCTGTAAAAATTTGAGCCCTTAATATCAACTTGAAGAACTCCATCACCGAATTTGAAGATTTACCATTGATTTAACATGGAAAAATGATTTTTTAACGTTCATTTCTCCTGCAAACTATGTAGAACATTATTTTTCGGAAAAACCATGACTGATCCTTCTTCAGTATTAAATTCTGTAAAAAAAAGCTCTTAGGGTCCAGTCTCTAACGTCAACCCTCTCGTTTTTAAATTTCAAAAAATCTGTATTTTTTAACGCAAATAAAAACGAGAGGGTTGACGTTAGAGACTGGACCCTAAGAGCTTTTTTTACAGAATTTAATACTGAAGAAGGATCAGTCATGGTTTTTCCGAAAAATAATGTTCTACATAGTTTGCAGGAGAAATGAACGTTAAAAAATCATTTTTCCATGTTAAATCAATGGTAAATCTTCAAATTCGGTGATGGAGTTCTTCAAGTTGATATTAAGGGCTCAAATTTTTACAGAATTTTTTTTATAGCATATATAACAAGAATTTCACATGCAATCGAAAAAAAAAATTATCGACTTTTTTTGGAACACCCTAATACCTATCGTTCAAACACATAATTTTTTATGCGTGTTTTCATTCTAGGCATTGTATCATACGGGTACGGTTGTGCGTTAAAAGGCTTGCCTGGGTTCTACACCGACGTAGCTCGTTATGTGACGTGGATAGAGCTACGAACCAAGCAGAATGTAACAAAGACACCAACGAATCCTATCAACGAATGGAGAAAATATTGGGAAAAATTTTATGATTATCTGTATTCCTTTTTGTATGACTGATGTTTATTTTTCTTGCACTGTTTTCATTTTGATTCTAATTTAAAAATGCAATTTCGACTATTATATTTATTATATGTAACAAAATAAATTGTCCATATTATTTAAATTAGGTACCTAATTAATTGTATAATTACTTATACTATTAACATATCGCCACCTTAATATTTGGTTGTTATACACATAAGCCCATCTTTGAAAAACATTGAGGTAAGTAGAGAAAATTAATTTTTAATAAAAAAATAAACAGCAAAATAAACAGAAAATGGACAGCAGCGAACTCGTATCGTGTAATGTTGCATCAGTCTAGTCTAGTCCAGTGGTCCGCAAAAGCTAAAATATGGTCCCTGTAAAAGATTTCAAACTTTGAATGAACTTAGAATTATCGGTGACCTATTTTTATTAAATCTTTAAAAAATATAAAAATAAAATGTGAAGACTAACTTTCGGGCTTTATTTTCATATTGATACAGTTTATTTTTTAACCTTGTGGTACCTATTAATAATAATTAAATCAAAGTGGTCTCTGGTCAAAAAAAGTTTGGTAACCACAGGACTAGTCAAACAAAAAGCAGGCTACCGCGGCGGACGGGTTGTAAATTTTTACGTGCGCGGAGTGGATTGCAAAATATGTGATAGTGAATATAATAATGAAAATTTGATTGATTTTGTAATAATAATTTAATAATAAATTTAAATAGTAAGTTTAGAAATTCTTTAAATAATAAATAATAAATAAAAATGAAAAATAATAAAGAAATAAATAAACTAACAGTTAATAATTAAACTTAAGATTGAATTACATTAATATTCAGTTTTAAATCACTCAAAAATAAAATTAATGAACATACTGTATCATGAAAGAATTTTATAATTTGCCTATGTATTCGATTGATTGATTTATTAAAATAGGTATATGTATTTAAAAAATTGTCAGACGAACTACTGCACATAATGATCACTTGATAAAGAAAGATTTTTTACTGATGCGCCATCATGCCCGCGTTCTGTTTGACCACCCTAGTCCGCGGCGAGCTGCCCAAGCGGGCATAATAATTAGTTGCATTAAGTCAGATTTTTTAAAGAAGTATTTGCTAGAAAAACTACATTTACTATGTGGCGCACCTAAAAATATTATTAAATCGGAAATAAAATATGGAAAACAAAAATTTCACTATATTTGTTTTATTTTTTTGATAATTTAATGTGTTAATTTATCAAAATTGTGAAACGCTAGTGTGCGTCACATTGCTTTCTAGTTTGGTTATTGTGGCACATCTGATTTTAGTATACAGATTTTCATAGAATGAACCAATTTTTGTATGTTAATTTTGTTTTATTTATGAATTAATATAAAATATATTATTTATTCATTATCTTTTTATATATAGAACACATTTGAATATTTTTATAAAAATGTTAAAAATATGATAACAAAGATCGAGTTTTAAATTAATTATTTGATAGTTATAAATTATTCATCATTTATATAATAATAATATACAGCAGCAAACCAACCAAAAAAACGATGAAGGGGGGGTAATTTTTTTTTTGGTTTAATAAATTTTAATTTTTTTAACTAACAGTCGATTAAATAATTTTAATTAAAATTAAATTTGTGTATTAACTATCACAAATGCATCACTAGATACTATCACAGATTTAAGCATTTGCTTGAATGCACCACATTAGTCATCTATCTATATATATGTAGTTCCCTATTTTTACTTTCTTATACCAATGTATATGAAATATACATATAGTATAAGTAAGTATATTTTAGTTTATCAATGATTCAGTATTTTTCAAATAATAAAATCCTGTGATATTTTAAATTATTAGAAGTTACTTATGCTTAGATAAATTCATAGATGATCGTAGATCATAGATGAAAATGTTCAAAATCTTTATTCTACAATAAATAATAAAAAAATGATGGAATTGCAAATTATTTTGTCTACGATTGCATCTCATACCTAAACAAAGATAATTCACAAGTTTTCAAACATATAAACTTTTTTAATTAGCGTTTTCCAGGGTGCGCCATTTTAGCCGCTGTTCTTCTACTCTCTGAGTTAATAAAATTGAAATTTGTATTATTGCAGATATAAGACAACTGTCATTGACATTTGCTATTTGAGAATACTATAAACATATTAAACATACATATCTATAAAGAAATCTATTTATAATATTATTTCTTCAATATAATAGTATTTTGTAATGCATACCGTATTATAAACAAGAATCTGATGGAGTCATTTTACACAATATCCTCCCAACAATAAGCTGTTTTAAAAGGAACATAACTTTTTGTTAGATTGAAAAGATTTCGAGTGTGCGACATTTGGATACCAATTCTGATGTGGGTTTTAAGGATTTATTCGGATTTTCTGTACTGAAAATCTGTTTTTATAAAAATTAACAATATATACATTATACATACAACATACATACATATATGGCGTAGTTCATTCATATAAGTTTTGTAAACTTAATATGGATATTGTTTTGCATTAATGTATCAATCCACTCAAAGTTTATTTCGAGATATTAACGTTCTGATACGCGCAAAGAAAAATATATATTGATAAATACGAACGAAAAATAATTTGAGGTAATTAAAAAAAATAGATATATATACATTTTTGGTTTGTGTTTGAATCTGATTGACGTCGGAAAAAATATATATTTACTTTTCAATGTTGTTATTAGAGCCCCCCCCCTCTAATTTGTAAACTATCGATTCAAAAAATCTGAAAAAATCCATATATATATATAGCTTTTAATTAGTTCTTTCATTGAAAATTATAACGAACACTGTCAAAAATATTTTGGACCCTCCTTTCATGGACTGGGAAGTGAACTCTAATTTTTTTTCACTTACCCCATTGAGTGAGTGAGTTGATAGGTCTCCTAAAATGCAACAAAAATGACTTTTTGATTTCAACCCTTCAGTTGAAGTGAGAATGTATCATCGTAGTGAGAATTACTATTTAACCTTATCATGTGCGTGCCCAACACGCACTTGCCCGTTTTTAGCGCAACTCACGAAGTGGTAACGCTTATATGCTCGATTTTTCGTTCATCCGTTCATCTGTCTTTTACTGCAAGATCTCGGTCCCCTGACCACCTAGAGTCCTCGGGTTTTCGCTAAATGGTAGGTCCGTGGTTCTACATAGTTTAGCTCGTTTTAGGAATTTTCCCGATCATGACTCTCCATCCGGCCACGGACAGTCATAATTTTTTATCCAAAACTTTTCATAAATGACTTCATGTACCTCGTTGGACTCGGGATTGATTCACGAATCGATTGACAAGAGTATTTTTAGAGTGTCCAAGTGAGTTGCGCGGCAACACTTACATTGGATTTTGATAAATTTTATTTATAATCATTATTATTTTTTAGAAACTGTATTCATAATTCAAAAATTATATTTGTGTTGGTTGATACATTACTGCATAACATAGTCCATATATTTTCATCGTCATTGTAAAAGAGTAGAGTTATAAAAATAGTCTGACTTGTAATTATTATTAGATATTAATCCCTTTAAGTTAATGTTTTTAAACAAACCGTTTTAAATTGCCATTGTACTTGTAGTACATACATACATAATTTTTATAATCGTATTCGTTGATTTAAAAAATGTTTTGATGAGATATTTAAAACAAATATAAAATAATATCTAATTTTTAGATATGTGTTTATATTTGGAAAAAGAAGTGAACAGAAAAACGAATCTTGTTCAAAATATTTACTTACTCGAGTCGATTCGTTTATGAAAAGGAAAGCATCATAATATGTAAATTACACACATCTAATAATTGGTGAGTATACTAAACGTAGACATTAATATTCTACATAGGTAGTGTTAACATTCTTCAACATAAAACTAATTAATAACTAAAGCAATACAAAGTGGTAGAAATGTTCTATACATTATACATATAGCGTAACGCCAGACGTAGATAATGTTGGCTTTGTCAAAATATGGTAATAACGTTTTAACGATTACGACCAACCAAACATATGTATACGTACCTATTCTATTGTCACATGTAATTATTTTTGATACTAACCGTTATTGTTGTATAGATCCAATCTTCAATATAATTACTTGTAAATTTTCATTGCAGAAATACATATATATTGTTTATGTTCAAATTGTTTGTTATTAATATTAGTCGAATTGTTGGTGTATTGGGCCTGTATTGTGTATAATAATAATTCTCTATTGTTTAAACTGCTGTACATTTATTACCAATATCATACATACTTTTATTAATTAGATAACAATGGCATAAATATGTTTTATTGTATGAATATTGAATATAGGTACAAATCAGAGTTGAAATAAATACCTTTCACGTTTGGGTTATAGTGTATTTAAGTGCACTATATATTAGATAGTATTCACTTTGTACTTTGTACATCAAACATAAATTTGAATACTTTGCACTTATAATTTTATAGTATCCACTTTATACACGTGAACATAAAGAGCATGGCAGGGTAAGCATGGGCGATCTGCCCCTGGGGAAAGTTGGGTCGATATTTTTTTTATAAGAAGGTATGACTAAAAGGTACTCATCTACAAACTATTGGGCCTCTGCCCCCACTAATTTTCCGGAAAATTTGAAAAATGTAATTTCGAAAAAAAAATTTTTTTGCTATAACGGCTTTATAAATGTCGATCTCTGTGATATATGTTGTAGCTATACCTTAGTAGTATCATAACAATTTTTTTGAAAAATCTCCCATTAAAAATAAATAAAAATTTTGAAATTCAAAATTAAAAAAAAAAATTTTTTTTGCTTAAATGGCCTGGTACACCTACGAAATTTTTGTCATAAATACCCCTTCTTATGCACAAACACATATATTTTTTTCAAATTTCTACATTGGGTGGACGGGGGGTAAAATTCGATATGTTTACTGACCCTTATTTCTATAGTATGCATATACATTATACATGTATAGTATTGCTTGTATGTTGTAGGCTGGATTAAATTAATTTCGTCCAACTAAAGGAAAAAATAGAAAAATATGTATTAGTGAAGAATGTGGGGTATTTATGAGAATTTCTATAAAATATATTTTTTTAAATTCACTTAATTAAAATTTTCGAAATTTTAAACCTAATTCGTAATCTCAAGATATTGACTAAATTTAAAAAAAATGTTTCTTTATGTATGTATTAATGAGAGTGACTATTACGTTTCGATTCGCGAAAATTTTAACCCATTAATTTAATCCAGCCTACAACACACAAGCAATACTATACATGTATAATGTATATGCATACTATAGAAATAAGGGTCAGTAAACATATCGAATTTTACCCCCCGTCCACCCAATGTAGAAATTTGAAAAAAATATATGTGTTTGTGCATAAGAAGGGGTATTTATGACAAAAATTTCGTAGGTGTACCATGCCATTTAAGCAAAAAAATTTTTTTTTGAAAATTTTGAATTTCAAAATTTTTATTTATTTTTAATGGGAGATTTTTCAAAAAAATTGATATGATACTACTAAGGTATAGCTACAACATATATCACAGAGATCGACATTTATAAAGCCGTTATAGCAAAAAAAATTTTGTTCGAAATTACATTTTTCAAATTTTCCGGAAAATTAGTGGGGGCAGAGGCCCAATAGTTTGTAGATGAGTACCTTTTAGTCATACCTTCTTATAAAAAAAATATCGACCCAACTTTCCCCAGGGGCAGATCGCCCATGCTTACCCTGCCATGCTCTTTATGTTCACGTGTATAAAGTGGATACTATAAAATTATAAGTGCAAAGTATTCAAATTTATGTTTGATGTACAAAGTACAAAGTGAATACTATCTAATATATAGTGCACTTAAATACACTATAACCCAAACGTGAAAGGTATTTATTTCAACTCTGATTTGTACCTATATTCAATATTCATACAATAAAACATATTTATGCCATTGTTATCTAATTAATAAAAGTATGTATGATATTGGTAATAAATGTACAGCAGTTTAAACAATAGAGAATTATTGTTCTGATACGCGCAAAGAAAAATATATATTGATAAATACGAACGAAAAATAATTTGAGGTAATTAAAAAAAATAGATATATATACATTTTTGGTTTGTGTTTGAATCTGATTGACGTCGGAAAAAATATATATTTACTTTTCAATGTTGTTATTAGAGCCCCCCCCCCTCTAATTTGTAAACTATCGATTCAAAAAATCTGAAAAAATCCATATATATATATAGCTTTTAATTAGTTCTTTCATTGAAAATTATAACGAACACTGTCAAAAATATTTTGGACCCTCCTTTCATGGACTGGGAAGTGAACTCTAATTTTTTTTCACTTTCCCCAGGGGCAGATCGCCCATGCTTACCCTGCCATGCTCTTTTAGTATTTTCTATTTTATTTTAATGCATTAGGCGAATATTTAATCATTTTAAAATATAGAAAATCACAAAAATCAGATAAAGAATATTGAATCTATTGGGGCGAAAGGAGGTTGGTTAGTTTTTACGTTGTGTTAAAATACAGAAAATCACAAATATCACATTAAAAATATTATCTATTTGGGTCAAAGCAAGGAGGTTAGGAAAAAATATAGAAAAACACAAAAATCAAAATAAATACATCAAAAATATCTTATTTTTAAATTTGACAGGTCCAAATTGAGGTCAAGTGCAGCGTATAATTTTTCATTAGTGCAAAGTATTTATTTTTAGTGGAAACTATTTATTTAAATGATATAATTTGTTTAAAGTTTAATTAGTTTGTTCAATGTTGAATAATTAATTTTTCCTGTAGTATATTTGTCATAAGTGAAAACGTTTAAATAAAAATTATTATAAAAGTGCATTTAAAACAAACCTTCAATTTTTAAGTTGAAAATAATTTTTATATAAATTATAACCTGTACTTACCAAGATATAGGACAAGGGACATATGATATGACTGTTTTGAACCCTTTGGTGACTTTTTTTAATAAAAAAATTCTACTAAATATTAATTTACTGATTATATCTTAGATTTTACCTTGTTTAAAAAATTTTTTTTTGGACAATATATGCTGAATTGCTGAAGCAGTTCGAAAGCGTAAAATTTGAGCTTGTCCGTCCGTCCGTCTTCAAAAATTTTGAGATAATAAGATGAAATTTGGTATACGATCGTAGATTAATGACCCAAAAACAGAAATGATAAAATTTTTGTAAAAAAAAAATGTTTAGGCCCCCTTTCCATAAAATGAAGTGTTTTCAAAAAAAAAAATTTCACCTACCCCATTGAGTGGGGTGTCATTAGAAAGGTCTTCTAAAATGCAACAAAAAATGTATCAGAACTTTTTGATTTTAACCCTTTAATCACGATGTATTTGCTCTCCAAAGTCGTTAAAAAAGCGTCCCCCCCCCTCTATTTTCTAAACTATCAATTTAAAAAATCTGAAAAAATTCCAGAATGTAGCTTTTAATTAGTACTTTCACTGAAAATTATAACGAACATTGTCAAAAATATTTTGGACCCCCCTTCTATAGACTGAAAAATGAACTCTCATTTTTTTCTCCACTTACCCCATTGGGTGGGGTGTCATTTAATAGGTCTCCTAAAATGCAATAAAAAATGTCAGATAACTTTTTGATTTAAACCCTTCAGTCACGAAATATTTGCTTTTTAATGTCGTTGTCAGAGCGTCCCCCCTCTCTATTTTCTAAACTATCAATTCAAAAAATCTGAAAAAAATTCAGAATGTAGCTTTTAATTAGTACTTTCACTGAAAATTATAACGAACATTGTCAAAAATATTTTGGACCCCCCTATCATAGATTGAAAAGTGAAGTCACATTTTTTTCATTTACCCCATTGAGTGGGGTGTCATTTGATAGGTCTCTTAAAATGCAATAATAAAAGTCAAATGACTTTTTGATTTTAACCCTTCGGTCACGAAAATTTTGAAAAAACTCTTTTTTTATAAATCGTAGTGAGAATGACTATGGAATCCTATCATGTGCGTGCCTAACAAGCACTTGCCCGTTTTATTTTTTAAATTATTTTGATGATTATATTTAAATTCTATCTAAAGTTTGAACATAGTTTAAGACGAGAATTACTAAAATTTTAATTACGTAATTGTTTTTTCTTAACTATAAGGTTCATCACAAATATGAATCATGCTTATGCCGGGTTTACACGGGTCGATTTTCGCCGTACGACTAGGCCGCACGGGGAAAATCGACCGTGTAAATAGCAATTCGACAAGGCCGCAAAATACTAAAATCGAAAGCGTCAAAGTAGACCAGCTTTCGACTTTTAACATGCGGCAACAGGATGATTTAAATCGACCGTGAAAATGATCAGTCGCATGCGATCGGTCGCCGCATGAAGGTCATCGATACTTATGTAATCGTCTTGCAAATTGTTTGATTCCAGTAAATCTGGACATCTGTTCTAGTCAACATTTTCAAACAAGTTAACTAATTGCATGCGATTTTTATCGACTGTGAAAATGGTGTTGCTGTGCGATCTTGTCAGGCGATTTGGTAAGTGACTAGTCGCACGGTGGAAATCGACCCGTGTAAATACACCTTTATGCTAGATACATTCAATTTCTTTACTCTTTTCTATGCATATTTTTTATGCACCATCGATAAAGACAAATTGAAAATAAATATAAATACAACTTCAAATTAAAAAAGTGACAATATGTACAATGGATGGCCAAGTTATTGTGTCGTTTACAAAAAAAATCGTCCAATTTCATTACATATTTTGAAGCAGAAGGGGATAGAAACTATTGGAATATTCGACATCAAATTAAAGGTTGAACAATTTCATTAAAAAAAAATCAAACATTAGTTAATTGTTTTATTTTCTTAAATTAATTAAAAAATTTTTATTTATAAATTTTAATTATAAAAGTCTATATATCAAAAACATTTAAAACTAATATATAAAAATAAAAAAATTCTCTATTAAATACACTAATTATTTTCGCACAATGCGCTTGAAAATTAATTCAGTAATGCAAAATAATCATATAAACAATTGTTTTCACATAAAAGTTAGATAAAAAAAATTATAGAAGTGTGTGTTCTTTTTTCACAATTTAACATGTATTACGTAACTAAGCAAAGACTAAGGTAAAGTCAAAATAAATTCAATAAAATTACTAGTTAATCCAGAATACATAAATCATCAATAATCATTACCAAAAACCAAAATAATTTAATCAACCTGCACTAAAAATCCTGAAGAAAGTGGAAATACCAAAAAAGATTAGTCGTCACAATAAATTGATCACCCACTGTACATCTAAAGCATTTGAAGAAATAAAACACTTAAAATAATGTTTAGCAAAAACAACAAAACAAAGTTTAAAATCGAAACACTTTATATGTTTTTCTTTGTTAATTTATACCTTTTTTACTTTTTAATGTACTGTCGCTCGTTGGAAACACCGTAAGTACGGAGTAAACTTGTAGATGAAGAATTACGCGCAGCAGGTGCATTAATCTCCCAACTCTACTGAATCTTTAAATTATCTTTTCTTCTTTTCTCGTTTCTTTTTTAAGTTATTATTGTTCACTTCCTTTTCAAGAATATATGGATGTTTACGGATATATCGATAAAAATAGAATTTTATGTATGTGATTTATTTTACTTTTTGTTGAATATAATATTTTATTTAACATGAGTAAGATTTGTGTTATATTTGCTGTATTATGAACTATGTATTTGTCATTATACTATCCATACTAATATTATAAATGCGAAAGTGTGTCGGTCTCTCTGTCTGTCTGTCTGTCTGTTACCTTTTCACAGTTAAATCGCTGAATCGATCTTGATGAATTTTGGCAGGGAGATGGCTTGCATCTTGGGAAAGGACATAGATTACTTCAAATCTCGATTATTTATCCTCTAAGAGATTACAAGGGAATGAAAATGTTTGTTTGGGAAAAAATTAAATTTGGCTATTAATATTTCACCCCCTGTCAAATATGAAGGGTTGTAATTATTTTCATTCGATCCGGCGGGAAAAATACTACGGGGTTGGGAGATTTAGGAGAAAAAACAATGCCATATCTCACATAGGAACCGAGATATTTACGATTTTGTGTAATGAATGAAAACTGAAAACCAATGCAAAGGAAAAAAATAAATACACCGTCTCCTTTCACATATGAAGGGTTGCAATAAGTTTAATTCAATCCGGTGGGAAAAATACTATGATGGTGGGGGTTAAAGGGGAAAAACGAACCCTTTTTTACATAGGAGCCAAGAAATTTACGGTTTTGCATCTATACTAATACCTATTATAAAAAAATATATTTTATTTTTTTCTTAAAAAGTGTTTTTATTGGCTTTGGCACAGATTTAAAAAACCTGTTAAACTTAATTATTATACCTATTGGTACTTTTTGTGTTTTTAGGGTTTTTAAGTTGGTTTTATTTTAATTTTTTTCTTTTTTGAGTGGCATATCTTCTAAGTCCAAACAAACAAAAATTCGTCTAAATCGATACATATTTGTCGGAGTTATGTCCGAACACATACAAAAAAAATATCCACAGACAAATTGAGAATTTCCTTATTTTTTGAAGTTAGTTAAAAATTGCTATAAATAGACACATATATTTGAAAAATAAGTTCTGAAATTTATACACAGTCTGTTGAATTTTCATTTAGACGTCTTAGAAAATTCAATATTCTGGTTATGATTAACATGATTGAAAATTTTAAATAATGTTGATTTATACAAGACTAACAATAAAGGGGTTGATGGTACAACTATAGACAACAAAATTAGAACATGTAGGAACGACGGAAGTATTCCCGAGTAAAAATAATTATATAGAATTATATATAATCATATATAATTATATATAATTATATATAATTGTATATAAAATCTTGCAATTGTTTTGGACAGTTATATATAATCGTATATAATTATATATAATATTATTTTCCGAGTTAAAATATTTATATACAATTATATATAATCATATATATTTATATATAATTGTATATAAAATCTTGAAATAGTTTGGTACAATTATATATAATCGTATATAATTATATATATTTATATATTGCATTGTTTCCCGAGTAAAAATAATTATATAGAAATATATATAATTATATATAATCGTATATATTTATATATTATATGAATTATATCATATAAATTCAAAATGAGATTATTTACAACTATATAAAATTGTATATAATTATATACGATTATATAAAATTGTACAAAACTATTTCAAGATTTTATAAATAACTTTATAGATTTTGATATAAATACAAGGTGTTCCAGACCACCCGTCCACTATGTTTTACGCCCAAACTATTGATGATAGAGTTTTAGGATCATACATTTACTAAATATATTGACCCTTAAGAATTTCAGGAAAATATTTTCAACCCCCTAAAACCGCTCCTTGGGGGGTAGTTTGAGGGGTTCAATTAGGGATAATTCAAAAATTTTAAATACAATGGTGCATCAATTAGTACTTTTTCTTAAAATAGATATGTAAATAAACGACTTTTGTTAAGAAAATTTAAATTTAAATTTTTAAAATTGAAAACTGAAATTTTTTAGCAAAAGTTGTTTATTTACATATTTATTTTAAGAAAAAGTACTAATTGATATATGTAGGTACCATTGTATTTAATAATTTAAAATTATCCCTAATTGAACTTTTCAATTTTTGGTATGTCGTGTATGACACTTTAAACTATTAAAATCTCAAATATTCATACATCTTTGCAAAGTTCATGGTTTGAACTTTCTAAATTTAAAAAAATAATAAAATTCAATTAATATTTAAACGAAATTGGAGATCTTTTAGTAAAAACTAAAATTTGAAAACAAGTCATCATATTTTTTAAAGAATTGAAAGTATGAAAATTTTATTAACTGATAATATAACTAATACACTATTCTATTACATTTAATTAATGCAAATAATTCTTGACTTTCAATGGTTGGAATTATTTGGGTTACAATAGTTTTAGTTTTTAAATGACTTAACATGTACAGGTATTTTACCGAAACGTTCAATTACAAAATTGTCAATAGAAGGTAATTAAAAATACAATTGAAAATTTTAATAAAATTACAAAATCTATAACAGAACTATTTGTTGTAAAACTCAAAATCACTTAAAAATAATATTTAATAAATAAATGTCACTATAGCTTGAATGAGTTCTTTGAAATGTGCTTTACATATTGGGTTTCTCCATATTATGCACAATGTTTCAGATTTCTTTTTGTAAATTTTTATTTCAACAATATGGGCCTCAAATATTACTTAATACACATCTAGATTTTTTTTAAATTGATTCAATAATATCCGAGTACTTTATATATGTAATAGTTATATATACTATCTGCTAAAAAGAGCTGTGATTTACCTCTCGTTAGCAATGTGTTTTCAGTTTGAAACCTATATAAGCAACGATTTTACTATAAGTGTATTCAAGTAAGTTAGTACGAGGTAAGTAATAAGATATATGCTATATTAATAATTAATTATATAATATGATGTGATTGATTATAGATCCCCCGTGCGAGTTATATTGTAATTAATACATTCCCGTTTAGGGGGGGGGACTCCAGGATGTATATCCGATTAAAAAATATTGATATACAATTTTATATAATTATATATAATTGTATATAATTATATAGAAATATGTATAATTGCATATAATTATATACAATTGTATATAATTATATATAATTGTATATAATTATATAGAAATATATATAATTGCATATAATTATATACAATTGTATATAATTATATATAATTGTATATAATTATATACAATTATATCGGGCCAAATCTCATATATAATTATATATAATCAATTATATATAATTATATACAATTATATATAATTATTTTTACTCGGGTTTACTTCCCTCTATATATCTGCTTCACCAGCCTTCACCACTATCTTGTATGAATCTGGCAACTATGGACAATATATGTATTATTTAAAATTATAAAGTTGACAATAATATTACTTTTAATTTTTAATAAATTGAACGTTGAATACATTGTTAAAATGGTCAACTTACGAATTCACATATTTTTTAATGTTAAATGCAAAGAATTTGGACACAGAGGAATTGCCCGTTTTGCCGGTACTGAACTAGTTAGTGTGTTATAACCACCAGTCATGTCTTGATCTTATTATTGAAATGAGATCCACATAAATGATGTGTGTTGATATCATTTTCATTTAAAGTCTCACTAAAAATTCCTTTATAGTTTTTAATAATTATGTGTTCGGAAAGTTCACTGCTAAAAATAAGACAAATACATATACAAATACATACATATTATTAACTAATTGTTAAAATACACTTGTCTCAGATTTTCAGGAATTTTTTTATTAATTTTGTTTTACCATATTATTTGAAATCAAAAACATTCCGGCTGTGGCACTTAAAAATGTAATTATTTTAAAGATTTACAAAAAAGTGTACATTTAATGTATAATTTAAATATCTATTTTTAGGAGAATTTAGTAGAAGAAACAATTTTTGAGTAAATAAAAAACATAATTTTCATTTAAAAATGTCAATTTGGAATTATTAAAATAATTTGTTTATATTAATTAACCGTTGACTTTTGAACGCAAAATTTAGAAATTAATAGTTATATAACACCTGGTGAAGAAATGTATTCTTATTTGATACGTATTGACTTAATGTTTTTGGAATTAATTAATTTAAATTATAAACTATGTTATTACCCATAATTTCCGAACTTCCCGAAGTTATTTATTAAACTCGCGTCAACTATATGTGTGGTAGATTAATAGAAGAAAAACATCAAATACATAATTTCTAATAAAAATTTCAATTAATTTGTAAAATTTTGAAAATTAATATTTTGACATTGTATTCCTAATGAGTGACCCCAAAAAACCCTCGAGGTAATATTTCGTCGACCATATATAACTGGACAATAATCGGATAGTCTTTTAATTATACAAATTACCAAAAAAATTAAAAACTTGCAAAATTAGGGTACAAAAAATTTAAGTCGAACAACTGGGATATTCCTGACTTTGAATAAAATAGTAAACAAATATTTTTTTAAAGTTTCATCAAAATCGGTTCTGTTTCTGAGGTTTCCGAAGTTTTGACGATTTTTGGGTTTAATGATTCGACTATATTAAATTATTTTTTAATTAGGTGAATGAACACAAATACAAAAATTGAGTACACTGTGTTAGGATTAGTGGCACAAAGGTTGATAGAAAAATGCAATTTGGATAATTAACAATTAGTGATTTATGTTTAACAAGTTCAGGATATTTTAATTAATAATGTTTTTCTATTGACTTAATATCAGTATTCACAAAGTTAACCATGTCATATGAAACATTTGTTTATTTTAAGATATGTAATTAGAAATATTCGTAACTATCAATTAATTATTCATTACTATTATGATATTATCAATAATTTAGATTGTTGTTTTTATGCGAAAAATTTTCAGAACCTGGTACTGATAAAATTAAAATTAAAAACAATTTCCTGGAATTTTGTTTCAAGCTTTAACCAGCACCTCCACCGAATAAATCTGGTTCTTGAATCCAAATAGTTTTAATGACATTGTTGTTCCTATACCAGTAACCGGATTGAAAACTTATAAAATGATCCTGAACCATAAATAAATTCAGGTTCAGGCTCCTGATTTTATTTGCTCCACAGGAAAGATTGATACTACACAAAACAGAAAAAAAAAGTTATACATATACGCAGTACGTCACATGCGATGTACGTGCGACGCGCATGCGCATGGGTTTGAACTGTTGGTGGTGTGCGTTGCGCAAACTTGACGCTAGGGGGATGACAAACTTTTGGCGGGCAGTAGTGCGCTCCGGTCCGCGCCGCAGTAACTCAAATCTCTCGTACATTTTACTTCACATATACACTGTGTATTTCAACAATTATTGTAAATTTATTGTAGTACACTGTCTTAAATTGTAAGAAAATAATTAAAGTACATTTCAAGTTGGTTTTAATAGATTTTTTTTATGTTTAAATATATAAAAATTATTAATTAGTTTAATTATATTTTTTTATTCGTAGGCATTGTTAGAATTATTTAAAAAAACTTCATATTATTTTATGCTTTTTTACATTCAATTTATTTTATTTTTCTAAATATTGTTAAATAATAAATCATTATTTTTTACTACAATTAGACATAAATAATATTTACGTACCTACTTATTTGTGTAAAAATTTACTAATTTAAATAAAAAGTTATTACTTTTTAAGTATATTTCTTTGGAAAATATATACATTTATTAAATTAATTAATTTGAGTAAATGTTATTATTTGAAGTTCGAAAGAAAGAAATATTTATTAATGTATTGAAAAATAAATAATTTGGAAGTATAATTAAAATTTCACTTAATAAAGTTCAATGGCTTGCGGGTTAAAATAATTCTAGTGAAACCTACAGATATAAATTGATTGATGGAAGAAAAGTTTGTGTGAGTTTTCACAGTGGAATGAATTTAAAATTGACAAGAAAGAAGTTCACTAAATAAAATAGAAGGCAAGAAAATGTAAAATATATAAGCAACGTTTTGGTTCTTTCAAAAATAATTAGAGGGCGAGATATTAGATAATTAATATTGTTTTGTTAATTTAGTTGTTTATATTTCTAGAACTTGTTCAGTTATAAATTTCAATCATTTAATAATTTCTGCTAAACCAAGGAATTTATTTCTGTTTCATGAAATATTCTGTAACTAATTTAATCCATGTATTGTATATCTATTTACATATAAATCATAAGAAACATTGATAATTATAATTGAAAACAATATTGTGTTAAGATGTCACTTATGTATATGAAACCTGAATAAATCAAGAGTTGAAATTATTTATAGATTGTAAATAAACACTCATATTTTAATGTTTTTCTATACATATGTTAAATTATAAAATATTTTAACTTACACAAACTTTCGAAAGTATTACAACTATGGGTTCCAAAAATCTTGGAAATAAATAAAACTTCTAAATAATTAATTATGCTTTTAGCGGTTACTTTATTTTTTATTCAACGTTCGTTTAAAAAATTATACATCGTATGAAAACGGTACAAAGTAGTTTTACCAAAAATATATACGATAATGCAACATTGCTCTTGTACAACATAAATTATCTATGTAATATGTGTAGTTTTTTTTATAATTATTGAACAGAAAAAAACCTTTTATAATAATAATTCATGTATTTATAATTTATAATATAATATAAAAATGTTTCATACTTTACACTTTATACATACTTTACACAGTTTCGTTCGTATTTCATAAAAATAAACCATCATAGAAATAAATAGGTAGTAGGTACATAATTGAATTTTTAAAGTCGAATGAGTAGTTAAAAATGGCTTATTTTAGTAATTTGTTTGATTTTATATATCTAACTAAATGCGTATTATTTTTAATTGATGTTTTTTTTTTGTTATAGTGATAGAAAATTCATTTTATGAATCAATAAAATAAACAAAAAGACTAAAAATATGTATGTAGTATAATTATTAATTATAAATTACAGTATGTGAAAATAATTGTGTGTTCTAGTGCAATTAACTGAACAAATAAAACAAAAACTTCTTTATTAACAAAAGAAACGGTAAGTACTTTCAGCAACCAATTACTTAAGTAAACTGTTTATGATTTTTTAAAGACAAAATTGCTTATATATAGAGTGTATCATTTTAAATGATATAGGGGAATAGTTCTGAAATTATTTAGTTTTCAAAAAATATTTCAGAATATAGTAAGTATTTATTACTAATATCAGTTTTACCATAGGTTCTTCCACTTTCAAGAAATTAAGCAAATGACCATTTTTTAAATGGGATTTTTTTGACAAAAGGTTATAGTCAATTTGAATCAAATATTTTCATCCAAATTAAGGTGAGGTTTGGTGATTTCAAATTAAAAAAAAAAAGGTTTGAAGTTTAAGTGTTTTCTAGTGTGCAGAAAAGATAATTATCCGACGGAGACCGTGATGAAAACGGTTTTACATTCCCATAGAGGAAAACAAAAAGAATCGCATATTTGTGTTGACATTAGCTATATACATATTTTATAGAAACAATATTAAACAAAAAAATGTAATGAGTTTGACTTCTTGAAAGTAACAGTAAACAAATTGAACAGCCTGTATATTTGAGTTTTTATTACAACGATTGTCAGCATTCTTTATTGTAAAATTGAGAAACGTTTTTATTTTATTTTTTATGTTTTATTAAGTTGTAAATTTCAATATTTTGTTTGAGATTGTAGGATATTGACTTGTTTTTACATTCTTATCTATAAAAATATTTATGAAGTACAAGTGAAATTTAGTATATATAATAATATATAAACAATACAAATACTGAATTTAAAGTAAGTTAAAAAATATATATTTATATACATTTCTTTCTAATGTTTGTAGGTATAGTGAGGTTGTCTTGTAGGGTAGTTTCACTCTATTAGTTGACGGCTAGTGACGTAGCCAGCCATCAAAATTTATGGAAACTACTAATTATTAACTATTAATTTAAATTTTCAATTCGACATAAGACGGCTAGTGACGTCACACGCAGATTCCTCTCGCTCAGTCCCCTTACCGAAATGCTTAGTTATAGGACAACCAATATAGTTTAATAACCTTGAGTATAGTATAAGAAATAATAATTCAAATATCACTTAAAAACTAAATTGACAAGTAAATATACTTTTGCCAAAAATTTTTATTTTATTTTCTTTTTCTATAAAAGCTCAGAATATGAAATTTGATTTTCAATCAGTTATTATTATTTACCAGTCAAACAACTAACTTAATTTTTGTTTTGTTTTATATTTTGATGTTCTCCACAAAAAATGCTCCATCAAGTCATCGGCGCATCATTCGGAATAAAAAGTAATCAAAGTAGTTTGGAATTATAAAATTTATTATCAAAAATATTTTATATTGCCTTTAAACTTATGAAGTATATTAAGAAATACCGGTCTGGAGTGCAGATAACGCATTCCGTGTGTCATTTTTAAAGCGTTAAAAGTATTCAATGGTAATTAATTAACAGAAAAACGTCTATTTGGAACCACCATCTGTCTTACAGTTTTATTTCAATTTATTGTAATTTAAAGCATATTTGTTTATTTAAAATTTTCAACCAACGCCTATTGAAAATGACGAAAACGACATTTGTTAAAAGATGGCCGCCATCAAGTTTTGGTAACAGTTTCGTATTACGATTTAGGTTAATTGACAATAAGAATAGAATATGCACAATCAAATGTACACAGCTACTCATTAGTTTAAAATAATGGTAAAAATCACGTATTCAACTATGCACTATGACTGATGTTACTCAACAACGGCTTATGAAAAACGACATTTGCAGACAACAAATGTGCTTTGTCTTCGCATAAATAAAACATTTGTACTCTGTACATATACTTCATAAAGCAGATATCATTTTTTGATTTTTAATTTTTTGTCATGCTAAATCAATGTTTCTAACAGTGTTGCCATTTACTACAAATCTTAATATTTACCTTGATTACCATTAAATAGACAATATGAAACATATATACTGTTTTGATTGATGTTTTTCAAATAACTGTATATTTAAAAGCTGGTTGATTAAAATTGATTAGATTGACAGTGTTTCTCACCCTTTTCGATAAAATTCCTTCTTTTAAAAAGGATGAAAACTCGATCTCTCCCCATTTAATATTATGAAAATATAAACGTTTTCCAATTATTACTAATATTATTATTATAGGAGGTCAAAATGAAAAAAAGTATACTAATATGATTTTTATTTAATTTATTTACATATATTTAAATGGATAGGTAACAAATACACTGCACGAAAAATTAATTATTCAACTTTAAACAAACATTTATATTTAATTTAAAATAAATAGTTTCCACAAAAATAAAAGCTTTACACTTAAAAAAATAATATTTTGCACTTGACCTAAATTCCAACTTGTGAGATTTAAAAATTATAATACAATAACTTCTGTATACAACGGTACCCTATGTTAAAATGCTTGTATTTGCTATTTTCCTTTTTTCATCACTCCAATTAATATTAATGAACGGTTTGTATTTAAATGCATTTTTTTATAATAGACGCTTTTCATTTAATCGTTTTCAATTATTAAATATACTGCACCAAAAATTAATTATTCAACATTAAACAAATATATTGAACTTAAAACAAATTATATAATAAATACTTCGCACTACAAAAAGTAAAATACAATAAAAATTTACCTAAATTCAGATTAAAAAATGGTATATTTTTGATGTATTTATTGTGATTTTTGTGATTTTCTATATTTTAAAACGATTAAATATTCACCTTATGCATTAATAAATAAAATAAAAAAGTATTAAAAATGTTCGATGTATAAAAGTGCATACTATAAAATTTTCAGTGCAATGTATTAAAATTTATGTTCGATGTACATAATGACAAAGTGAATACTATCTAATATATAGTACATTTAAATATAACCCTATTTAAATGTATTGAAACTTACAAAAAATATTATTAATGCGATAGTGCATTGATCTTACAACTTTTTTAATGGCCGGTGTTGTGAATGATAAAGTACAATGGAGGTCATTTACAACGTCCAATCTGTTTTGTTTTTATACTCACAATCAGTAGAGCAGAAAAGCTAGAATCACTAAGGTACATTGTTGAGAAAGGGATGAGAACACGCAAAGCCTGCAGTGTTATTTTTGGGTAAACTGGGATATATTTAACACAAAAAGATTCCAAAGAATTTCTTTAGAACTCATATTTGGCAACTGATTCAAATTTCAGTTACAGAAATTCTTCATGATTTGTTCTTTAGTTAGAAAAATAAGTTTTTAAACTAGATTGTCAAGAACATATCATCTGAATTCTTTTTGAAGATTAGCCAAGTATTTTTTATTTTGTCTTAACAGCATCCCAGCCTCCTCTGAGAATTGCTTATCCCCTGTTCACCCCAGAGGACATGACACAATGGTTGAGAAACAGTGGGTTAGATTATTATGAATAAAATAGCATGTTTACATTGATTAATGACTTTAAACGTTGATTATTTTTGTTTAAAACGCATCTTTGCACTTCAGTTGTTATTTAACAGTTTATGTCAATAAGCGACTCTTTCAACTATGTTATAACTAATTTATAATTAACTGTAGCATCCAGACATCTACGGGATTTGAACCCATAAGTTTTAGTTGCGCTTCATTGACAAACTTGTGACAAACTTCGAGACCTGAAGACGAGTCTGAGAGATGTTAAACTCACTGTTTGTTTTTACTCACACGGCTTCTCTTTATCTTGTTTTCAGATGTTGTCAATTTCATGACTGGATTTAAATAATTTTGATTAATATTTTTGAAAGAACTTTGTTTATATTTATATTGTATGTTGAATTATATATTATTGTAACGGAATATCTTATTTATAAACCGAACAAAACGGCCAAAAATTTTTTGACAATGTTCGATATAATTTTTAGTGACTGTACAAATTAAAAGCTATATATTGCGAATTTTTTTTCAGATTTACTGAATCGATATTTTAGAAATAAGACGGGGGGGGGGATGCTCTGATACTGACTTTGGAGATCAAATACATCGTGACTGTAGGGTTAAAATCAGAAGGCCCTGGTACGTTTTTGATGCATTATAGGTCTCCTAATATGCATTAAAGAAGATAGATGATATCAATGAGATAGGTGAATATTTTTTTTGAAAACACCTTTCATTCTATGGAAGGAGGGATCTAAAAAATATTTTAAAAAATCTTATCATTTCTGTTTTTGGGTCATCAATCTACGACTGTATACCAAATTTCATCTAGCGAATTTATAAGTGTTCCCAGTTTTCTACGGAACCCTAAAAATAGTTTTGATAAGTGATAAATATTCAGTATAACATAGTCTACTAGTAAAATGTGACTTTACCGGTAATACGTGTCCTTTAGATTCGATTGAACTACAAGTGTGCCAAGTCTAATAAAAGTTAGACGATAATAGGTATAAAACAATTGCAAATATTTCCAAAACCGATGATCTGATTGAAACTAAAATCAATAAGTCTGGAGTCCTCTCCCACTGAGGCAAAAACTTTACAAAAAAATCAGTGAATTTATACCAAAGTTACCGCAAATATTTTTTTACATATACATAGACTGATATATAAGACCGGCACCATAGAGAAAACAACTTTTCTTTAAGTTTTGAAGGTAGTACAATATCTGTTTCCATTTCCTTCATTACATAAAAGTGTAAACAAATCAGATTGTTGGTTTTCGATTTAACGTTTCTATCGTATCAACAAAGATCGTTTTGAATAAAAATAAACTGCCTTGGCAGGCACGAGACTTTTTTATACATCATGATACCGAAGTATTGATAATATGGTTAATTTTATTTTTTAACATTTGACTTTTAAATATTTTATTTACAAAATGATTTTCGGTTGATGCAATGGATATATATAATTTTAATAACAAAACAAATTAGGATTATTGATTATTGAATAGGTACTTGTTTTTAATTGAGACTTCAATTTTGACAGTTGTATAATAAAATTCCTCCATTGGCATAGATAACTAGATTATTAAAATTATTTTTAAATTAAAACTAAAATTATTATTTTTTTGGTCAATTCATAAAAGATACAAAAAAAAGAATAGAACATAAATTAAAGAAAATAACGTTCTCTACAACTTTTCTTAAAAACATTTTTTTCTGATATGAACCGTTTGAAATATAAATTAAAAAAAATGATTATTTCCTTCCACATTTTTTTTTTTTTTTAAATTATTAGAATAAAAATTATAGATAATAATATTCTATACAACTTGTATCTCAAACATTTTTTTCTAATACCTACCGTTAAAAAATAAATTTTTTTTTTTTAGAAAATCGATTATTTCCTAAAAACAAATTTGGGGGGGGGGGGGGATGGAAAGAACATAAATTATAGATAAAAATACCTTCTACAACTTTGATCTAAAACATTTTTTTCTAATGTGCACCGTTTCAAAAATAATTCAAAAATAATTCGAAAAATAATTATATTTCCGTTTCCGGTTTAGTGATGGTTTTAAAAATAGGAGGTGCACATCTAGAGCATACAAGAACCTTAAGTTTAAAATTTCATGTTCGTAAGTATTACAGTTTTGGCTGTAGAGTGTTCACAGACATACATACAGACAGACAGACACACACACACACACACACACACACAGACGTCATTGAGTTAATGGTGGTATATGATTCAGGGACCCTCAAAACATGTAATTCCGTTAAAATCTCGAGTTCGATTTTTTTCGTGATCACTATACTTTACTTATACATTACATTTCATGTAGGTATGTATAAAAAAGTAAAAATAGAACATAAATTATAGAAAATAATATTCTCTACAACTTGTATCTCAAACATTTATTTCTAATACCTATAACCGTTTAAAAAATAAATCGAAAAAATTAAAAATTATTTCCTAAAAACAAATTTTAGGGGGGGGGGTTAATGGATAGAACATAAATTATAGATAAATACCCTCTACAATTTTGATATAAAACTTTTTTTTTTCTAATGTGCACCGTTTATACATCATGACACCGAGTATTAATATGTGATTACTTTTATAATTTAATATTTGATTTTAAAATTTTTTACTTACAAAATGATTTTCAATGAATGAAATTGATACATTGTATTTAATATTGACATTAAATAATAAACGAAATCAATTAAGATTATTGATTATTGTATTAACAAGTATTTATTTTGCTAGATTTCAATTTTGACACTTCTAATAATAAATGATAAAATTTTCATAGATAACTAGATTTTTTGTATTATTCAAATCATTTTTAAATTAAATCCATTAAAACTAAAATTATTCTTTTTTTGGGTTAATTCATAAGATACAAAAAAAAGAATAGAACATAAATTATATAAAATAATATTCTCTACAACTTGTATCTCAAACATTTTTTTCTAATACCTACCGTTTAAAAAATAAATCGAAAAAATATTTTTTTTTAGAAAATCGATTATTTCCTAAAAACAATTTTTGGGGGGGATAATGGATAGAATATAAATTATAGATAAATACCCTCTACAACTTTGATCTAAAACATTTTTTTCTAATGTGCACCGTTTCAAAAATAATTCAAAAATAATTCGAAAAATAATTATACTTCCGTTTCCGGTTTAGTGATGGTTTTTAAAAATAGGAGGTGCACATCTAGAGCATAAAAGAACCTTAAGTTTAAAATTTCACGTTCGTAAGTATTACAGTTTTGGCTGTAGAGCGTTCACAGACACACACACACACACACATACAGACAGACAGACAGACAGACAGACAGACAGACAGACACACAGACGTCATTGAGTTAATGGTGGTATATGATTCAGGGATGCTCAAAACATGTAATTCCGTTAAAATCTCGAGTTCGATTTTTTTCGTGATCACTATACTTTATTTATACATTACATTTCATGTATGTATAAAAAAGTAAAAATCAAATTTTCTTTTAAATGATAAAACTGGCATTCATTTTTTTCTAAAATCTTCAAATAAATGTTTGTACTTTTTCATATAGAATCAAATTCTTAAAACAAAATATATGTTCTTATTAAAAAGAAAATTATATTAACAAATACTTTTTATTAAAAAGCTTTTATTGAAAATGCACTAAGAAGTAAAAAATAAATTTTCAGCTATCACAAAAATGTCAGGTTTTTATGACTAAAACCAATAAAAACGCGGGGCGCTCACGAAGGCAAATTTATAGCTTTTAATTAATTAATTATTTAAAATTGTTAAGTAGCTTATCAAAAATTCTATATATTTATTTGATTAAATGTACAAATTTTCTACTCTTATATCAATTTATACTTCATTTCTTATTTTGCATAATTTTTTTATTCATACATTTGTATTTATAGCACCCCGCGCTTTTATTGGTTTTAGTCATAAAAACCTGAAAGATTTGTGATAACTGAAAATTAATTTTTTACTTTTTAGTGCATTTTTAATAAAATCTTGTTTTTAAAAAGTATTTTTTTATATTATTTTATTTTAAAATTTTTAATCACTGATTGACTAACTAACATAATAACAGGTAAAGATCGACAGACCCTTTCATTTGATACCCATATCAAGATGGGTATAAAGAAAAAGGTAATCCGCCATTTTGAGACGTTCTCCATATTGTATTTCGAATGACGTCACATAAGTAATCGTATTGTACTTATCAAACATTTTTATTTGATACCCATATCAATATGGTTATAAAGAAAAATGTAATCCGCTATCTTGGGGCGCCCGCCATATTGGATTTAGAATGACATCACATAGCTAATCGTATTCTAGTCGTCAAACTCATTCATTTGATACCCATATCAAGATGATTATGAAGAAAAATGAAATCCGCCATCCTAGGACGTCCGCCATATTGGATTGTAGAACGATATTATATATACTATATTGCATTGTCACCGGACTCATATACATATACACAATTTCAAAGCTCTATCTTAATTAGAACTAGTCGAAATTTTGATTGCAATATTTGATCTTAACTAACTAACTAATAACAAGTGAAGTTAAATAAAAGCTTTTAAAAAAATGGAAGTGTTTAATTTTCGAAATAAAAATTCTTAACATTATACATATTTTGTACATCCGGTATATAAATTATAAATGTAGTTTTTATTCGATATAAAATATAAAATACATAATGTAGGTATTGTATAAATGGTAAAGATACATATTATATGTATCTACTCATATATTTATTTGTAATGTTTTCTATACATTGTTTGATATTTTATTCAATTTAAAAAACTGAATACGAGAATAATACATTACATAGAGAATTATGATTTACTAATAAAGAAAAACAAACTGGGAACAATCGATTGGGAAAAATAAATACGCTACAATAGTTCAGTAGTGTCTACTACAAAATGGTTCAAATCAGCGGTTCTTAATCCTTTTGAAAACTCTCATATTGCAAATATGTTTATTCGCTCCATATAATACATACATGAAATATTAACGACTCTATATATGTTTACGTAAAATTTATATTAATTTTGATAAATATTGCTATATTTAAAATATTTGAATTGAAATATTTGGGTTGCATATAGTATGAATAATTTGAATAAAACTAGTGTGAATAATATAATAAAGAACACGTGAATCTTCCCCAGAAAGAGACATACAGTTGTTTAAAAAATTCCAATCCTATAAAAATGACTCAAGTTATTTGAATCAGCCCAGTAAAAAACTTCGTTCTGATTAATAATTCGTTCAGTAAATCCTCGATCAAGTGATTATATATACACTGTTTGTCACAATTAGCTGAACATTTTTTCAATGTAACACAGTTTTATTAAAAATTGTATTATTAACATAAAAATTCAGAGAAATCATTAATGCGGCTTTATTTTAAAGTTCAAAGAGTTTCAGCATTATCCGTTCACTAATAAGATGTGTGCATATATAATATATATGTATATGTATATGTGCAACCTTTGGAGTAGTGAAAAATGGAAAATGGCCATTTCAAGCATTTTAACATACGGTACTTTTGTATACAAAAGTTATAACTCTTTTTTGTAAATTTTACAATTTTATCTTTACCTATGTCCTTCGAATTAATTGTATTATAATGGGGTTGGAGTAATTAAGGGTGAAAACAAGTTGTTCAAAATAACTGATTTTATTTTATAACTGTAATTTTTATATAAACTGTGTTTGTTTCCAGACAAAAAAGTCTTAATTTTTTTTTTTAAATCTCCTAACTTTTTTTTAATACTGGAACTTGCCATTTTCCATTTTTCACCCCTCCAAGGATTACACATCCCACATTGATGAATGGACAAAGTTGTAACTCTTTGAACATTATAGCCGCATAAATGATTTCTCTGAATTTTAATGTCAATAAGACATTTTTTAACAAAACTGTTACATATGTTCATGGAAAAAGTGTTCCGCTAATATTTACGGTTTACATCGAAAATATATATACACATATATGTTGCCTTTTAAAGTTTATGTCTCCGGAACTTATAATCGTGGAGTAAATTCAACAAATAGTTCATACAGTACAGTTTATAATAAAATAAGCTTTAATCCTATATCTCTCAACCCATAAATATTGGATAAATGAAGGGTTGTAATTAATCTCATTCGATCCAGTGGGAAAGTAGTGTTTCTATGGAAAAAATCTACCCCCTTGCTCACATAACTTCTACACATTCTACATATACATAGCATATAATTCTCTTTAATATCGGGCATAAAAGTTTTACGTCCTAATACTAACCAACAAAAATCATAATACGCCACTGCATTCGTTATTTAATAACATGACAATAGAATGTTTATTTTTTCATAGTTTTGTCTCTTTTGTAAAATATTAATCAATATTTTCATTTTGTATTCATAATGTTTGATGAATAGGAAATCTCGCATGTTTGTGAATGATCTACAGAAGATTTCCATGACCGAAATGTGCATGTTTTTGCTCATAATAGAACATATCCTATTCTAAAACAAGAGGCCATACACTCTTCAGACTAATGCAACTAATTCTATATACATATGTTTTAACTTTAATACCTTATTGTTAGCTTTAACTATTTTATTTTTGAAATACTCTTCAGAAAACAAAAAATAGCACTGTATTTTATTTATTTGATAATAATAATAATTATTATTTTGTATCATATACTATATTCCATTCTTCTTAACCTTCCACGGCCTTTGGATTTTTCATTTACTGATAATTGAGAGGTATCGCAGGATTTAAAGAAAGGACTTTGAACCTTAACCTTAAAAATAAATTATATTTATTCTTAATATGCGAATTTATTTGAATGCGGTAACGATACTTACTGGCTTTATAAAACATACTAATAATTTAATTAGAAAAGTATACACTATATTAAGTGCATACTTTCCTGAGGTTTGTCCAAATATTTAATTAATGATATTTAAAACCATTTTTTAGAGATATTTAAAGTAAAAAATATCAAAGTGCGAGTAGAGATCTGAATTACATTTTTGAACTTGACTTTGATTTTGAAATGACAACACAAACTTAACAGATTTTAAATTAGCGTTTAGCAAAAAAATAGCAGAATAAGATCCAGTTTAAATATAATCAAAAAGATATAATATATTTTCCATTTTTGTGAAATTATTATAGGTACCATTGAATTATTTTTGAAAAACTACGTATTTAAAAGCAGCGAGTACCTACACTATAGCTTATTTTTTGTTTCCCAATCAGCCTGAATATATGTACTTATTCCCATTTTTCAAGATTTTTCTACTATTAACTTTTATTACTGTTTTTAGTATTTTTTTTGACAATTTGTTAAATAAAAATGTACGTGTATAAAAAGTGGATTCGTTGTTCGAAATAAAATAATTAACTGTGCGAATAAATCATTAATAAGACTTACTTTCGGTACCATTTGTTTTGTTCACGAGTCTTTAATGCTTTCGAACTTATTTAATAATAAATTTAAAATGGAAATATCTGTTTTTGATTGGAACATAATACGAAAATATCTGATTTTGAATGGATAAAGTAGGAATTATCTGGTTTTGATTCATCAACTAATAAAAATCTTTTTATTCAACGAAATAAAATAAATAAGGCAATTTCATTCACAAAACTGTCGGTAAAAATTCGAACGCTTCACAGTGCTGCCACCATGCGGAAATCGGAACGACGACGCGCTAATCGCATTTAAATGTTGTGTAGTAGGATATTACTACTTTTTACATCAAAGATCAATCGTATTACTGGTGTTTTTGATATAAAAATGTATAAATATTTTTAAAGGAATTATCTGATTTTTATTGAACAATGGAAATAATATTATTTGGTAGAAAATGTCATGAAAGAAATCAATAAATTACAAATCGTCGTTTTTGTCAATTTTAGTTTAATATATCTCGAAACCCTAACGTGATGGAACAATATGAATTCAGTTTCAGCACACTCAAAACTTTTGGAATCACCTATTTATACTTTACCAATTAAGTACAAATCGACAAAAGGTAGTCTTAATCATTTTGATTATTGAAGTCTTATATTATTTAATACTATAAATAATAGCATCTGTCTGTCACGTAACGCGTTATGTTAGCTTTAAAGTGATAAACAACTGAAATTTTCATATGCTGAATGGACCAAAAGTTACGAACTAGTCTGAAGTTTTAATAACTTTTTTAAAATAATTTTTTTTAATTAATTAAAAATTAAAATTAATAAAACAAATTGTGAAATTTTACTATCGATACCCAAAGTCAATAACTCCGACCCCATTCTTTAGACTAGTCTAGAGTCTAGACTAGTCTAAAGAATGATGAATAGGTCTACGGTTTTCTGAACCCCAAATCCCGAAGTTTTTTTCATTAATGAAAATGCGGTTCATTTGACATTAATACTTTGTGAATAAATTCGGGATCTTTCCTTGCTAATTCTAAGAATCTGAAGGCATATTGCAATCTGTGAGCATAATCTCGTGGCTTGGTACTCGTTTTTTTTTTGCAAAACTCTCCCTTCCTTGCTCTACTGTCGCTTCGTTCTTAACCCTAACCGAGCGCAATCTGCCTGTTACGCGGAAAGTCGCGTACTAAATCCTACTTATCAAAACGACCAATCAAACTTCGTAATGACAATGATATGCTCTTTAGATCAGAATTATGGACTCTGGGTTTAGATAGTAAAATTTCACGATTTGTGTTCGCTGTTCAATTGTGATTATTTCCGTGGTGAATTTCTAAGGCCTTCTTTATAAAATGTGTTAATAAAATTTAAAAATAAATTAATTAAAAAAATTATTTAAATAAAATTATTCAACCCCTTTGTGACTTTTAGTACACCCAGTATTTGTCGAATTATTGTTTACTCTTCATCAAACTATAATAAGTACCGGGGTTGGGCTGCAAATACAGAGCACTTGTAATTTTATATTCATTGTTTATAATACTATTGCCTAATACCTATCTAACTATTTCATATATATTGTAAAACTAACGCTTTAACATAAAGCTGTTTTATGGAAATTCTATAGGTATGTACTATATATAATCCTCCTAATCGATAATTTGAATATTCGTTCAGTTTAAATTTATCTATCGGAGTTCTATCAAGTACAGTGACTAGGCGTGGAGAAATTTTAAAAATTAACATATATAATACGTATAGGTATGAAAAAAAAAATCATTCATGCTTCATGCCGTTTAAAATTTATTAGAGACACGTAGAAAAATCTTTAGTGATTTATTTTATGATCATAGAAATTCTAAAAGTTTAAATAACAGTTTTGATCTTGATATACATGTTGAAGATATATGAAATAATAAATACATACGAGTACACTATTAAATGTAGGTATGAAATTGTCAACCTAATTTTTATTATTACAAGAAAAGGTAAACTTATCTTTTAAACAAGAGTAGCATTTTTATTATTTTACCAACAAATATAAAACGTTATGACAACAAAAATAACTTCTTCATACATGTTTCAATAGTTAAACTCCTCACATCAGAATTAAAATTGAATCTATAAATGCTAAATAAATTTGAAACATTTTGACTTATCCTATGTATATACAAATATACATACATATAAAAATGATAAGAAAAATCAAAGGTAGCCGTGATGTGTTGTTGATGATGTAATAAAACCAAATATTTATTGTAAAGAATAAGGTCAGGCACGGATTAAGAAAAAAAATCAATAAATATTTTTAAATAAAATGTATAAAAATGAGAAAGATTTAACTACCTCTAATCTAATAATTAAGTATTTAGCAATAACCAAATGTCCTTAAGTACCTCCATCTATATATAACTTGTATTGCTGATCAAGGATCCCGCTCGTATTTAACCAATGCATGGTCGTTAGAAATGGGAAATTGAAGCGAACGTAATATCTGGCTTGAAACGTATCCACAGATATTTTCATTAATTTACATTTCGAATTCGAATGAATGAAAGTGTTAAAGTGGTAATCAAATAATAATCATTTCACACGGATTTATGAGAAATATTTTGCACGTTGGTGATGAATTTATGTTATTGGTTTATATCAGTCGTAAAACGTATTATAAAACAAATAAGGTATAATATTTGAGTGATTTTGATGTTTTTATTATTGTGATAAATATAAGATATCTGTTTGCATAGGCGCCGACTTTTCATTTAACCGGGGGGGGGCGAGATTTTCATAATTTTTTTGAGGGGGGGGGGGTGCAAAAAATTTCCTTAAAAAATGTGCAATATCCAACTTTCGTAATAACGACAAAAATTTCAGAAACACAACTAATAATGTGAAAAAAAAATTTTTTTTCATCAAATTATTGTAGTTTCGATAAAAATCAATCAAATTTTAATTATTTGAAATAATTGAAAAGTGGACATTTATATTTAATTTACAGAGGCTCATGAAACGTAAACGACGATTTTAGCTGAAAATATAGTAAAGTGTAGCAAAGTCGTAGAATTTTTTTTAAAGCTGTTGATCTAACTAAGCTTTGTAAAGGAAATAAAATATGTTTTAGTATTAATTTCCTTTTTGAAGAAATTTTTAGTGATCATTTTTACTCAAGTATTTGAATATTTACACCTGTTTTAAAGTAAAAATCTTATTGAGAAAAGTATTTTTAATTTAAAAGAAACTAGAGTTCAGCTGCACAGAGGGGGGGGGCGAAGCCCCCCTGGTATAATATCTGGGGGGGCGATCGCCCCCTTCGCCCCCCCGTAGTCGGCGCCCGTGTCTGTTTGTAAGTTGTATTAAACCATTCTATTATAAGATTGCACATGAGACGAAATCTCGTCTTGTCTCGATTATCGGAACTGAAGTATTGTCTCGAGCTCTTTGATCTCGTCTCGTTGAATATATCTCGTCACGGTCTCATCTCGTATACGTAATGAGATAAAAACCGAGGAAAATCTCGTGTGGATTTTTTATTTAATCTTATTATTTAAAGATTAATATTAAATAGTAAATTTAACTAATTGTTGTTATTTTTAAAAGTGAGACGCTTATAATAGGGTATTTGACAGTATTAATAATAAACCTAATTTTAAAATGTAATATTTAACCTATTTGTCACGTGATCGCAAACGTGTCTAGCAGAACTGCCACTGATATGATGTAGTTACTTACTAAAAAGGTTTGTTTAGGAAACAGCTACTACGTGACTTTGAATGCGCATTTAGCGGGAATTTTTTCATTTGAATAGAAATAGATTATTTTCAGCGTTTTTTCGGCAATATTTTAGAAAAAGATACTAAGGAAGTACCTATCTATTATATACATACGGACAATTTACAATATATTTTAAAATTTAGTCAAATACTCTATTGATATTGAATCTTTGTCTCGTCAAAATCTTCAACGGTCTCGTCTTCAGCATTTCCCAAAATTTAACCCCTACAAGTAGGTACTCTACAAGACAAATATCAGTTACGAAAATTCAACCACTATGAGAATGGGGGGGGGGGGGGGTAAAATTTTGATATATGTATCATCATAATTGTTCATGATATTAAAATAAATTCGGACAAATTCATATTTTAATTAAAAATGAAAGTTAGATATTCAAGCCTTAATAGCATCGGACGGGGACGAGGATGGATTTAGATACATATGTTTATCTGCATACCTGCTTTACTTGTGAAGGTAAATTCGAGCAAAATAGTCATCTATTAAAATACAAATTTCGACATTCAACACATAATGGTGGGGGTAGACAGGGTGTGAATTTTTGATACGTTTATCTGCATAGCTGCTTACATTATAATGTTGGAGTCAGACAAAATAATCTGCAATAAAAAAAATCGATATTCAACCCGTAATGGCGAATGTAGACATGGGGTTAGTTTTTACAATTTTAACTAAGATCCGAGTTATTTACGTTTTTTTATAAGTAATGAATAAAAATAAATATAAAAAAATATAATATGTCATCCCCTATCACGTATGGAGGGTTCTTATTAGTTTCCAAGCCTACATGAGCGAAGTCGCGGGATTCCGCTAGTTTATAATAATCAGTAATCTCACCTGAATTGAAGTGACTATAAAGGTAATGGGTAATGTAAAAAAAGTTTAGAAATTTTAATTGACTTTATTCTATTGATTTTTTGTGAGTAAAAAATTTGTAAACTAACAAATTAGATTGTGTAGCAAATAGGTACGGTAAAAAATATCAATAAAACAATTTATATTTTATTATATTAGTATGTATTACTTTTGTATATTAACTTTTTGAGAGTATTTTAATGTGTCTTATGTAAACATTTGAAAAATTAAGAAAGTTTTAGATGTTACAACATGTAATTTAGGATGTAGTCAGTACATGTTGTGACGTATAATTAATCAAATGACAGACTAACACTGCGCAGGCGCGAATCATACGATATTCGCGAATAAATTTCGAACTTCATTTTAATGCTACTTTAGTACAATCGTTCACAAAATATTCGCATTTAGTCATTTTAGAGATCAAATTAATTTTTATTTTTTCAATGAATATAATATATTTAATATTTACAAAAAAATAATGTTTGATAACTTTGAGAAATGATAAAATAGTTTTTTGAGCGTTTAAATACATATTTTGATTAATGCTTTTCATTATCAATTCGTAATTATTATAATACGCGTTTAAATTCTACTCATTTAAATTTAAATCACGTAGTTTTTATGAACATAATTTTTCGAATAAAGTATAATAGATTTTTTTTTCTTTTAAATTGTTTAATAAACTATTATTAAATAACAAAAAATGTATTCTGTGAGAGTACACGTTCTTCATGTTTGTCCTTCTAAAGATCCGACATAAAAAGTAAGCGTGCTTGAAAATTCGATAACACAAAATATCACCATCTTGTTATTCTAAGCACCAGCGATATCAATTTGTTATGATCTTATCTTACACCGTTAAAGTGTCCATGAAAGGTATGAAAAACTTCACATTGAAAATACAGTGGAACCTCGGAAATTAGGGTTTTGAGACAACAAAGACATCAGTTTTCAAAAACTATTCTCTACTCTAACAAAATAAAAATATTTTCAAAATACAATAATATAATTTATATGTATACAAATTATCTTAAGGTTCTTAAGTTATAGATATAAGTACATAAAATATGTATATACACTCAACACTCTTCTATACGATCATCCACTGCATGCCCGCTCCATTCCACGACTGACCGATAGTTCTAACCATCGACTTTCTCCTATCCCTACCACAATACTACCGTGACTACTACATTTTTGCACGGTGGTGGGTGTCCCTCTAGCCGTCGACTAAAAGAATTTTTGAATTACCGATGTCGTCGTATAGCAGAGTACGGAGTGTAGTGTCCTTCCCAAAACTAATTTATTTTTTCTAACTTAAAAGTTAATAGACCGTGAGGCGACGACCAAATTTGGACATCATTTAGCAGTCCGCATGTTTTTAATGTTCATTATTTATGCAATTTAGCAAACATACAAAAGTATGTGACATAATTCTACAAAAGTTATCTTACACGCATTAATATGCAAGAGAAAATATAATTTTCAAAATATTGTATTAAGAAAAGTATTATAAGGTATAGTTGGATCAAGATATTCTTATAAAAAATATTTTTTATTTTATGAAACAAAGATTTTTTTAGTCTTCTATGTAAACTATATTAATTTCGTGCTTATACGAGTACCAACATTTTCTAATAAGTAATTTATAATAGTTTAATTAAATAATTTATAATAGTTCTAAATCGTTTTTATAACCTATAAAATTTTTAGAAAATATATTTTGCTTTTAGCGGTAGCAGCTAATAATATCAAGACATATCAAATATTATTTCTTTGTCAGTTATTCTAAAGTAGATAAAAATGTAAATTGTTTATACAAAGTTGAAACTGTACGAGAAAGTTTTAAATTAGTTGAAGTAGTAGGTATCTATTTGCAAAACTGTTCATGATAGTGTTTTTAAATTTAAACTAACCGTGTTATTTTATACTTACCTATAATAAATGATAATGATTAATTATGTACTCCATAACTTTGATATTTATTTATCAATCTTATTCAATCAATTTATCTGCGACATTGTGCGGAATTTAATTTATGCGAAAACTAAAGAAAATTTTAACTGCGGGGTGTCAGATCGTTATAAAAATGTGATGAAATTTACAAAAAAATGGTTTTTACACCCTCAATAGGCGATTTAAAAAAAACATAATATGGCATTTTTTTATTGTAGATTTTTTATTTACTCTCTTGTAAAGGCCAGAATCTGTTAAAATAAATTATAATATCGTAATTATATTTATATTATATTTATATTAATATTGTAAATTAGGTATAAATTAATGATCATTAATACTATAATTAACATTTTTTTCTTAAACCTGATCTTTTCGATTCATTATCCGGTATATTTATTATCACTGGTCGAAAATTCCAAGCAAATTCATAACATAAAATTACATATTTACCCATTTTCGTAAAAATAAATTGATTATTTGCAATAAAAAAAATTCGACATTTTTTTTTCTTGAGGTAAGGATGTGTTTGAATAGTAACGCTACTTGCCTACACAGTTATATAGTTTATTAACTTACTTGTTTTTTTTTCCTACGACCTATAGAATCGGAAATATTTTTAAAACAGTATACCAATGAGTTCGAACTGTACCAAAACTGCACAATTATGCACTTTTCTCGGAACGCACAAGTATGATTTTACTAACTTTTTCTATTTTCAACTCTCTTCAAAAATACAAATAATAAAAAAATCCAACTTCCCGAATGCATCTTTTTTCATCACTTTTTTAATCTACTTCGATTTATTTTGGAATCTACAACTGATTATAACACAGTTGGCGACTCTAACAGCACCAAATAAATTTCAAAATATCACCAATGTTTTAATACCATCGGTGTTTACTTATCGCACGTACGCTAAACTTGTCAAATATTTAATGAAACTTAAAAAAAACTGTCATATATGTTTGATACTCTATCTGAATGTGCTTGTTAGCTAACAAACATTGTTAACTTTTTTATAATACTGTGCATTTAGTTGGAAAATTATTAGAGGGTAATAATCCTCTGATTTTAGGATAAATCTTGAAAGACTTCGTTATAGCTAACATTAGCTATTTTATTTTTATAAAAGTTAATGAGACCTCTCAAGATCCTTTCAGAGGCACGTGAACATACGAGTATCTGTGTAATAAAAATATTTACTATTATAACTAACGATTCTTTCTAAAGCCTGATCCCTTCGATTTATTTTGAGGGTTCGATCTTTATTCCTCACCTAGTATTAAAATATTGGGCTGCTATGCAATGATGTTACACAGTAAAAATATCCCCACTGATTAATTACATGTAACGCGCATGTGCGAACTCATTCATATATACCATACAGTTGATTACAGCTGTCACTGAACTGTCATTTCTATTTAATACTCTGCAGATAGCGTATGCTTTGAATTTGTTACAGAACAAATTCTTTATAATACCGGACATAACACCACCATTCATTATAAAATTCATAAAAAATAGTTATACTGTATCGGCTATAATTTTTCACGTGTGTGCCATTTAAAAAACCGGCGTAATTTGCTCTTGTAGCAGGAAATTTTCAATGAAACACAAAACAAATGATCGTGGGCTGGTATGCGAGGTAATGACGGAATGGGGACTAATTGTAAGTGATGAAAAGCCTATTTTAACACCACTGTGTAGGTATGTAGGTATTACAAATGTACCGATTGTTCATTCAGTGTTTTCAACAAAAGCAGACTCATATTTCGCAGGTATAACATCGGATTCAAATCCAGTGGCTCTCAATCAGCGTGATCTCTTTATACCCCTTCCCGTTTCTTCATTCCGAGCCTCTGTACCTTGTTTGGGCTGTACAATAAAAGCAAACTCATATTTCGCAGGTATAACATCGGATTCAAATCCAGTGACTCTCAATCAGCGGGATCTCTTTATACCCCTTCCCGTTTCTTCATTCCGAGCCTCTGTACCTTGTTTGGGCTGTTCAATAAAAGCAAACTCATATTTCGCAGGTATAACATCGGATTCAAATCCAGTGGCTCTCAATCAGCAGGATCTCTTGATACCCCTTCCCGTTTCTTCATTCCGAGCCTCTGTACCTTGTTTGGGCTGTACAATAAAAGAAAACTCATATTTCGCAGGTATAACATCGGATTCAAATTCAGTGGCTCTCAATCAGCGGGATCTCTTTATACCCCTTCCCGTTTCTTCATCCCGAGACACTGTACTTTATTTGGGTTGTTTGGTTGGATGTTGAGTATGATTGATGACTGTCGGGTTATGTCACCGTAGTAGAATTTTGCTTATAGATATAAATTTCTACTATAACTATATACAGGGTGTTTGGTTCGGCGATACGAATATTTTGAAGGAAGGTAGAATGAATCATTTGGATGTGATTTAAGCAAATATATCTATATACAAAGTGCTACAGTTTTTTTTATATCGGCCTTTTTAGTAAATTTTTGAAAAAACCCAGATTTATACATATTAATGGCGAAAGTTCAAAAGTTAAAGAGCCCATATTTTTCAAACAAGATTTTTATATTACTTAAATGTCTATGCTACACTTTCAGATCAAAATAAAATTTATGAATAACAAAAACAAAGAATGGCTGCAGGTTAACATTTGAAAATTTATAAAACTTTAATAAAATTATTTCTTTAAAAAATTATTTTATAAAATCTAGTACACTTACAGATGTTCAAATGGTCTTAAAAACTGCTCTATTTCATACCTTTTCGAAAAACCTACCATATTACCTACATGAACGGGCTACTTTTGTGAAAAAAACTTACATTTATCTGAGAATAAGTAAGATTTTTACATTTTTCCAGTGAGTTGATCCTAGTGTGCTTAATTTACCAAAATTTACCAAAAATCGAAAAAAATCGTCATTAGTCTGAAGGGTCATTATTTTCAAGCATTTGTACAGGAGTAAGTGTTACTCTGTCCAATGAGTATAAAAAAAATGTTTGAAAAGTACCCGCATCATGTTTTTTTACGACTTATTAAGATTAGCATACTTGGATCAACTCACTGAAAAAATGTAAAAATCTTACTTATTTTCACATAAATGTATGTTTTTTTCACAAAAATAGCCCGTTCATGTAGGTAATACGGTAGGTTTTTCGAAAGGGTATTAAATAGAGCAGTTCTTAAAATCATTTGAAGATCTGTAAGTGCGCTAGATTTTTTAAAATAATTTTTTAAAGAATTAATTTTATCCAAGTTTCAAAGTTTTCAAATGTTAACCTGCAGCCATTTTTTGTTTTTGTTATTCATCAATTTTATTTTGATCTGATAGTGTAGCATAGACATTTAACTAATATAAAAATCATGTTTGAAAAATATGGGCACTCTAACATTTGAACTATTGCCGTTAACATGTATAAATCTGGGTTTTTTCAAAAATTTACTAAAAAGGCTGATATAAAAAAACTGTAGCATTTTGTATATAGGTATATTTGCTTAAATCACTTCCAAATGATTCATTCTACCTTCCTTCAAAATATTCGTATCGCCGAATCAAACACCCTGTATATTAAGTATTTTTCTTCCTCAATTGTATTAACAGCTTATATAGGTAAAATATGTTAACAATAAAATATGTATAAAAACCTTGTATGTTCACTACCACTACCCGTATGCTATTTAGTATCGTAATTGTAGAATTTTCTAGTGCTTTAGTTATCTTGATTCGGACGTAAAAATCATACGTCCCCATGTAAAACTTTCAGAATTGAAAAAAAAAATTTTTTTTAGTCAACAAAGGTATAAAAAAGTTTAATAAAATGAAAATAACCCTGTATTGATAAAGTAGATAAATTTTCATTTAATTTTCACCCCCTATAAGTTAAAAAAACGATCATATTTGACCTATTTATTCAAAAATGGAACAGTAAAAGTGTGAATCCCTATATAATAGTGCGTCTAGTACAGTGATGGGCAACTTTTTTAGCTTGAGTTGTCAAAAATTTGAAAAACCTTAGCTTCACTCGTGTACTGTATCATAACTTGAAATATCAATAAAAGATTTTTTATATTATTAATTAATTTTTATTATGAAAAAGCAAAAACAAATAATGATTTACATAAATGACTTTTTTGCGATGCGTGTCACCCAAAATATTTTGGCGTGTCACCTATAACACGCATGTTATAGGTTGCCCATCACTGGTTTAAAATCTAAAAAAAAGTGGCACGATTTGTTTGGAATATGCATTTTCTTGGTCTCGGTTACATGTATAAGACAAGACCAGCGTATTTTTTTGAGACGAGAAACGAAACGAGATGCTTTGAATTTTCACGAGACAAGATTGAGGCGAGACTGTAATTTATGAAATTCGAGACCGAGACGAGATTTTATAAATTGCAAACATTCAATTTAATAATTTAATCGCTTTAATACGATTACAGATTTAAAATTACTGCAGACTTCTTTCAGGTATATTAGTAGGTATATAGTCATTATACTATATAATATAAATATCGTAATTAACTATACTATCGTATAAAGACTTGCATTTTGAGCTAGATTGCCGTTCGTTCGTTTAGAAAGAACCTTCACAGCTAAAGATTAATAGTGATTAAGTTGATTACTGCAGGGAAATACTTCTGTCAGCCGTCATAACAGTTCGTGGCTGTTTTTGTGTGCACTTTCATTCACGGAAAACCTGACGGGCAATGATTTATAGTTGCTTTAATCTTTATTAATGCTACCGATACAGTTTTAGTTTTAAGTTAATTCCTCGGTGTTAATAATTCAAATGTACTTTAATAAACACAATTTGTTTTGGTGTTAAGTTATTGCTCGATTAATATATTACCTGGGATACACTTTAATAAACGTTTATCATATTTTTAGATATACAGACTACGAGGGTGATTGCGAAAAACCAAATTTTGCTAATTACTAAAGATTTATGTTGTTATTAAAGATAAAATATTAAAGGCTCTAGCCCAGCGGTTCTTAAACTGGGGTCCGCGGACCCCCGGGGGGCCGCGAAACTTTTACGGGGGTCCGTGAAACATTTTTGGCAAAAAATTAATTTACTAAAGTACTTTTATATTTCGATTTATCAGTGATTAATTAGTATCTAACGACCTTTTTTATTTTTCTATCAGGGATGGGGGTCCCTGAAAAATAATTGTTCAAAAAGGGGGTCCCTAGACCACTTAAGTTTAAGAACCACTGCTCTAGCCCATTAAGATGGTAAAAATCCCCCCTCAACGGATTTGGCTGAAATTAGGTACACTTATTTGTCATTATAAAAAAATAATTTCTCCCGAGTTACAAGACCTGAAACGCCCTCTGTCGTCCATAACCTCAAAAAATGTGTTTTTTCTTTAATATTTTTTTTCTCTGCGAGTTTTTAACCGAATTACTTGAAATTTGGACTGGTAATAGATTTTATAAAGATGAATGACCACATATTTTTAAAATTATTTTTGGCGCGAAATTTGAATTTTTATAGCAATAATAAAATTTAAAAGGGCCATATCTCGGCTCTCAAAGCCCATGTAGGCTAGATACTGCAATTACATGTGTATCTTATCAAAAACTAACATCCTGATTTTTTTCATAATTTTTGATTTGGTGCGCCGTCCTCAAAAATTCAAAAAACCGTATTTTTCTGATTTTTTAGTTTTTAATTAATGTGATGAAATTATAAATAAAATCTGTATAATAATATTTTCTCAAGAATAGCTTGCTCATAAAATGACCAAAAAAAATTATTGCCTCAAAAAATTTCAAAAATCTCAAAAAAAGGTTTTCATCAATTAAATAAGCATTTAAATTAATATGAGTTAATCGTCCAGCAAAAGTTCTGTTTTTATTTGAATATATAAGGTTGGGCTAATTTTCTAACTGACCTCGACTACCCCCCCCCCCCTATAGTACTCTCAATTCTAAGAAAAAACGCCCATGGAACTATACCTCTACATTTAACTTTAGTTCGCCGCATTTTTGATTGAAAATTTTATGTTTGATTCCCTTGAATTCAATATGTATACATGTTAATTTACATGAAAAGTTACAATTTTGCATTGATTTTTTTTAGTAAAACAGCAACCCAATGGTTCTTGGGTACGAGGATTCCGAATTTGACATCCATTTTTTATTTTATTCTTGAGAGTCACCTGGTAGCCCAAGCAATAGACTGAAAAAGAGGTCAAACTAAGAAAAAAAATACACCAAACTGAATTTTGGTGGAGACTTTTATTTTGATATTCTAAGCATAAACTAAAAAATAGCCCTAAATTTGGCAATAGGTTTTCGTTTTTAAGGGGTAAATGGGGCAAATTATATTTTAAAAATATTAATATTTTAACCAATGAAAATCGTTTCTTACTCCTAAATATTACCGACTTTCATTGGTTAAAAAAGTAATATTTAAAAAAATTATGGTTGATCATTATTTTTTAGAACTTCAAGAACAATTTGAGGCCAATCAGGATTTTAACAAAAATTATTAATTTTTAAAATAATTTCTCCGAAATAGCATCTTTACGTCTTTTAAACCCTCGAGAAAGAGTATTCCATATACAAATTCTGTATTTGTGGTAACAATCGATTCGTCTATCGTGATAGTGTCTCCAACAAATATCAATCATAAAAACACCCCGTCATCGATTTTGTGAAAAATTGAAAAAATGTTTGGAAACGTGGTTTTCATCCTTCAACATTTATTTTAAGGGAGTCGCACCATTTTTCACCAGACCGAGTTATTCTTTTCGAATTATACGCCCAAAAATCTATAATAAACAACCATAAAATTGCTTGCCCCTATAAATTAGGATTTTTCACTGCGCTCTTAATTATAAATATCTTATTTGTGTAGAATTTTATAAGCTACAATTTTCTTCATAACTATGTTCCTTGAAAAATTGGTAATTTTTGAGATATTTGCAAATAAAATATAATTTGCCCCATTTACCCCTTAAAAACGAAAACCCATTGCCAAAATTAGGGCTATTTTTTAGTTTATGCTTAGAATATCAAAATAAAAGTCTCCACCAAAATTCAGTTTGGTGTATTTTTTTTCTTAGTTTGACCTCTTTTTTCAGTCTATTGCTTGGGCTACCAGGTGACGCTCAAGAATAAAATAAAAAAATGGATGTCAAATTCGGAATCCTCGTACCCAAAAACCATTGGGTTGCTGTTTTGCTAAAAAAAATCAATGCAAAATTGTAAATTTTCATGTATATTAACATGTATACATATTGAATTCAAGGGAATCAAACATAAAATTTTCAATCAAAAATGCGGCGAACTAAAGTTAAATGTAGAGGTATAGTTCCATGGGCGTTTTTTCTTAGAATTGAGAGTACTATAGGGGGGGGGGTAGTCGAGGTCAGTTAGAAAATTAGCCCAACCTTATATATACAAATAAAAACAGAACTTTTACTGGACGATTAACTCATATTTATTTAAATGCTTATTTAATTGATGAAAACCTTTTTTTGAGATTTTTGAAATTTTTTTGAGGCAATAATTTTTTTTGGTCATTTTATGAGCAAGCTATTCTTGAGAAAATATTATTATACAGATTTTATTTATAATTTCATCACATTAATTAAAAACTAAAAAATCAGAAAAATACGGTTTTTTGAATTTTTGAGGACGGCGCACCAAATCAAAAATTATGAAAAAAATCAGGATGTTAGTTTTTGATAAGATACACATGCAATTGCAGTATCTAGCCTACATGGGCCCTGAGAGCCGAGATATGGCCCTTTTAAATTTTATTATTGCTATAAAAATTCAAATTTCGCGCCAAAAATAATTTTAAAAATATGTGGTCATTCATCTTTATAAAATCTATTACCAGTCCAAATTTCAAGTAATTCGGTTAAAAACTCGCAGAGAAAAAAATATTAAAGAAAAAACACATTTTTTGAGGTTATGGACGACAGAGGGCGTTTCAGGTCTGGTAACTCGGGAGAAATTATTTTTTTATAATGACAAATAAGTGTACTTAATTTCAGCCAAATCCGTTGAGGGGGGATTTTTACCATCTTAATGGGCTAGAGCCTTTGGTTTAAATAAGTATACCAATATATTTATTGTTTTTGTTGTTGTTGAAGGATTGATTTCAATATTTATAGCAGTAGTTCCCAACCTTTTTTTGACCAGGGACCACTTTGACTTCATTATTTTTAGCAGGGACCACAAGATTAAAAAATAAACTTTAATTTTAATATTTTTTTATAGATTTAAAATAAAAAACCTAAAAAAACGGTATTCACATTTCATTTTTATGTTTTTTATAGATTAAAAAACCTAAAAAAAGGTCACCAATAATTTCATTCAAAGTTTGAAATCTTTTACAGGGACCATATTTTACCCCTTGCGGACCACTAGTGATCCGCGGACCACCGGTTGGGAACCACTGATTTATAGCTTACTAGTATCAAAATAATTATGCATCCTACTTATAAATTATCGAGGTTTCAATAAATCGTTTTTTATGTTGCATATTTCGAATCTAGATGTTACTAGAAATGTGCCCTGTGAAAAAATTTATGGGATAGGTACACGTTAGTTCACAAGTGGTGGAACGCCATTCACGGCCACTCAAATCATGTTTTATTTCATCATATATATATTATTTTAAAACGAGTTTCTTCAAAAGTCGTGTTTTTCAAAAGTTTTGGCAAGAGCGCGTCTAGAATATTTGGAATATCGGGGATTTCTTGTTCTCTAATTTTTCAACCATGTAGATCAAGACACGAGCTTTTTTGAAATTTTTGTTTACAAATATATTTTTTGCCTACATTTAGTTTCTTAGTTCCCCCCCCCCCCCCCGTTAAAATTTATTAAAAATTGTGCATAGGTATTATACTAGATGACGTTATTTTACATGTTCAGTAAAAATTTCAAGGTTCTAGCTTATATAGTTTAGGACGACAAAGTGAGATTGATAGGGTTTCTTCGGAACCCTAAAAATAGGTTATTCTGAAGAACAAATATTTTCAACAAATGATGAGAAAACAAGAACGCTTAAGCTTTCAAACCTTTTTTTTAATTGTTTAATGAACATTTTTCGTGGAGAAACAGCCATTCAAAAATACCTTTAAAAAGTGATCCACATGTCATATTGCTCTGAGAGCGTCAGAGAAATATGGCATGTTTGATTGCGTGGGGTTCAAAAAAAATCTGAGCGATTCGGGGTTTCGTAGATATTATAAGGGATATTTTAAAGACTATTTTTAGCGGAAATCCAGCTATTTAAAAATACATACTTAAAAATATTGAAATTTATTAGTGATCTGTTAATATAGCATTAATAATTGTTTATTACAAATATTTATTAAACAATTACTTTCAAAGGCGTATTTGATATTCATATTATACTGCATATGTAGTTATTACAGAAAACAAAACATTATAAAATACAATATTTTTAAAAGGATTTTATAGTCGATTAGACGTCAAAAATCATAACATTTGTAAAATGTAAAGATTCAACAACATGTATCTACTATATATCATTGAAATAAAATAAAAACCAAAATGAATGTATTGTATACCTATATAATAAAATCATACGATAACTGTTGTATCATTTTCATTTTAATCTAATTGAGTACATTACAAAATTGTATGATAAAAATTTAGTATTCAATAATTCTAACAACCCATGTTATTCACAGTTAACATCAGATTTCTATAATTAAAATTATCTTTAGTTAGTTTAATGTACAAACTATAAAAGGGTAGAATTTTCAGCAGCGTTTAATAACAAATCGATATTAAAAACGGCAGAACAAAATTGTTCCATCTCTAGTACCATAAATAAATATTATGACTATGTTTGTTATTGTTATAACAATAATAACAAACATTCATGTTTTGAATCCAATATGCCAGAGTGTATTTGGTAATAGAACTAAATTATTTTATATTTTGTACACGACCAGAAAATTGTAATTTGCATTCTTCAGGTTTTGTCTTTGCGCTCTTTTCTTTATCATTAAACACGGTACTCTTCCGGTTTCTTAAATTAAATTGGGGGTAATTAATCCACGTTATATTATAGTAACGGATCTGAAGATATTTTAGATAGACCGATTAATTCTAAATGGAACATTCTAGTCACAAACGTAATAATTTATAACTATTACCAACTTTCTTACTTCAAATTGTTCATGTATCTACTTTATAATTAATTATAAAGATGAAGGATTATTCAACGCGCATCTAAGACACTTTAACTTTCAAACGGTAGGCATAGTTTTTTGTTGCCTGACATCAGTTATTAAATTTAATAAAAAATCTAATAAGAATAACTTTTAAAGAAAATAGTTATGTCAGCATATCTAAATTAAGAGCTTGTATTTAAAATGCTCTTTTTTTAATAATAAACACTTTTAATTTAATATTGAACTTAAAAAAATTCACTTTAAATAAATAGTTTCCACAAAAAATAAATACTTTGCACTAAAAAAATGATACTTTACACTTGACTTAGATTTGGACCTGTCAGATTTAAAAATTACATATTTTTATGTATTTATTGTGATTTTCTATATTTTTACCTACATAACTTACATTCCTTTGATCCAAATAGATTTGATATTTTTAATGTAATTTTTGTGATTTTCTATATTTTAAAACGATTAAATATCCGCCTTATAAATTAAAAAAAGTACGTACCTATTGAAATTTATGTTCGATGTACAGTGTAAATACTAACTAATATACTATAGTGCACAGTTAAATTTAACCACCCGCATCCAGACCGTACTGTTGGCCCGATGGCCAACAAATTAATAGTTAAAAAAATATATATACAGGGTCCTTCAATAGTGCGTCCGGCATTGTTTTACGCCCAAACTATTGAAGATAGAGAGTTAGGATAAAAATTTTACTATATATATCGACCCTAAAGAATTTCAGAAAAATATTTTCAACCCCCTAAAACCGCTCCTTGGGGGGTAGTTTGAGGGGTACATGCCCGTTTCTCAGTAAAATCAAATGGAATGGTATATCAAAAAGTACATATTTGTAAAGATAATGAAAAAATAAGAAACTTTATAAAACAAAAATTTTCATACTTTCAATTGTTTAAAAAATATGGCGACTTGTTATCAAATTTTAGAGTTTTACTCAAAGTGCTCAAATTTCGTTAAATATTTATGGAATTTTATTATTATTTTAAATTTAGAAAGTAGAAATAATGAACTTTGTAAAGATGTATGATTATTTGATATTTTAATAGTTTAAAGTGTCATACTCGACATACCAAAAATTGAAAAGTTTAATTAGAGATAATTCAAAATTTTTAAATACAATGGTATATCAATTAGTACCTTTTCTTAAAGAAGATATGTAAATAAACAGTTTTTGATAAAAAAAAATTAAAATTAAAAATTTTAATTTTCAGTTTTCAATTTTAAAATTATAATTTTAAATTTTAAATTTCTTAACAAAAGTTGTTTATTTACATATCCTTTTTAAGAAAAATTACTAATTGATATACCGTTGTATTTGAAAATTTCGAATTATCCCTAGTTGAACTTTTGAATTTTTGATATATCGCGTATGACACTTTAAACTATCAAAATCACAAATAGTCATACATCTTTACAAAGTTCATTATTTCTACTTTCTAAATTTGAAAAAATAATAAAATTCCATTAATTTTTAACGAAATTAGAGCACTTTTAGTGAAACCCTAAAATTTGAGAACAAGTCGCCATATTTTTTAAACAATTGAAAGTATGAAAATTTTTGTTTTACGAAAGTTTCTTATTTTTTTATGATCTTTACAAATATGTACTTTTTGATATACCATTCCATTTGATTTAACTGAGAAACGGGTATGTACCCCTCAAACTACCCCCCAAGGAGCGGTTTTAGGGAGTTGAAAACATTTTCCTGAAATTCTTTAGGGTCAATATATATAATAAATTTTTTATCCTTAACTCTATCTTCAATAGTTTGGGCGTAAAACAATGCCGGACACACTATTGGAGGACCCTGTATAACCATAAAATAAGCAACATTTGCATTAGGAATACATAATTATGTATTTAATATCATATAATTATAAATTAATAGTAGTATAAAATAATTATTAATTACATCAACATCTCACTTAAGTAATGTTATACAAGAGGTAGGTACTTCAAGTATCAATTCTTGGTCCAATATTATTCATTTTATATATGTATCAACGATATCAAGTCGTTAATGATAATACATATAATACTGTTTGCTGACAACAAAGCAATTATATATGATTGTCCCCCACAGACACAAAGTTATATATAAATGTTATAATGCTATCGAAAAGTCTAATAATATGATCTCTTCTTGGTTTTCAGACATTAACTTAAAATTAAATGTAACTGAAACGTAGTTAATTAATTTTTTTTAATTATGGCGAACTATCTGATAATTTTAATGTATCATAAAACTAAAAATGCCAGCAACTAAAACTAGATACAGTTACTTCATTCTCAAATACACCGCAGAACATTTTGGCGCCACAATTGCGATCCTTACACGAATAGTCACTTTTATAAATATTTTTTACGTCTTCGTATATACAGCAGAACCCTCTGGCGGCAAACTCCGCCGTTTTATTAACAAGGCTACTCCTAATCCTTTTACACATCCTTGTTGTTATCCGCGTCCTGTTGCCTTAGGATATAATGCTACCAAATTCACGACTTAGGATAAATTTGGATTATACACCGCTAAAAGAACAAACACACAATGCGTATATATACACTGAATTGCTATTGAAAAAAATAAAAAGAAAGTCTGTGAAAGGATGTAGTTAGAAGTATAATCAGAGGCGGTTTAAATATATATGTATACAAAGTCCAAGGGAAGATTGAAAAAAACGGGCCTCACATAATATGTGTTTATATATAATAATATGAACTTCTAATTGAATATTTGTATGTGCTAAATTAAACAATTCCTACAATTTAGTCAATTTCGAACAGTGTACATGGTTCTAATTTTATTAAAATATATTTGTGACAAACTAATAAAAGATAGAATAAAATAATAAAACCACCCACGCGCCTAACGCTAACGAAACTAACTGACTGATGGCAAGCTGTATATCTACACCACAAATTAAATATCAAATAAAACGGGCAAGTGCGTGTTGGGCACGCACATGATAGGGTTCCGTAGTCATTCTCACTACGATTTATAAAAAGTATTTTTCAAAATTTTCGTGACTGAAGGGTTAAAATCAAAAAGTCATTTGACTTTTATTATTGCATTTTAGGAGACCTATCATATGACACCCCACTCAATGGGGTAAATGAAAAAAATGTGAGTTCACTTTTCAATGTATGAAAAGGGGGTCCAAAATATTTTTCACAGTGTTCGTTATAATTTTCAGTGAAAGTACTAATTAAAAGCTACATTCTGAATTTTTTTCAGATTTTTTGAATCTATAGTTTAGAAAATAGAGGGGGGGGGACGCTCTGACAGCGACATTAAAAAGCAAATATATCGCGACTGAAGGGTTAAAATCAAAAAGTTATTTGACATTTTTTATTGCATTTTACGAGACCTATTAAATGACACCCCACTCAATAGGGTAAGTGGGGAAAAAAATGAAAGTTTAATTTTCAATCTATGAAAGGGGGGTCCAAAATATTTTTGACAATGTTCGTTATAATTTTCAGTGAAAGTACTAATTAAAATCTACGTTCTGGAATTTTTTCAGATTTTTTAAATTGATAGTTTAGAAAATAGAGGGGGGGACGCTTTTTTAATGACTTTGGAGAGAAAATACATCGTGATCGAAGGGTTAAAATTAAAAATTTCTGTTACATTTTTTGTTGCATTTTAGGAGACCTTCCTAACGACACCCCACTCAATGGTGTAGGTGAAATTTTTTTTTGAAAACACTTTTCATTTTATGAAAGGGGGGTCTAAAAAATTTTTATTTTCAAAAATATTATCATTTCTGTTTTTGGGTCATCAATCTACGGCCTTATACCAAATTACATCTTATTATCTCAAAATTTTTGAAGACGGACGGACGGACATGGAGAAACTATAAGGGTTCCTAGTTTTCTACGGAACCCTAATAGTTCAGGAGGAATCGGCGCATGAGTACCGAAAACGATTCCACCTCAATTTTTTTATGTGATCCTCTTCAAATTGCCCTACTGATAATATAAATGCATGTTGCCATGGGGCAACCCCGGGCCATATTGTTTAAACCGAAATTGTTTAAACAATTGCAAGGAATTGTTATTTTTCAATCGGACAAATTTTTTTATATTCTTTATTAAAATACAAATAAAAAAGGCCCTTTGACTTTTTACGATAAAGTTAATATTTTTAAAGATATGAATTTTTAAAGGTTCGAAAAATCTCAAATTTGGGTACTTTCGACCCATGAAAAATATATTAAAAAAAAATAAAATATAAATAATATTTTTTTCTTAATTCTTCATACAATAGTTAATAATATTGTAAATAGAGATCTTAAAAAATTTCATTGTTTATACCTGTTTTTTAATTTTTAATTTCGCGCACTCACAAGTGATTTCGTGTAGTATTAACATTTTTAGATGAACAAATTTTTAGTTTCTGTGATTTTTCGTTACAATAAATGTGAGTGTAATGTCGTTTTTAGTTGTTCCCAAGAAAAGAAAATTTTCTGATGATACCTTACCATGTATTTTTTGTGAAATTACAAACAATGTAGTGAAAAATCCGAAGCCTGATACATATATAACTGTACAAAGTGCAGGTTATCGACGAAAAGATAAGGCCGCTATTCGGTTTGAAAATTTGTTTAATTCTTCTCTTGACAAACAAACATTTTCGTGGCACAGAACATGTTATGCAAGTTATACAAGTGAAGAAAAAATTAGGCGAAGAGAAATACAACTTCACAAACAAGATGAAAATCTTCAGGAAGTCCAGTCAACAGAACCCTCAACTTCAAGTACAATTTATACTTCTCGTCGGTCCACCAGAAATCCATAAAACGACAGTGATTCGTGCATAATATGCGGCCAGTTAAAAAAAAATAATGTAAAAGCGACGTATGTACTATCTGATCGTGATGCAGCTGAAAATTTCTTAACTGTTGCACGCCTAAAAATGGATGATGTTTTTAAAAAAATATGTACATTCGATTCGGTTGACAGTCTTCTCGCTCAGCTATTAACTATTAAGTATGCACATCAGATGCCTTGCAATTGCATGCACTTAGAGCTTCGGCTCAAACATACATTTGGAAAAATGCATTGAATCCCCAATATGAAATATTAGATTTTACAAATTTCGGATACAAGTTAGAGAATGGTACTTTACTACCGTTATTTATGAACAAAAGCCCATTTCCAACTAATCTTAAAAAACCGTGTAATTGTAAAAAAGCTTGTAAAACCAAAGCTTGTTATAGTCAAAAAAATAACATTAGTTGCATACTTCTATGTGGTTGTGATTCAGAAGACTGTAAGAATATAATATATAAAAATGACGTTGATGATAAATAAATACTTATTTTTAGATCTTGTTTCATTATTTCATTATTCACCATCTATAACCTTCGTTTAAAGAAATTATTTAATGTAATTATTTTCTGTTTTAACATAAAAAAAATAACATAAACTTATAAAAAAGTAATTTTAATTACATGTTCCGATTTATGCTTAAATCACTTTTGAAAAATTGATTTCAGAAAAAAATTTATACGAAACAAATTATAGAAAATTTAATTATTAATAACATTGTTTTCTTTAACAATCTTGATAAAGTTGATAGTTTTTAAGATAAATGATAAATAATGATTCAAGACACAGAGAGGCCGATGCAGCGCATACTTGTGAGTGCGCGAAATTAAAAATTAAAAAACAGGTATAAACAATGAAATTTTTTAAGATCTCTATTTACAATATTATTAACTATTGTATGAAGAATTAAGAAAAAAATATTATTTATATTTTATTTTTTTTTTAATATATTTTTCATGGGTCGAAAGTACCCAAATTTGAGATTTTTCGAACCTTTAAAAATTCATATCTTTAAAAATATTAACTTTATCGTAAAAAGTCAAAGGGCCTTTTTTATTTGTATTTCAATAAAGAATATAAAAAAAATTTGTCCGGTTGAAAAATAACAATTCCTTGCAATTGTTTAAACAATTTCGGTTTAAACAATATGGCCCGGGGTTGCCCCATGGCAACATGCATTTATATTATCAGTAGGGCAATTTAAAGAGGATCACATAAAAAAATTGAGGTGGAATAGTTTTCGGTACTCATGCGCCGATTCCTCCTGGACTATAATGAATGTGACAAACTATACATAATAATATTTTTTGAACGTATGTATTTACTAAACCGGAAATGGATTTTTACTCTTGTCAATTTTTGAATTTTCGAATAATTTTTGAAATAATAAAAAAATGTCGAGTACGTTATTGTTTTTAATTTATTTCTCATACATTTTTCCAATATTTATATTTTAGTGAGAAAAAGTTAAAAAAATTAAAATAAATAATTAATTAGAATCACCCACACTGTTCAATATCTGTAATACGTATAAGAAAGTCCCATGACACTCATGGCAGATAGTTCTAAACATAGCTTAAAAAAATATTTTTTTTTTACTAACAAAAATTATGGATATTTATATTATCTACAATTTTTTATTTGATCATTTTTTTTCTAATTTACACTGTTTCTAAAATAATTCGAAAAATTCAGAAATTTACATCAATAAATATCTGTTTTCGGTTTAAAGATCGTTGCTGTAAAAATGACAATGCTGATACCGAAACGCATAAATTGTGTTTTTTTTATTAGCTACTATAGCTATAATTATAAATACATATACAATATTATCTTATCTTACCTCAGGGTAGGGGCAAGAAAGGTTATTTACAAAAATTAAATGATGAGTGTATATAAGAATAAATAGTTTGTATATTAAATCGATATTTATCTTCAACAGTTAGATTATAAAGGTAATGACTGATTTTATTTTCTTCAGTTACAATTTTAGCGTATAGGATCGTGTAATCATTCAGCGTCTCGTCTTACCCTTTTCTTTCCTACTAACTGTTAATTGTTTTTTACTCTGAGTCTAGCGAAATATTGATTAGGAATTTAGCGCTCAAGATGTTAACGATCAGACTTATGTGGTTTACATTCAGGAGTCTAGACTCATTACGAGATCACCGTGGAATCAAAAAGCTTAATGTTGTTTTATGCAGCACTCGTGTTGAAAAATTGTAATAAATTATGTAGCTACCACACAACTTTTTTTATATAAAATATAAAAGGAATATTTTGAAAAACGGTTCGATATACCAAAAAAATCGCTTAACACAAAGAGTTAAAAAAACACGACGTATTTTTTACGTGATGTTTTCATGGAATCAATTAACGGCGTAAATGAAGAGATTACTATACTTTTTTGTACAGTAGATTAAATTTCATGCATAGGTATTATTAGGTATATTTGTTTAAACAAGTAAGAAGATAAATAATGTAGTCTTGTGTATTTATACGAAGGTATATGTAAATTGAAGGAGATAAAAACGTAGCAAAGATTTTTGGAAGCTGATGAAATAAATATAATTATCAAGAAAAAATTACTTGTGTGACTCAGACTGTTTGTACGCGCAATACCTTCATATACATATGCACTTTAGAATATGTAAGGGAAAAATCGAGTTTTCGTAAGACGTGAGATAACGTCTGTAGCTTTAACTAAATTCCATTTGTAGTTGTGCGCGCATCAGTTAGAATATGCTCTCTTCTGGCAGAAGCGACGAAAATCCTTTCTCCACATCCACTTCTGTCAGCATCAGATAACCGGTCAGTGGCTCCCAAACAACGACGATGGAGATACGTTCCACTCGATTACTTATTCTCTCTTATGTACGTTGGTAAATATATTGTACTAGATGCAGTTCTGTCGGATTGGTAAATACATTGTTTTGTGGAGTTTAATGCAATATAAGACTTCAAAATTTTATGTCTATTAATTCAATAATTACAAAATAGTCGCTGTGCTATTATTTTATATATACTCATATTAATTTTACATTTAATATTAAGATGGTAAATTACAGAAGTAGCAACATATTTACTAAATATAATGTGTATTGTTAAAAAATATATATGATGTCAATAAATATAATTTTAAAATGTCTATATATTCTACTCTGAAAGACACAGCACTACTATAATAATATGTAAGTAAGTACATCATCAGAAATGTATGAAGATCGTATTTAGAGCATCGTGTTACAAGAAAGAAATAAACGAATTAAAATTTAATTTATTATTGGAATGAATCCCTAACAAATTTTAGGATTGACACTGTTAATATATTTTTTTGACACAGTCAGATATTTACGAAGTTGTAAAAAACTATAGCTAATGTGAGAGCAGAAATCAGGGATGATTTAGTTCCTCCAAGGATACAAATAATGATGATACAGATAGATAGATAAAAATTAAAAATACAAAGAAAATTGGGTTAAAATCAGAAAAAAATTATACAAAACATAAAACAACTTTGTTCTTAAACAACTATTTATTTTTATTGGAAAGTATGTAAGAGTCATATTTAGACTACCGGTAATCGAAAATAAATATTAATTTGACTTGCACCTATGAACACTAAATAACAAATGGTAAAAACGCTGACTTGAGCCAGAAATCCTTGTTTTATATACCGGATGTTTTTTTAAAGTATTTCCAGCTGATTATTTCCAAAATATCGAATTTTAAGAAAAAATGTCCCAGACAAAGTTTCATGGTTATGAGGCCAGTAAATATTGAACCTCTAAAGGATAATGCCGATAAGATAATGATAAGATATCTGTTTTTCGACATGTTTTACAACAATGTTCGTTTCAGAAAGCCGCAGGTTTTAAAACAGTAAGTTGTCTGGCGGTAGGGAAAATTTGGTTCCAAAAAATCTTGCACCTATCGTTCCCAACAATCAACTCAATATTCCCAGAAGCGAATGGAAACCCGGAGAGTTCGTCTACTCGGCAAGCGTGTCTAAGATACATGGAAAAGGTGATACATAAAATTGTGTTGTATCTATGATAATAAGCACTGGATGCATAGAACTTACATGTACATATGTAGATTGGAGATGTATAAATGTCTCTGAATGAGAACGACATGCTCTACAAGTAGTATACTGTTATAAATACCATTTTGCCACGTCAGTACAAATTCCTCGGTTTCATTCAGGCTGATCTGACAATGATGAAGGTAAACGTAAGATCTTTCGATATGTTACATGTATCGATATTTCTATAAAAACACACTATGCAAAGGCTTGTTGACATGTTTATTTAGCAAGTTGTCATGCTCAGATTTATTATTTTAATTTTTAATATGACGTTAGTGGTTCGGTGGAATTGTCCTTACTCCTTCCATTTAGTCTCGGGTCAAATTCCAAACCGAGTTCATTTGGCTGCTCTCATTGCTACCGAATAAAGAAAAGTTCATGTGCCTGCTAACTCGCGAGTGTGCACAAGTTTAAGGACGAGATCTGAGCTATACAGAACTTGATGAGCTGTACTTAAGATTATTCTATCGTGTAAATTCTTCAGGTTTAATAGACCTCTTCCACCTGACGAACGTGAAAGATACAAATGAAGTACAACGGAAGATTTGGAAGGAAGAAAATGACGATTTATTGTCATTCATTTTCTTATTCTTGTTGTTAGTATCATATCTATTCATAGTGTATAATCATTAACGTAACTTTTGATTATTTTTTTTAAAACTATGAGTATTTTTATATTTTATCAATAGTAGGCACTCAAACATATGAAAACACCTACGAGTAAATGGTATAAAGTACCCAACAGTTGTTTAGCAATTGTTTCTATTTTATTTTATTTTCGTAGCTCGCTATTTTTTATAAATGCTATTATGAAAAGTGTTATAACTTATTTGATAACAATTTTAACATCATATAGAAAAGATATAAGAGACGTTCCGAGCGAAACGGATCGCAGTGTCATGGCCAAAAATTGTGTAGGTATGCGAACAAAAAGCACCCTACATTTTTATTGTATCATTAGATTGTATTTCTTACTCTTCTTACACTCATGTAAAAATGTTATACATTTGCACTTTAAAATTTCAAAATAAAATGAATGTTGTGAATATTTTTTTTTATTATAATTTAATTTTAGCTACTTACGTAATACAATAGTTTACATGATAGTTTAATTAAATTTTATCAAAAATGTACAGTCTAAAAGTATGATATTTTTACATGAGTGTAAAGAGAAAAAACACAACTTAATAATGGAATAATAAAAACTACAAAGTGCTATTAAAAACGAATTGACTAAGTTGTATGTAAATAATAAGACAATATATTTTTTATAAAGTTAATATTTTAGTGTATTTATTTTATTTATTTATATATTTGATGTTTTTTAGAAGGGCGTTGTCAATATCTATTGTAATATGTTTGTTTAGTAAGAAAAGATTCAACGTTTCTTAATTTTTATTAATTCTGTGTCTGTATGTCTAAAAACCAAATACAGATGATTGAATTTGTTTTATTTTTAATGAAATGATACTATTCGATAAAACTTCGTTTTAATTTTAATGCAATCAAGTTGATGTTCCTTGAAATTTCTGCAATTCACAAAACGAATCATACAACCGATAACTTGTACATATAACATAAGTTTTGTGCAGCTATTTGTTTTTATCACTAGCTGCTTCGAAATGCTTAGCAATTAAATGCATTCATATTGTTTTATTTCGTTATTATCTAAACATCTTAGACAATTTAATAGAGATTCCAGTGTAATTTTCTACCAAATTGAACGTGTATAACAGAATAATCTTGAATACAATTGTCATGAATTAATATAGAAGTAACATGCTCGAAACACAGACGTCTGTAATAAGGAGGTAAACCAGACGTTTGTTTATTTCTATTTTCTCAAGTAAGCTGCAACTTTTTGGTCACATGACTTAATTGCTAAATCGGTTAGATTTAATAAGTTTTGGTACCTATACTTGAAGAAGAACTTTATATAAACTTTGTATGTTTGATATTTCATTTATACAGGATGGTTCGGTTTGCAATACAGATATTCTGATTCCATAACTCATTGTGAGTAAAATTTATACGGGAACGGAGGGTCTATCTTCAACACCCTCTGAGCTACAGGATGTTTAAAAAAGTTACTCAAGGTAGTAGTACCGGATGATCCCATTGTATTTCTATAACTTCTCCTATATACTTCAAATCATTCAAAAGTTATTTATATGGCCCCGAACTGTATATATTTTATGGTTTTAAATGAAATAAAGTTTTGTTAAAGTGTAATCATATTTATTTATTAATGATCTTCTTAGAACTTCTTAGAAAAATATCGATGTTTTAAATAGTATATGGGTATGAGTTACCCTGCCACATTTTCACCGGGTTAAGACTCTAATAAGGTCACAGTAATATTCACTGTATACAGTGTAATGCTCATGCAGACACCTTACATGACTTTCCTGAAAATAAAAATAGTTTTATAAAATTATGTAGTATGGGGATAGATGCTCCTAAAGGAATTTATACTTACAAAAATGAGGTGAAATCCTTTTTAGTACGTAATATGTCATTAGAAGCTTTTTTTTAAAATAGTTATTTGATTATAACATTATAAAATGACATTATATTATAAATGTAACATTTAATAAACGTAAAACAATTTATAAAAAATGTAAACACATCCTCTAAAATCAAAAGTTTCGAGCGTACTTAAAATCTTCGTTGACATAATCCACGATCTTTTTAAGTGGAATTATCTATTTCTCTGTGTTACGCAAAAAACGACCGTTGGCTTCAATGAGCCTATTAACGGAAGGGGAGGTTGATACTTCTCTTTTAAAGCAATACGGTTAATTATGTTTTGTTTGCAAATGTAGAGTGTGAGGTATTCATCCTTTTAGTACAACCATCTCACTTTTACCCTACATAAAATAAGATTACAAATACTAGATTTATACATACGTAGAAGTTAATATTTAATTTTCGATAGGAGTGAAAGTATAAATATTAAGACATGATAGAATTTTTCTAGACAATTGTTAAAAAAGTAGGCTTACACCTTTTGAAATTAATATTGGCGCAATGCACGGTGGATAAAAAAAATAACTTTTTCAAGTTTAGAATGCTAAGAATTATTTATTTTATTCGTTTAAGACATTGTATATACAATATACACTGTCCGCATCCAAATTCGAGACATTCAAATTTAATTATACGAGTAATTTGCATCAGGAAAAAAAAGATTGCTCTATAACTATTATATATTTAAACATAAAATTAAACCCTTTATTTTATATTTAATGATATAAAAACGTTTTTGTTTGCAACGACTATAAAAAAAATCAGTTGTATCTTATTTTGTAATTGCACCGCTATTACAATTATGTAAATATCAACAATTTCTCATTTTACTCCATGTTAACTATTGGAAAACATCCTATTATTAGCATTTTTATTATAGTTCAAGAGGTGTGTGCCAAAATTTGCAACTACTTTCTAAAAGCTGATTTCTTGTATAACGTTACATTTGTGGTGTAGATATACAGTTTGCCATCAGTTAGTTAGTTTCGTTAGCGATTGGCGCGTGGGTGGTTTTTATTTTGTAAAAAATCTGAAAATTTATTTGTAAGCAGTATACTAAGTAAGAACCTCATTTATCATAGTCAGTCATCAAAATCTTGCAACCGGGCGCAGCGCGTTTAACTCGTAAAATCTATACACCGTGAAAGTACCTTCCTAAAATATGAAATTTGGTATAAGTTAGGAATATTATTATTATTAAAAAAATAGTAAGTTCGAATTTTACCTTAACAAATGCCGTCAGCAGTTGATTTACCACTCCCGCGCCAAACGCCAACGAAACTAGCTGACTGACGGCAGGCTGTATATCTACACCACAAATGTGACGTAATATCAAAAAAAATTTGTCAAGACATACACCAGTGTATGCCATAAGGGTTCCGAAGTATATACTACGTGGACTGTTTAGAGCCATTTACAGGTGCATATTTGAGTTAAAAATAAATATAAAAAATAGGATCATATTCTATTAATTCAGATCTACATTTTGACACCCCACAAGCCTAGATATGAAAATAAAAAAAATTCCATGACGCCCCTTCCTATTTTTTCAAAATTTGAAATGATATAGTTGATTTTAGTATTTGTCGTTACTAGTATTATAAAAACCCCATTACCAATTTTTTTTCAGATTTTTTGAGTCAGTATTTACCGAGCTAGAGAGGAGTGGACAAATTTTTGTTTACTTGAAGCCCCCTGTAGGCGCCATTTTTAATTTGGAAAAAAAATAAAAAATAATGTCCTATTCTACGCACTGAGATCTACATTTCGACATCCCACATGCCCAGATAAAAAAATAAAAATAAAAAAATGTATGACACCCCTCCCCTTTTCTCCAAAATTTGAAATGATATTGGTGACTTTAGTATTTGTCGTTGGTAGTCTCACCAAAGCCTCATTACCTAATTTTTTTCAGATTTTTCGAGTCAGTAGTTACCGAGTTAGAGGGGGGGGGGGGGTGGACAAATTTTTTTTTGCTTGGAGCCCCCTGTAGGCGCCATTTTTGATTTATAAAAAAAATAAAAAATACTGTCATATTCTACTCACTGAGATCTACATTTCGACACCCCACATGCCCAGATAAAAAAATAAAAATAAAAAAATGTATGACACCCCTCCCCCTTTCTCCAAAATTTGAAATGATATTGGTGACTTTAGTATTTGTCGTTGGTAGTCTCACCAAAGCCTCATTACCTAATTTTTTTCAGATTTTTCGAGTCAGTAATTACCGAGTTAGAGGGGGGGGTGGACAAATTTTTTTTTGCTTGGAGCCCCCTGTAGGCGCCATTTTTGATTTATAAAAAAAATAAAAAATATTGTCATATTCTACTCACTGAGATCTACATTTCGACACCCCACATGCCCAGATAAAAAAATAAAAATAAAAAAATGTATGACACCCCTCCCTCTTTCTCCAAAATTTGAAATCATATTGGTGACTTTAGTATTTGTCGTTGGTAGTCTCACCAAAGCCTCATTACCTAATTTTTTTCAGATTTTTCGAGCCAGTAGTTACCGAGTTAGAGGGGGGGGGGGGCAGACAAAATTATTGCTTGGAGCCCCCTGTAGGCGCCATTTTTAATTTAAAAAAAAAATAAAAAATAGTGTCATATTCTACTCACTGAGATCTACATTTTGAGACTCCACACGACTTGGAATAAATTTTTTTTGGTTTTTTGAATTTGCTTTAAAGCCCCCTGTAGGCGCCATTTTTGATTTATAAAAAAATAAGAATAAGGATCAAATTACACTAGCTTGGTTACACATTTTGATGTGCCACTTGCCTTGGTATAAAAAAAATATTTTTCTTTAGCTTCTCAGTACCCCCCCCTAAAAAAATATTTTTCGAAAATATTTGTACATATTTTACTAGAGGGTGTCATTTTACATATTCTGTCAAAATTTCAGGGTTCTAGCTTATATAGTTTACGAGCTATTGAGCTTTGAGTGAAAAGGACGGACGGACGGACGACAAAGTGAGATTAATAGGGTTTCTTCGGAACCCTAAAAATCAACTTTTAGAAAGTAGTTGCAAATTTTGGCACTCACTATTTATTATCGCGTAGCTACGCCAGGTTGCATTAAAATATTTTTTATATTATACTCTTCGCTTTATTCAACGACGTGACAATCGCTTCATATACCGACTTTCTTCTATCCCCACCATGGCTAAAATGTACTAGGCATTCCAAAAACATTTTTCACTCGTCGGCACGGTGGTAGGGGCCTCTCAAACGTACTAGTTATTCTAAAAATATTTCTCTCTCGTCGTTATATCAAGCGATTGAAGTACCAATACCGTCGTTATTACGAGCGATGAGTTTTTTTTATAAAAGGCTATCTAAGAGCTACCCTATTTTTTATTTATATTTATATTGTATAAAAGAATAAAAGTGTCATCTAAGATCTATAAGTATATTTAATTTTAGCTCAATAGCTTAACGTTAAGTAGGTGAAATCGGGAAATAATACTCATTTTTGATTAACTGTGCAATGGTTCGAAATAATAGTTTTTATTTTTTCTATATTACAGATACACGTTGTCAAGTATTTTTTTTATTTATATCAGAAGTATTCCTTCAGATTGATATCAAATTGAACTTTAAGTTTAAAGTTCAAAAGATAAGATAGGTATTGTCTTAAATTACGGAACTTGTGAGTTTAAAGTTCACATGTTAAGTCTGCAGTGGTTGTCAGGTGATTTGACCGTGCGAATCACGATTCACACGGTCAAATCACCTGACAACCACTACAAATTTAGAAGAACCAGACTATAGGTAAACATTTTTTGAAAATAACAAGTAGAGAATTGATGTTTTTTTATAAAACATCAAAAAATGATTTTTTATAAAAAAATATAAAAAAGCATTCTACATATTATAAATAAATCCTTTAAAATATACCTTGAAGGTCACAAAAAATTGCATCATATGAAAAATAAGTAACAGTTGAGAAAAGTTCAAGAACCTGTGATATAAAGTGAATAAGAGAACTCAGACTTTACCGAGATTGTTATTTGACAAGCACGATGAAATATCACAACAAATCATTATTTTTCTAAGTTTAATAGTAATTTCGTTAATAACTTATAAAATATTGGCAAAACTTTATGCAATGTTAAATATAGAAACCAAGAAGATCAATATTTATATATACAAACAAAGACTTATTTGATATCAGTTTTTTATACATCTACTTCTTTTTATAGTGAACTGTCTTACGAAAATAAATTAATCAAAATTTTCATTGAGATGCAGTAAATATTAACTTTATAGTTTCTAGATTGACTTCATTTTATACATGATGTGATATTGTTTTTATATGTTCTGTATTTTGTTCCAAAAGATTTATTAGAAAAAAAAATTACATCTTATACTTGATCCATACTAATATAATAAATGCGAAGTTTAACTCTATTTGTCTGTCTGTTCATTATCTTTTCACGGTTGTACCGCTGAATAGATCTTGATGTTTGTGCAAAGAGATGGAATACACCCTGAAATTACTTTAATCCCGAAAAAGTTAATATAAAAAAATTAAATTTCACGCGGACGAAGTCACGAGTAACAGTTAGTACCGACATTATAAATATACATATGCCCGGTATTATCAACCAATTTAAAGCTCCTTTAGCGCTAAATGCTCCTTTAAAGTAAATTTGGTGTATTTCAAACATGATTTAAATCAATATTTAAGCTCTTAATGAAAAATTTACATAATATACGTTGTAAATAAATACTGCAGAAAATTTAAAATCTATTTAATTAAATATATTATGCTTGGATCTGTTGATAGTATGACAGTTAGTTAAAGGGACATTTAGTTAAACTTGATAATACTGGGCGATAGTATAGAAATTGCTGATGATAAAAAAATTATTTACTAGCGCATTTGTCCTGGTGTTACGACGGCATCGGTAATTCAACCGTTCCTAACAACGATGGCTAGAGGGGCCCCCACCACCACATATGTACATGGAAGACTTAACGTCAATTTGTTAATTTAAATTTAAATTTCGCGCAGAAATATAGCAGTCACGGTAGTATTATGGTAGAGATAAGGGAATATCGTTACATGGAGCGGTTGACCAATCGTTTCTTGGTGCGATCGTTAATAGAATGGTCGTCGTTTAGAGCGCTGAGTGTAAATGACATTTGTATGCATGGAAACAAAACACGACTTGTTAAATATTTTTTTTTAGTATTTTGATGTTTAATATTAAATTTTCAAAATAGTCGAGTCAATGAAGCTCGAAAATGGCTAAAACTTCGGAACCCTCAGAAACAGCACCGATTTTGATAGAATTTTTTTTAAAATGTTCGTTATACCATACTATTTGAAATCAGAAACATTCTAGTCGTCGGATTTAACCCCTCCCCCCAAATTTTGAAAATTTGTATAATTTACTGGTTTCATATATTAAGTCCGATTTTCGACGAAATTTTTTTACCTATAGGGGTTTTGAGGGTCGCTGAATATGAATACTTTGTCAAAATAAGGATTTTCCGGGAATTTTCCCGAAATTTTCCAATTTTTTTTTTAATTTTTGTCTAAATTTATTGAAAATTTATATATTCGCGGTGTTTTTTTTCACAAATAAAGTTAAATTATACAAAAATTTTCAGGAATTTTCCAGAAATTTCCCAATTTTTCCTCAAAAATTTTGAATTTGCAATAAATAACATTGTACCATTTAAAAAAATGAACCTAGAGGGCTAAAAATTTTAGAAACATTAGGTAAATGTATTTTAAATAAGCATAATATTTTTTGTCAAAATTGTTTGTTTATTAGCAAAACGGGAAACGTTTATTGTCTTATATGCGGCACGAGCGGATAGTAAATTCCGTAGCCTAACTAGTTGTAAAATGAAAAATATTGCTATTGACGTGCTCGTAATTTTTTTACTGCTAAATTAAAGTATTACAAACAATTATGTAAGATTTCATCAAAATTTAGTAAATATTTTTAACAGAGTAAAAGGATCTTGTCGACGAACGTGCCGCTGACGCGCGAAAAATCTGAGGAATATACTGCTATAGAATTGAAAATAATTAACCAAAAGGGCTAAAACTTTCAAAAACATTTGGTAAATACATCTCAAATAAGTACAATTTTTTTGGAAAAAATCGTTTGTTTATTTACAAAAAGGCAAACGTTTATTGTCTATACGCGACACGAGCGGATAGTAAATTTCGTAGGAAAAAGTAGTTGTAAAATGATAAATAATGTTAGTGACGTGCTCTTAAATTGTGTACTGCTAAATTAAAGTAATTCGAACAATTATGCAAAATTTTATAAAAAATCAATAAATATTTTTTACAGAGTAAACATCATAGTGGCGAACTTACCGCTGACGCGCGAAAAATCTAAAGAATAAACTGCTCTAGAGTTGAATATAATAAACCTAGAGGGCTAAAACTTTCAGAAACGTTAGTTAAATAGATCTAAAATAACTAAAAATTTTTTGGAGAAAATTGTTTGTTTATTTGCAAAACGGCAAACGTTTATTATTTTATTCGCGGCGTGAGCGGATACGAAATTTCGGAGCAAAACTTGCTGTAAAATGATTATTAATGCAAGTAACGTGCTCTAAAATTTACTACTATTAAATAAGGGTATTTCGAACGATTTTGCAAAATTTCATCAATATTCAATAAATTCTAAATATGTATATTAATTTATGAATTTTTGCGTCAAAATGTCAACGATAATTTACTTAGCAAATTATTTAAATAATTGAAAAGTAATGTTTGCCAATGAAAATTAAAAAATTTTTTTTGCTCATTTCCTCAAATAATATTTATTCAACTTATAAAACTTATAAAAAAGTTATAAAAAAAACACACTTTTGCTCAATTATCATCGAAAAAAAATTTATTTATATACATTTTTTTTGAGCAAAAAAAATAATTTTTTGAGTCCGACGGCTGGAATGTTTCTGATTTCAAATAGTATGGTATAACGAACATTTTTAAAAAAATTTCATAAAAATCGGTGCTGTTTCTGAGGGTTCCGAAGTGAAAACCTTCAATGACTCGACTAAAAATATTAATAGCCACGAACATACACAGAAAAATGATCTAACTATTGGTGAAAACCACATTGAAATCAGTTCAGTAATTCCCGAGTGTATAAACCACACATTTTTATATTTTTTACAGGGTATCCCAAGACTGTAAAAATAAAAAAAAGGTATTGAAAACATTTTTTATTTTCTTATCATAATTTCTAAACTGGTCAGTATAATAACATACATAGATATTACCTATATATCAAATTACCTAGAAAAATTAATGCTTTTATGCGGTGTTTACACCGAGAAAACAAAACAGAAACACGGTGTTTTTATGACGAAAAAGCAATAAACCTTATACATTTTTAAATACGAAGTATTTTAAAGACACTATGTTTCTGTTTTGTTGTTTCGGTGTAAAAACCGCATTAAATTATCAAATAAAAAAATATACTTTGCATTTAATAAAATATAACTTTGATTTGTATCGCAGCTATGGGACATCTGTATAAATGTAACTATTTCCAAATTATGCAGCTTCTCTAACCTGACAACTTTTACACTTAAAGTTTTCTTCCTTTTGTTATAATAAATGGAATATTGAACTTTGACACAGTCTTGGGACATCTTGTATATGTATAGAGAAAAATAATATTTTACATTTACCCTTTCTTTAAACCTAAACACATGGTATATATTAATTAGTCACCAACGAACCAATCTATGTGAAAATATTCGTCCCGTTAAAATTCAAGCAATTTAATTAGTTATATTAGAAGAAAAAAAATTATAAAACCATCCAGTTGGATTATCCAAACAAAGAAGAAATTAAATAAATAAAAATGTAGTTAAAATATGCATAATGAAAAATATACATACATACATATATACGAGTACAATATTCATATATACATATAAGTTATTATATAGATATCTACATACATGTACATTGTACGTACATACAAAGATATTAAAATATTGATTTTTAATGAAACGCTAACAACGAACGCCAAAAAGCTGAAGAAAACTTTAATCTATTTAAATTTTCTTTAACTTTAAACCGAGAGAAAGTTTGTGAAATATTCAGAAAATTTCAATAATGAAAATCACTTTTTTTTCTCTGTAAAATTGAAAATCAATCGCCAGTTTTTAAGTACATATTATTTATATTCAAAATCGAATATGCATAAATGCTAATTATTTGAATTAATTCTGGACGAACCTATGCTGTTATATTTTTGAAAAAATAACTATATTATAGCAGTATATATGTATATACCTAGTACATACATTGAAATTATATAAATTATTTTAAATAAATGACGTAGCTGTATTCATAATTAATATATGTATGCATGTAGGTATAATTATTGTTCTATATTTTATTCATTGTATTCAATATAATAAATATATAGGTTAAATGAGGAAAATACTTTTGAAATGAATTTAAATAGGTACCTACTTCTTTTAAGCATTGATTATACATATATAATATTTGAAACACAAAAAATATTTTAATAAAATTTGTATACTAAACAGTTTATAAAAAAATGTTTTTCCAATACTTTGACATCTTTGTTAATAATATATATTTGAGTGAACAACAATTTCACAATCGTACTAATTACATTATTTCTTGCCTTACGAATTTTTTTATTGCGGCAATTGTTATTCTTACTTTACGAGTTTCCGCTTCAGGAACTAATATTAAGAACCAATTTACCGTTAATGCCGGGAAATACGCATATTCTTTTTTTAATTTAATTATGTTATGCAGCCATTTTTTATCTAATAAATTTCTCGGGATACAAAATAGTCTATGTACTTCTTCAGGACGCAATCTATCCCCCGGCCAAATTTCATCAATATCGGTTCAGCAGTTTACCCAAGATAAAGTAACAAACAGACAGATCCACTTTCGTATTTATAATATTAGTTTAAAAGTAAAATCGTAAAAATCTTGGTTCCTATGTAAGAGAGATTTGTTTTTCCCCTATACCTCCCACTCTCATAGTATTTTTCCATCAGATTGAATGAAACTTATTACAATGAAATATATATTTTTCTTTTGTTTTGGTTTTAATTCATTATACAATATCGTAAATATCTCGGTTCTTTTGCGAGATACGGGGTTGTTTTTTCTCCTATAACTCCCACCCCCATAGTATTTTTCTCGTCAAAATTTTTAGCCATGAAAAGGCAACAAACAGACAGACAGAGGAACCGACAAATTTTCGTATTTATAATATTAGTATATGCATTTTTGATGGATTAAAAAAATGACTCCGTACAAAATCAATTTAAATTAGGGTACAGTAATTTGCTGATCAAAAGTTCAGCAAATTACTGTCCGAATATGGTAAGTTTTTTAGTTATTCTGAGTCAAAAAATAGGAATTCAATATAAACATTTGAATTGTAGAAACATAATTTTTGTCTGTACACCAGGTTATGAAAGGACTATACGCTATTGGCTATTTATTGACCCATGACAACTTTTAATCAACAAGTTACGAGCTACATTATACTTTATCAGTTTCAGTTTTCATTTTGATTGTATCATAATTTACATAAATTCTGTTCGGTGTCCTTTAGTGTAAGTAAGTACCAAATCGTAAATTATATGTGATAAAATATTTAGTCTTTTTTATTCTACGATATTATAGTGGAGATTTTAGGATATACATAATATATTCTATATTATTTACATTCACTTTAAATTACAGTACGGTACTTTATATCAGATAAAAAAATCACACGAAGTCTACGTTCGAATGATTGACGTTTTGGTTAATTGACATTCAAATAATTGACGTTCAGATGGTATAATAATAAAATCTTGAACATTTTTTGAAAGCTGAAATTTTTTTTTTAATTTTTAGTGCATTTTTAATAAAAGCTTGTTTTTAAAAGTATTTTCATATAATTTTACTTTATATTTAAATCCATCTGGTCAATATTTTTGTGAAATAAAATAAGAAAATATATTTAGGTATTTATTACTTTTAGACTGAATTAGTAAAAAAGGTAATACAAAAACAAAAAAAAATTACAAAACATAGTTCGATAGCTCTAGGTCATAACATATAATAAAACTCTGATTTCTGATACAACATTTATTCCAATTTAGTTTTGTGTTGTCTTTTAATGGTATCTTAACAAAACATGTACACTTCAAATTTTCAAATTATATTGTATGTAGCATACCATATATGTTACTAGCTGCCCCGGCAAACGTTGTTTTGCCAAAAGATAATTTGCACGTTCTTTCTCGTGTTTGTATTCATTGTTAATATTGTTATGGTATTAATTTTTATTTTCTAGGGTTATTTTGTGTATTTTGACTATTTTGAGTAAATAATTTGTAATAAAATAATATTGCAATCATAAATTGAGATGTAAGCTATCCTATCTTTCAAGTTGGATCAAACTGCACATGGTGTACAAATTTGATTAAAATCGGTTAAGTAGTTTAGGAGTCCATCGCGGAGGAACAACGTGACACGTAATTTATATATATATTAAGAAGATAAAACGACAATCTATCGAATTATGTATTTATGCATTATAACATAATGCAGGTATATAAGAAATCTCGTCTGGACTAGTTACAAATTGACAAAATGATTTTTTCTCATTCGAGATTACTAAACTAAAACTAAAAATCACTAAATTATTAACAAGAATCTCGATTATGTTAATTCTACAGTATTCTCGAATCTCGATGTGACTTTTTTTCTACAGAAATTTCGAATGAAAAATCTCGACTGCTCCTGGGCATACGAGATTTAAGATCTCGAATGAAAATCTCGAAACGACATATTCTCGAGTGAGCTCTAGAATATATGGGTCCAGCACTGGTTTGGATACCATAGTTTGAGGAGCACTATGCTACGAGTAGAACCTTTGCTGATTTCGACTTTAAAAATTCAGAAGCAGTGTTTGTACGAACATAATTCCAGCATCAGGTGGTTACTCGTATGATTGATGTGTGTGATACATTCAGCAACCACAGCCAACTATACAAATTGCTAAATCGTGTACACCGGCTGTCTAATTTGAATGTGATTCTACGCTCATCGCCCTGCCACCATCGTAACCTCTAGCCGCCTGGCGCCGCCGTCATACTCGACATATTTGATTACCTTTTTTTTACTTACAATTAGTATGTTTTAAAGCAGATGTGGTATATATTTAATTGTTATGAAACCCAACATGATAAAATGTATGTGTACATATGGTTAGAGACTTATTACAGAAATCAGGCTAAAACTTTTTTTGTCATCTAGAAATGTGAGGTATCATCTTCATCAGTAGAAATTAATCTTATTATTTTTTAATTCAAATATAGGGCTAAACTGAAGAATATACCGGTATCGATGTCTCAATTGTCAAAAAAAACGTATATAGTTATTCAGAATAGCGTTAATGTTTTAATAATATATACGGTAACTGTCCTTTGTTAGGGCAATGTATTGGGATGAAATAAGCAAGTTAGGTTAGGTTGCCTGTTTCATGAACTGTCCGTTTTATTTCGTATCTTTTATGTATAAAATTTACAAATATTAAATTTTTACGTTTTTTGTTCTACACGTACAAAAATGTAATATGATGAATAAAGAATTTTTTTATATGAAATATCAGAAATTTAAATAATCAATATACCATATACCTATAAAAGAAACTAGCAACCCACTCGCGTTGTATTTGTTTTTATGGCCATTTATGCAATTTCTAAAATCTAATACTTTTTAAATCGCGATATAAATGTTTTATTACAAAAGTTTTTTGCCTATTTATCATCAAAATATTATAAGCAGTTATGCAGTTAAACGTTGAACAAAAAAATAACACTCTCCCCTCTTCTTAAGGGTTTTTACGGCATCAACGAAAGACACCCATAAAATCTCATTTTTCCTGATCCAGGGGTTTGGGATGTACGTTGGTGAGTCAGCTATTGAGAATAAACTCTCATATAAATATTTTGAATTGTATTATTAGTTTTATTAGTTATTATTAACGAACTGCATTTAAATAATGAAATTAATATATTGGTTACCTACATTTCACACGTTAGTAATGTTACGAAAGTAATTAAATATTCTTACCCTCTTTTTAATGTTAATTTTGTGTCCCCTACCCTTTCCTATTTCCCTATGGACCCTAATCCTCAACGCCGAAGTTTGTAAGCTATTTTTAATTTGATGTGGACAAAGAAAATGTTTTCCGAGAGTTTATATTTGGGACGCGGTGAAAATTGATTTTTATTTCTTCCTTATAGCTTTCGAACGAACAAACAAAATTTATAAAATTTGTCCACGTGTGTACATTATAACGTTAATTACAATTTTTGAATTTGCGATTTGATGAATGAAAATCAATTTAAAAAATGTTGAAATAGCAATGTTACATTTATATTCCTGGTTTTTTATAATTTAAGTTCTTGATTATCTAATTATGTTTATGATTTATTGAGTGTTAAATATATATTAAGTATGTGGATCTTCTACGACTTCATTATTATAATAGCCGTAGGATTCACAATAATATTCAAAACAAAAAACAAACAATTTTAATTTACTTCATATTAATACTTTTTAAATATTTGTACATCAAAAAGTCACGTTTCTTTGATACATATTTGTAAGAAATATATGTATTTCTTTCTCACTAATTTTGAATATCCGCCATTTCTTTTATATATTTCTTGTTATGTGTAACGATACAGTACAACTTTAAAGAATATAAAAGTATAAGTGAAAAAAAGATGAAATAGAGATATAGTCCTTTTTACATAAAACGTCGGTTTTATAAGCAGAAATATATTTGAATTACAAAGTAAAGGCAGCTCAACAGAGTTCAAAAGGTAGAACCCACTTCAAGATGTAATTATTGGAAACGAAAATGGAGATGTAATTGTAGAAAATTTGTACTGAATCATTCATACAATTTCCAATTTTATGTAAAAAGGTTGAACCTTCTTTTTTTATACACTGTAAGAATAAATAAAACGATATTCATTAGTGTATTTATATATAAATATTATATTCAATTAATTACATAGTAAAGAATTGATTGACACACATTTTTGGGAGTAAATAAGTATCAAAAAGGTATTTTCGTATGAACTGTATTGAACAAAAAATATCCGCACTATGGTTTTGAAATAAATGATCAAAACAAACTAATTATAATTTGATAATTAATGAAGAAAAGGGTTCCTATACTTTTAATATAAAATAAACGAGCGTTAATATAGGTTTTGAAAGGTGTATTATCTTGTCGATCATTTAAACACTTACCTTAAGTTTGACTGACAGTTTATATTAGTCGAACCAACCAGTTTTATTATTTCTTACATAGAATATTTGAATATTCTAAAGAATAAGGAATTATTGAACATATTGAATATCCACATATATAACATTTAATCTTAATATTTTTCTTTCTTGTTGACAGTTAATATTTTATCATTGTTTTTAATAACAATGCAAAAAAACTAAAACCTGATTACGTTAAAATATTTCAACCAAAAAGCAAAAAAACAATTTGTCTTTAAAAGGAAGACATACCTCTTCGCACGTCCTTAAAATTAATTTCATGTGTTTCTTCCTCACCTTTATGTGACGACGTTCTGTGAAACAAGATAACTTGTTTATAACTTTTGTATGAATTATTTTAACGTAGTCAAGTATTAAATATTTATTTAATATTTTTTTAGATTTATTAACATGCTATCTACATATTGCATATCGTTCATACCATTCTTTCGATTTATATCTTATAGTAAACACTAAGGTCATGGAGGCAAATAAGGCCTACCTTAATTAAAAATATTATATTTTGGGTAATATAAATATTAAAAAGGCTATGTTGATGATAAACTTTGGTTCATTATACATATATCTAAAAATTAAATAAATCAACATTTCTTAACCCATTAAGGCCGGAATTATTTTTTTTCATTATATATTTGTGAAATTGATTTTTGCATTTTTAAGATATTTAAAAAAAATTACTTTGGGTCTTATTAAACTATGGTAGTATAATAAGGCCAATTAACTAAATTTAACATTTCTAGCTAATTATAATTTTATATTGCATAAAAACTATGTTTTAATCAACATATGGCATATTGTTAGCTTCATTACAGCTAATAAATAAATAATCTTAATTTACTTTTTATATTTTATTCATAACGTGCCGATGTTGCATCCATAGCAGTTACTAGACTCACGTTATTTCTTCATTGTAGATGATTTTTTAAATAAAAAAATTAGTAAATAAAAACAACATGTCAGATCATAAATTGTTATAAACTATTAAAAGCCCAAGTATAAATTTGGTGAGCTTTATTATCCCTAAGGTACTACGGTAAATAAAAAATATTTTACTAAGCAAAAACTTATAAAATAATAGAAAACAACCTGCGTCATAAACTTTATGGATCGAACTATTATCTGAATAAATAAAAAACAGAAAATACATACATTTTTTAATCAAAACTTACGATTGTTTGTTGCTTCGGCCACCATCTCTCGCAACAAATGCAGAAGTATAAGAAATATAGCGCAGCGAGACTAGTAGGTATGTACAGTAGAAACTGGTTATAACGACTCCGGTAAACACGACGAACTGTTTTTTAACGACTCAAAATAAAAGTCCAACTGAATCCCATATAATTGTATTTTAGCCGGTTATTACGACTATCGGCTTTTACAACCTAATTTGACCGGTCCCTTCGATGTCGATATAACCGGTTTCTACTGTAGTTAGTTTTGTATAAGTATCTTCTATGTGTAAATAAAAACTCAGACCAATCAAATAATTGTAAATGTGTTTTTTTAACATAGACCTTATTACACCCTGGGCCTTTTTGCCTCATGATAATTTATACTTTTTTTATATCATAAATTTGTCTTTTGAGACCTGTTGGTCTCTTTTAGACAGCTTTTAAACAGTTATTGTTGGTTGAATTTACTGGTGTTTTATTTGATTTATTTTATTTCTTACAATTAGTTTATTTCTCTTATTTTCTACTTATTACTTTTATATGTACCTTTAACATAGAGTATACTTTTTGAAATCGTATTCCTTTCCTTTTTTGATACCATATTCGATAGGTTTTGAAAATTTGAGTTTTACATGTGTGATAAGTTGAGTATTCAGACATCCTATTTGTTAAAATGGGGTTAGTAGTTTGGAAGGGTTACAAACATACATACTTACATACAAATAAACGAACGGACATTACACCTATCCACAACACCGTCCTGTATACGTACTTAGGTAAAAAGTTAATTAAAAACATTGGTTGTGCTATAACGTGTTAAATATTTATTGTTAAATACAAACGTCATAAATATGTAGTTAATAAATTACTGACATATAAGTTAATTTTGTTATTTACATCTATTCTACATTCGCGAACATTCATAGGATGTTATGCAATTATTTGTAAACTAGATTAACATTCAAATATGCATACATATGTATATGTAAATTGTGAATATGCCGTTTGACAGATAACATTTAATTATTATAAAACAATTAACGAATGTTGAAGTGCTAGTCATACATTTGTAATGATGAATATATACATTATACATACAAAATGTAATTATTATATAGTCTGCATTTTCTGAAAAAAATTATACAAGATACAAATGCTTTTGTAGTATGAAATGTTTCAAGTACATAAATATGTATTTTATTAAAAATGTATGCAGTTCAATTTTTATTTTGTAGTCATGTCTTCCAATTATCTTCTTTTTATCACACAGAAAGTATTATTTTTAGATTTGTTTATTTAAACAGTCGAAATCGGTTATAACGACATCGAGGGGATCTGTCATATTAAGTCGTAAAAGTGGACTTGAGAAGTTACATTATACAGTGAAATTCAAACAAACCAATTTGTACCGTTTACAATCACTTTTAAAAATCAATGGAGGAAAATTGATAAAATATTATAAATAATTTCTTGAACCTTGATTTTTGAAAAATACATGGTTACCGGACATCCATAAATAGGTTCGGGATCAGATTCAGGTTCGCTGACTTTGAAATATAGCGGTTCGGTTCGGGTTTAGGTTCATCAAAAATACGGGTTTTTCGAGTTTATGGTTCGGGTTCAGGTTCAGGTCCCTGCTTCTACCCGCATAGGGTCATTTCGACTGTTTTGAACCATTTGATGAATCAAATAACGAAAAATGGCAATATAGGATACACTGGAGTCTTAGCACTCTACTAATTGGTCGAAAACCGACGAAGTGATCCTATAATAATAATAATATTATAATAATAATGATATTAAAAATATATTTTGTTCTGAATAAACATAATTATTTTACAATACAACAAGAACGTACAATATTACATGAGATATTTTGTGAAAACATGAAATCACCGAATGTTATTAAATGTAAGAAATTTGAACATAATATATAATTATTATTGTTTGTTTTGTGTACCACACGAAAAGCAAATGAATGATATTAAATAATATTGTTAAGTCCAGGCACGTATTAAAAAATAGGAGCGGTGTTATTAAAATAAAAAAAATATAATACAAAGCGAAAAAGTAGATAGTGTTTTGCGGTAGAGCTGGAAAGTGATTAAATATAGAAAATAATATCATGATCACTCACGTTAACGTTTTAAAATATTTTACTCACGCACAGTGGGTTGAAATCAAACATTTTTGCGCGAAATTTTGCTTCAAGTCAATTTTCAAATCATTTTAATGTTATCCCGCGTATTTGAAAGGTAAGTAGTTTCTGAAAATTACCTCTAGAATAGTCAATTCACCTTCTAATTACCCTTTCATCCCGTTAAATCTGAAAAATCGATTAACCTAAAAAAGACCTGTAATGATTTACCTTTTTTGGAACCACACTATGTATTTTAATATACATACATATATAGGTATGTAAGTTTAGATGTGTATTATTACTTATAATATCTTTCAAAAATTGTCTTTTTCCTCTAAATATTAACAGCGAAGATATAAAAAAAATCGAATTTAAGACTCAGCCTGTACATATATAAATATATTCACAAATATTTACACATACTATGTAATAATTATTTTTTTGTGCATATATTATCTTACTTTATTTTTTAATTTATGAATTTATTGTTTAATTGATTTTTCAGATTTAAGGGGATGAAATGGTAATTCAACTATTCTTGGGATAATTTTCAGAAACTACAACTACTTACATTTCAAATGCGAGTGATTACATTAAAATTGGTTAAAAATTAGCTTAAAGCGACATTTTGTGCAAAAATGTGTGATTTTAACCCACTATGCGGCGGGTCTGACTTATTTATCGATACAATTTTTGACTATTCGGTAATATTGGAATGAATGTGACAAATTTTAATCTGCAAAAATGTTTTATTTTTCCTTTCCGATTTCAAAAATTTTCGGAAAGTTAATTTTAACAAATAATATTTATAATAGGTTAAGTTACAGTAAAATATATAATTACAAAAAACAGAATAGGTTCAAAAAAATCATTCATCAATTAAAATTGGTACATACCTATACAATGTACATAGATAGTTTTATACCTACATTTTAAGAAACCGATGAGTGTAGTCTACTAACAATATAGGGATAGTTTGACAGGGAGTGAAAGATGTGAAAAACGCTTAAAACGCCTGCAATCTTTGATTTCAAAAACTACGCCGATTTTTACGAAATTTTGCACAAGTGAAAAAACATTTTATTTGAAGTAAATCAGTTAGTTTGTAACTAATTTTTTTGTTCAAGCATATGTGTATTTTTTACACTTATTACACTTACTTTTATTATTATAATATTCATTACACATTACATAAAAAAATATGATAGCAAACGGGTTAAAAATTCATAAAAAATATACATATTAGGTATTATATACATTATTTTTTATTAATTAGTAGTAATATTTAAAAAAAAAAACGTAACTGAGTTGTTAATTTTATTATCTGCAACTTAGTTGCATTCAATTTTAATATTAAATGCAAATATCTGCAATATTAAAAGTTAAAACGATCGCATATTATTTCTTTATAAGTTTCCGTAATTTCTATTTTATATAAAACATTTTGTTTAAAAAGTTTGTATTGAATAATAAAACTAGGTCTTGTTTTTTTTCCAGATACAAAAAGATTCTACAAAGAGGATACAATGTGCTCACATGAAACGGCAGGCGTAAACTTGAGAGTAGCTTGTATGTGGGATGATATATAACTCGGTTAAGAAATGTAACGCATAAATCAAAGCAAGTTGCAAGAGAATCAAGCAGCCATGAACGAAAGCGAAAACTCTGTTGAAGATCCTTTAGGATTGGAATCGTATCTTTATAGTTGGGAAAACACAATAGAGACAAATTCAGAGTTCCCTGTATTCTCAAACAGTTCAGAATCTACTTGGATAACTAATGAAACTAATAACACGATCACATCTGGCCATGATTTAACCCTGTGGAGCCAATGGAACACAGTAGGCCAAGATAAGGCAGTATTGGTGTTCTTTTTGTTTTTGTTTTCAGTAGCAACAGTTTTCGGAAACACGCTAGTTATTTTGGCGGTTATAAGAGAAAGATATCTACACACAGCTACGAATTATTTTGTTACATCTCTCGCGGTTGCTGATTGTCTTGTTGGTTTGGTTGTGATGCCTTTTAGTGCATTGTACGAAGTTTTAGAGCACACCTGGTTCTTTGGGACAGATTGGTGTGATGTATGGAGATCTTTAGATGTACTGTTTAGTACTGCTTCGATTTTGAACTTGTGCGTTATATCTTTGGATAGATATTGGGCTATAACTGACCCATTCACATACCCAATGAGAATGAGCCGAATGAGAGCGGCTCTACTGATTGCAGCTGTTTGGATTTGTTCGGGAGCTATTTCGTTCCCAGCTATTGTTTGGTGGAGAGCTGTTAGAACAGAAGAAGTACCAGAATTTAAATGTCCTTTTACCGAACATTTAGGTTATTTGGTATTTTCTTCAACAATTTCATTCTATTTGCCGCTATTTGTGATGGTGTTCACTTACTACAGAATTTATAAAGCCGCTGTGGTGCAGACGCGGAGTTTAAAAATAGGAACTAAACAGGTTATGATGGGCTCAGGAGAATTAGAACTGACACTCAGAATTCACAGAGGTGGGACAACAAGGGTAAGACACGAGTCTGAAACGATGTTTCCAGAAGATGAACCTTTAACTGCTGCTCTTCATAATAATGGGCTATCGCGGATGGCATCAACTAGAATGGTTTCTGGAACGCACCATGGAAAGAACTTTTCCTTAAGTAGAAAGTTAGCTAAGTTTGCCAAAGAGAAGAAAGCGGCAAAGACGTTGGGTATTGTGATGGGTGTATTTATTGTGTGTTGGTTACCGTTTTTCGTCGTGAACCTGCTGTCTGGGTTCTGTATGCAGTGCATCTACAACGAGGAGTTAGTATCTGCAGTGGTCACGTGGTTGGGATGGATTAACTCCAGTATGAATCCGGTCATTTATGCTTGTTGGAGCCGAGATTTTAGAAGGTTAGTAATTTTTTTCTACTTTAAAACATAATTTTATTTTCCAATGTACTTTTCTATAACTGTATTATTAACGTTATTTGAACTATAAAGTTTTTAATTACGGAAATAATTGTAACAAAAATGAATAAAATTTTTCACAATTAGTAGTTTTGGAAAGTAAGAGGTATATTTTTGTTCGAAAAACATTTTGATCGTTTTGTTGGATTAACGTCCGTTATTTTAACAATTATAAAATATGTACATGTATGTAACATAACCATGTATATTTATGTTAGCTACTACATTTTTGAGGTTTTAATTCATCCATTGACTGCATTAATTACTATCATTACTTGACTTTTCAATAATTGGAATGTTCATTAACAATTTAAACGTTTTATGATTCATTAAAAATTACTGAGAAAATATAATTATAACTAAGTAATAATAGTCAGCAGAGTAGTAACTAGATGAAAAGTAATTTCAAGCTTGATTGTATTACTTCATAAAAACGCATCTTCACGTAATACACTTATTAACTATTAATATTTTCATCACTTTATTCTACATTTTTTTGTTTGTTTTCTTATTCTTTTGTACGGTATGTTTTCATTTTAGTTTATTTTTGGGTTAGGTAAATAAATCTAGATTTCACTTATATGTAATACCAAAACATATTCTGTCACAAAACTACTAGGAATATATTATATGCAAATGCATCAAGGATAAGGTTTATGACCTTTCTGATATATTTAATGAAATATGCACGGTGAATAAAAAGCAAAGAACATTGATTTTATAGTTTTAAAAAATAATTTAATAAAAAATGTGTTTTTTTAACAAATAATTGGTAAATGAATATAATTTCAATTTTGACGTCAAGCATAACAAATCTATTTTAAATAACAGTTTATATATTTTTTATTGTACTTTTTATTGTTAGTCTTTACTGTCCTCTATTTATCCTTGTTTAATATCACATAGTTTGAAATCCTTAATTTTGGGAAAAATGATTTTGAAAAAATAATTCTTTTTAAATATTCATTACATACCATCATGGTTAATTACTAATTGAGTTATGCAATATTTTCCAGTTAAGTTAAACAAATTGTTCTTAAAATACAATGCAATTGTTAAAACTAAGTAATTGTAAAGTAAGTCATATGTCTGAATCATGACATCGACATCATATAAAAAATAATTTCCAATAAATGTAGAAAATATAAACAACAATTTTTCAAAAAGAAAGATTACTTTTTATTCGTCAGTATAAGATTAAATGTAGTTTCTTACATGGCATATTTAAGAAATACAATACATGGAAGTCATGGAACATTTTTTTTATTTGGGATATATTTGTAGATAACATTTACGTCAAGGTAAACACCTAACTTTTAGTACGAAACCATAAAAAAATGTTGAAATAATATAGAAAGCTGTTTTTGTCTTGAATTTATTATTATGTTTTGACTATAAATATAACTAAACAAGAAAAGTTTTTCACCGATCTCAAGGTCCATAGAAAATCGTTCTTTAATATTTCCTTGAAGTTATGTATAATATATTAATTTCATAGTCAGCTAACTCTGCTAAAAGTTTTCTTGCCTATACATTTATTTAATATTCACATATTTTTGGTGGCTGACACTTCTTTTAAAAAAAGTATTTTTATCAACAATATTGGCATTGAAAAGTTGAAAGCTATATTATACATATATCTAAAGTAGGTATATTATTATCATCAAAAAAGTAAGTTTTAATGTATACGTGTCAAAGTTTTATCAAAACATTTGTACGATTTTTTTTATTTTTTAAACGAAGATAATTTAACAATAACGTATAGTTTAAATTAAGAAATCGCTTTTGTCGGGATTGAATAGTTCTAGGTTAAACGGTTTAGTCGCTCCAATAAGGCTGTGAAAAACAGTGTTGATTCCATAAGTTTTCCGATTTTGGTACGGATCACTAAAAATGTATTAAATAGGTAGTATACATGTACATTGTACATGTATATTATATTCGCAAGTTTGGGAGGACAGATACGATTACAGTGGTACCTCGACATACGAGTGCCCCAACATACGAGTTTTTCGAGATACGAGCCGGTGAGCGAGTGATTTTTTGCTTTGAGTTACGAGCGAAATTCGAGATACGAGTTCGGTTTAGTTTAGCAGTTAGTAACAGTTGTAGTTAATTTATTTTTAAAACCATGGATCGGAAGAAAGACCACTAAAAGATATCTAATTTATTTCTTTACATTCTCTTTTTTTGTTTTTGTACAATAAATATTTGTCATTTATAAATACGTTTTTATTATTCAAAACCACGAAACAAAAATAACTGGGGTGACATTTTGGGGGTTGGATCGGAAAATGGTAGTTCAATTGTTTTGTATGGGGAAATTTGCTTTGAGATACGAGTAATTCAAGATACGAGCAAGGTTGCGGAACGAATTAAACTCGTATGTCGAGGTACCACTGTATATCGTATTTTCGTATCATATAAGTTAATATTATCCAAGTTTCGTGACTATGGTATTGACCGAACGATATTGTCTGATATCTGAAATGTATGTGTATATAAATAGTTTTAATACATTTAAAATTAGGTTACTTACAATTATGTCTCAATAAGACAAAAGGAACATTTCAAAACCATTTCCGATAATTAACTACGATAACAGAGATTTTACCATCTAGCACGTCACCGGAAACCTACATATTATGTTTATCTATGGTCAATTAGATATTGTAATTGGATATCCCTTTTATCGGCAGTGTATAAATTATTGCTTTTTGCCGCAAACGATATACTCAGCGTTCCAAACAAGCTCGCTTACAGAAAATTTCTATACATCTCGTCGGTACATGTAAATATACCTACATATATTAATGACGTACTTAGGGAGATTTGAAATATGTTTTTTATATATTGTAGACACGTAAAACTAAATGATATTTTTTTGTTCAAATGATTTTGATTTTATTAGTATTATTTTTATAATTGAAATGTGAACAATCGATTGTAGGAATTTTGGGTGTGTATACTTCGGTCTTCAATGGGTATTAAATTGTGTAGGTTACATTTTAAGTGTGTTAATTGTGCATGTTGAGGGAAGGTTTTGTCTTATACATATAATTAAAGTTCCATGAAATTAGCGCATAAAAAACGTGTAAATGGAGCAATATAAAGCCGTGTAAAAATAGGTATTTGTTTTATATTCTCAAATATTTTACTCTTGGTGAGATATTTTTTAACAGGTGTCTATCAACAACAAAATTTTTTTTTTATTTATAATCACAGAAATTCACTCTGTAGTGCACTTTGAACATGTGTTTAACAAAGATATGGAATAGATCACCATTCATTCTTTCTCTTTTTACCAACAGTTTGATTTTTCGGCTGACTCATCTACTCTATGTTATATTATCTCTATGGGAATACCCGAGTTCTTGTTTCTAGTAGCTTAGTGAACATATAAAACTTTTTAAACCACGTAAAAGTGAATCCGCGTAAATGGAGGGATTACTTATATAAATGATTATAGATGATATCATAACATAGTTATTATGTTACACGGACAAAATGTAGGTTACAGAAAAATCACTATGCTATAAGTTAAAACAGCTTCTCAATATTCAAAAATGTTTCCAGTGATGCAGTTTAACGCTGATCCTTCATGCGCTGATCATATGATTTCTGATAGTTCAATAGCATTACTATAAAGTTATATTTAATTGCACTTTATATAAGATAGTATTCACTTTGTACATCGAACATAAATTTTAATATTTTTTATCTATTTTTAATCGTTTTAAAATATAGAAAATCACATTAAATATCAAATTTATTGGAGCGAAAGGAGGTTGGTTAGTTTTTAGATTAGGTTGAAATATAGAAAATCACAAAAAATATATCGAAAATATGTAAATTTTAAATCTGAGAGGTCTTGTTTTAGGTTTAATTTATTTGTTTAGTGTTGAATAAATTAATTTTTCGTGCAGTATATTTGTTATAAGTGAAAACGATTAAATAAAAAGTGTTTATTATAAAAAAGTGCATTTAAATACAAGGCGTTACTGTACAATATACATAATGTATATAAATAAGCGTAGTTTGCCAATTTATATGCCTTTTATTTATTTATCTTTCACTTGTATTTAAAGCATATTTTTGTTATTATTATAATCTCATTATTTGAATTTTCTGCTTTCGCAAAATAATTAAATTTTCAGATTTCACTAATACTGATTTCCCATTTTATTCTAATTGCACTCCTGATGCAATATCAATCTTTTGCGAATCGTTGCAGGCTAACCAACATATACTTTGTTGCAGGATAGCCAACATAAATTTCCCATGGTTTTATTTAGTCCGGCGTGAGATTGTATGTTATTATATAAAAATATAATGAGATTGTATGTATTATATAAAGTCGATATTCTCGTAATTGAAAATAAACAAAAAACATAATTACAGCTGTATGGCAAACTCCTGTAACTAAAATATTGTTATTGGAAATTTGATTTATGTGAATATGGTTTATACCCACGGTGTTCAAATGACTACTTTAAATAAAATGTTTCTGCAGCCGAAATTTTTTTCATTGGGATGATTCTTGGAAGTGTTCCGAGTGTTTTTCTATAAAAATCAAAAAAATCCGTAGAGCAGTTTTTGAAAAAAATTAAAAAAAAATTTTTTTTTACAAATGTTTGAAAAAACAAAATTATATTGTATGAATATCTAAATATATAAGTGTAAATACATTTTTTTCATAAATATATATGTAGAGAGAGACAACAAAAAAGAAAAAAAATACAGTAGACGTTCCAAACTGTGAACCGCGCCGGCATAATTAATCAGTTCTATTACACTGGCCGATACCCATTTTGCTGCAAGGTATAGAACTTTTTGAGGTAAATTTAGGCATGCTGAATCCAGAAATGACCACCATTCTGCTCAATCAGCTCTTTTTTGCGATATTGCAAAGAAAAGATTTTTCGATATGCGAACATTCAAATTCGTATCTATACCTATATATTTTTTAAATCAAATACTTCAACCTTGTGAATAAAAAAACGAATTGAAATATGTATTTTTCTGAGTTTCGAAACGAAAATCAACGACACTGTTTTACAAAATTAAATATATATATATATACAAAACTTTCTTGCCAATAATAAAAAAAAATTATTTAACGAGCCATACATACGCCAGGAATGGAACTATCAATTTTGACACACGCAGTTTGTTTTAGTATACCATTTCGCCAATTTTTATTCGATTAAGTTAAAATTTTAATACAATAAAGATGGAAGATAAATCTATAAATTTAGTAAATTGTATTAAAATTGGACAAAAATTGTTTGTATAACAGCACTTTGAATTTTGAAAATTGACTAATTTTGGCTGAAAAATCGATTTATCTTCGTTTAAAACATAATTTTCGAAGGGATAACGTTATGGATGTGTATAATTTAAGGTTTTTTAGTTAAATAAGGACCCATAGCTATACATTTTGAATGATCTTTGGTTGAAGTATTTGATTTAAAAAATACATATATAGGTATACGAATTTGAATGTTTGCATATCGAAAAATCTTTTCTTTACAATATCGCAAAAAAGAGCTGATTGAGCAGAATGGTGGTCATTTCTGGATTCAGCATGCCTAAATTAACCTCAAAAAGTTCTATACCTTGCAGCAAAATGGGATCGGCCAGTGTAATAGAACTGATTAATTATGCCGGCGCGGTTCACAGTATGGAACGCTTACTGTATTTTTTTCTTTTTTGTTGTCTCTCTCTACATATATATTTATGAAAAAAATGTATTTACACTTATATATTTAGATATTCATACAATATAATTTTGTTTTTTCAAACATTTGTAAAAAAAAAAAAAAATTTAAATTTTTTTTCAAAAACTGCTCTACGGATTTTTTTGATTTTTATAGAAAAACACTCGGAACACTTCCAAGAATCATCCCAATGAAAAAAATTTCGGCTGCAAAAATATTTTATTTAAAGTCGTCATTTGAACACCGTGTACCATTTTATGTTTACCTTGCGTCATTGAATATTATTATTATACCTACTGACAATGATCAATCTTGAGATTTCTAAAGAAAACAAAAAAATACTGTAACGGTTTTGGGTTCTTATTTCTTTAAATATTCTATTTATCCTTTTATCGGCTAGGCAGAATAACCTATAGGTGACTAGAAACGTACACTTCTACAGTTAATAAAATAAATTTAATTATAGCAATAACTCTATTTTATCACAAAGATTCAACATATTATAAATATCCTGTTAAAAACAAATAACAAAATTAATATTACCCTAGAATACATCTGAAACATCTACGTTAATATTTAAATATCATTCAAATCATTTAAAACACGTTACTTAAACACTATTAATGGCGAACACTTTTAATAACAATTTAAACACTATATTATAATAATCAAACACTATTTAATATTACTTATTTCTAGTTGACACTTCAATTTTAACTTTATGAGTCGCTACCACAAAGCCTCACTTTTCTCCTTGGTGTGAATTACAGCACTAAGGAGGATTTGTGCTATTTTACTGATTTGACTAGCACTGAACACTTTTCATCTTATTGTGCTAATCTAGGCTCTCTGTACTAACGACTGACTAGATTTTATCTCACTATTTCTTATTTTCGACAAGTATTGCGTAACATCCCTTTTTCCAAAATTGTTATCAATAAAACATAAGCAAGGGATTACGCACTACTAATTGCTATCGATTACGATTATTCAAAACAAGTGTTATGAATAACGCTACAATACTTTTTTGATTACTTATAAATAGTATAGCTATTTTGTGACAAGACAAAATATACAATTTCATATGCGTTTACATTTTACGACTTTTTATTAGTATTTCATTTTAAGAGCACAGTTTTACTTCTTTTTTTATACATACATACATATGTATATAAAATGTACTGCTTAATAAAGAACAGTTATCATGAAAACTTGAGATTTCAACGGAATTACATGTTTTGAGGATCTTTGAACCGAGGGAAATGTAAATTCTACCAAATTTTTCTACAGCTTGCATATATTTTTCTTTACTGCTTATATACATCTTTTGAACAAAACATCAACTAATAATAGATATGTAGGTATAATATTATATGTTATACTTATGTATCGTTGTATAAATCTTCATTATCTATGTAATGTTGATAGACAGCTATTAATAATTGTAGGCACATTTGAATTTAATACAGATTTATAAATTTATAGAGCTATGAATAATTGATGCGAATAGTTTGGAAACAATGTTTCTATTCCAAATCCAAAGTGGATGTTGTACGTAGTTGTCTAGAATTTATAGTAAGTTAGATTTTACGTCGTAAATAGTGATTATTTTTATTACACACAGTACCTATATGAACGAATTGGTACTAACAAAACATTTATATTATGTACATTGTATTTTAGTAATACTATCGGTTGTAGTTTATAGATTCCTTATAAAAATCTTATTAAGAATCTATATACAAATTTATATACATAAATACCGGCAATGGCGCAACAGTACTATAAAACTATATAAATCATTAAAAAAAACTTCGAATATACAGACTGTCCCATTTTAATATATCATCCCGCGATTTTTTTTATCTATCAATTAAATAAAAAAATGTTTCAAGTAAAAGTTGTTTGGTTTTGAGGAAGAACCAAAATGGTGTTATTAATTTTTGATTTTTTTGGCGTCTTACAGGTCAAATAGGGCCAATATTTTTTTTTCAAATGGAAACTTAAATTTTGTATTACGGCATCTTATTTTATGGAAGAAAACAATAATTTTTCGTGTGACTTTTTCTTTGACATTAAACAAAATAATACGAGATTTAAAACTTTCATGATTTTTTTAAACAGATAACGTCAATTTTAGTGGAAATGCGCGAAAAACAAAAAAATGTTTATTTTGATCTGATAGAACTAGGAAAATGATTTCAAATTTTTTTTAATTAACTTTTTTTTATTTTTAATTTAATATTTTGAAGAGCAAAAGTTAAAAAATCTTAATATAATGTTCCTAGTCATATCAGATTAAAATAAACATTTTTTTACACTTTACCTCAAAAGTTAATGGTTTTCGGTAAAAAATTAGTGAAAATCTGATATCTAAAATTATTTTGTTAAATATTAAAGAAAATAGTTTTACCAAAATTTATTTAAAACAAAAGCTACTTATTTTTTCCATACTAATAAAAAATACAAACAAATAAATTTTATTTGAAATTTTTTTTTATTTAATTGATAAATAAAAAAAAATTAGGGGGTGATAAATTTAAATAGGACTGTATATTATGTTTGTTATAAAGTCTGATATAACGTGTTAAAATTACAAATCACTCCACTTATTTACTTAGCATTTATTTTTTTATTGGCCTTCCATAAAAAAAATATTCAAAAAAAATATTGTCAGGACTCTTTTTTTAATCTCCCAAGCATTCAATTACAGTGCTTATTGTAAGTAAAGTATGTAGTTACATTAAAAACACCAGTATCTAAAACGCATATATTAATATTGCAATTGTCTGCACAATCTAGAGTAACATCTATTTGATGTAAATAAGAGTCTTCTTGATTTTTGCAATGGGAATGAAAATAATAATATAGTAGGTACTAATTCTAAATTATAATTATAAAATTAAATTATTTATTCAATTAAAGGGGTGTAATTTACTTAACGATTTATTCAAATTATTTGAAAGTTTAATACGCACAAATAAATAATACAATATATACATACAGAAAATTTTAAGACTTACCTGAAGTTTAAGTGATATCAAGTTCCAGAGTACTATGTCACCAAACTCCAAAACTAGCTGTTTTTCATTCGATCGTTACTTGTACAAATCGGTGAATGTTTTTAAAGCCAAATGATAAATTCAAAGAACGGTTCGTGTATTTTCTAGAGTTTATTTTCATAGACAGCTAAAAAAGAAACTTGTATGTAGTCCATTGAATATTTGAATTTTATTATCAGCTTGTACAGTTTCGTACTAACTTAACAATTTTATCCAGATATTATAAGAACAAAGGTTTAGTCTTGTAATACTAAATCAGTTTGAATTATATTAAGACAGACAACCCAGACAGTTATATTCGTTTTTTTTAATTTCAAAAGAATATAAGATTTGGTATTCTAGTTATTATAAATATGAGCTTATTAATAAAAAACTATTTGTTCATTTTTGCATTTTTTTAAAAGCAATACAGACTTATACATTTACTCAATCTCGAGATTTCAAGATTGAATTATTTTAAAATTCCGAAATCCTAAGATTCCAGGATTAGAGTTAGAAAATTGTAACGAAAATTTGCATACTTTTGGTTTTATGTATATTTTTGTTGATTTGCAGTTGCCATTATACAAGTTTACTTTAAAATTATTTAAATCTTATTATTATTCACGTTTGATCTTAATTTCAACCAATGAAATATAAAGCCTGCTGATAAAATAATACTTTCTATTTGTGCTCTTATCAGAAGAAGGTATACTAAATAAATATACTGTATATAAGCTGGCTATTTATTTATTTATTTTTAAGCAGTTCGATACTTTAGAAAATGTGTAACATTTTCACGTTATAACGAGTCGTTATAACGGTAACCATAGGGCGGACAAAATTTCTTCGTTATAACTTTTTTTTTATTTATCAATAACTTAAGCATAAGTAGATTTATATATAAAATAAATATTTTATTTAGCTAATGAAATATTGTTGAGATAATGACATTGTACTCACATTATTCCTTTTAATAGCCTGAAGATGTTTCTGTGAATCAGAAGCTCGCTTATATTTTTGCTTATTACATTTTTTGACGTTTAGAAAATTTAGTTGTTTTTATTTATTATCAAGTCAGCATCTTGAAAAATTTTCGTGGTAATAAAATTTATCTTTTTCGTCACCCATAATTTAAAGGTAAATATATTTAGTAAATTCATAATATTGTAGTATTTAATTATTATTATAAGTTTTACATTTAAATATTAGAAAAATGAAATGATAGAATCGTTAGTTAAAATTCATATACGGTGAACGGATCAACTGAAAAGATTAAAATGATTAAAAGATTCAAACAACTCATGCGAGCCAGTGAATCAAACCATACTACTGATCAACTAGTAACCGAACGAATCAATAAGATAGAATCATTTTACTGAACTGATGTATGAAATATAATAACATAAATCTTTATTCAATGAACTGATGGATACAGAGTAGAATGCGTCAATAACATAAAGGAGAGTCCATTAATTAGTTTTTAAAATTTTCGCCCCTTCCTTAACCTCTTGTAAAGATCTGTAAGTATACGATGACTCCCATATTCTAACGTCAGTTTTTTTATATGTCTATGTATAGTAGTAATCGTAGCAATATTGATAAATAAAAATTTCATTTTGAGATCAAATTATAGGTTGAAATCCTGGTATTCGGGAACTAACGGTTGTAATACCTTAAATGCTACTTATAAATATTTGTTTTTGTACATTAGTACATACCTCTATTATCTACAAGGGAATGTGAGCCATTAGATACTATTTCTGACATAAAACGTAAATTAATGTAATTTATGTATTTTTAATATGCACCGTAACGTATGCTTTTATTCATAATTGCTAAGTTTACTGGAAGCATATAATTACCAAGAAACAACATATTTGAAGCAAAATTTACACTTACACAAATCCATCCCTGAATATTTCAAACGAATCGCTTGTATCAGTTCTTTGAATCAGAGACAACTCTGGCTGTGTGTTGAAAACTTTACGCGTCCATTTGATTAAAATATATTTGCGAAATAAGCAAACTTTTAGTAATTTGCTTGTATTTGCTGATTATACAAAAATATCAAAAGAAAAACGTGTCTCTATCATCTCGCAAAGAATCAAAGGAAACGGATTGTTGATGAAAAGTTTCTCTGTGTGTGGGAGGGTGTAAAAGAGTTTGGGGGAGAGGGTTGTTTCATATTTATTGATAACTTGTCTAATCAATGATTCTGATATGGTTAAGTTTATCAGTTTTAATAAATCATATAGAAATATCTGCCATGGGTGCCACGGGACTTTCTTATACGTATTACAGACAGTGAACAGTGTACGTGATTTTTTTTTAAAGATATTTCTGACAAACTAATAAAATATAGAATAAAATGAATGGGACATAAACTAAAGAAATATTATTTTATACATTATGTATCGAACGAATTTTGTTTAACGTAATTACTAAGACGGAAACGGATGTTTACTCATCATTTTTTTAATTTTCGATTTATTTTTGGAATAAGACAAAAATGTTTTGGACAAGAAATGTCGAGCATGTTATTATCTATAATTTATTCCCCATATATTTTTTGCCTGAATTTTTTAATTATTTAGAATAACACACACTATTTACTCTCAGTATTACGTATAAGAAATGGCAAACACGTACACGTATCAGTCTCTGTAATACGTATAAGAAAGTCCCGTGACACTCATGGCAGTTATTTTTTCTCTGTTATGAACCATTTGAAATGTATATAATTAAAAACATTTAATTTGTTTTTTCGAAAAAATGAATAGAACATAAATTATAGATAATAATATTACCTACAATTTTCAACTTAACTATTTTTCTCTAATTCGCACTGTTTCAATGTAATTCGAAATATTCAAAAATCGATCTAGGTAAATATCCGTATCCGCGGTTGTAAGATCGTTTTCAAAAATATGAGGGTTTTTTCCCCACACAAAAATTAATTTTAAGTATAAAATTTCACCCTTCTGCGATTTTTCATTAGTGAGTTAGCGCGTCTACAGGAAAGGTCAAAATGTATAATTCGATCAAAATCCGGATTTCGAAAAAAATCGGCTTTACAATATCTACTTACTTATACTATAGGTATGTATATTTCATATACATGTGTATAAGAAAGTAAAAATAGATTATAGAGATAGAAAAAATGCTTGATCGACAAAAATCATTAAATACTATTAGTCCACTGCAATTAGATATTTCCACTAAATCGGGCCTCTATGAACCGATTTTAATGAAACCTTTTGCATTTGGATTGTTTCGATGGATAGGTCAAAGTTTAAATTTTCAAACTTTACGCTAGGCCCTAATAATTTGTTTAGGACCATTCCAATAAAGAGCCACCAATGAGGTATGCAGTGACCTCTCAGATTTTGTTTAAATTTTCATATGTGATGTAAGCAATCAACAGGTAAATATATTCAGTAAAATTTTTGCGATCGGACATGTCGTTTGCCCGTTGTGAGTGACGAAAGTCGTCGCGCGACGCTTATTAGACCATTTTAAGTCTGCTTTACTGTTGCCTTGTAGTTACACAATTAATTCTAAAAAGTACATGATTGTATTACACAAGGGCTAAACTAATGATATGAGTAATTAGATCCTGGCATTAAGTATTCAGAGTGCCCCATCTCCCGCAATATCCTTAGCTCTATGTATAGTACAGTTAATCTGCCGTAGATAAAATGGTAACTGTGAATTTTTTATACGTAGTCACATACATATAGTTACCATTTTATCTACGCCAGATTAACTGTACTATACTCAGAGCTAAGGATATTGCGAGAGATGATTCCTACTGAATTATGTTGTAGTATATTGGGACTTTATCGTATATTAATTACAACCCCAACAAATATTTTTTTCCTGGAAAATTTACAGATCTAAAGTTTAGTAAAATTTTATCAGTTTACGGGGTCTAAGGGGCACTACATCACATATGAAAATTTAAACAAAATCTGAGAGGTCACTGCATACCTTATTGGTGGCTCTTTATTGGAATGGCCCTAAAAAAATTATTAGGGCCTAGCGTAAAGTTTGAAAATATAAACTTTGACCTATCCATCGAAACAATCCAAATGCAAAAGGTTTCATTAAAATCGGTTCATAGAGGCCCGATTTTATCATTTCGATGTTTTTTAGTCTGATTGCAGTGGACTATATAATATATACTATTAATTATATATCTAACAATATTATTATATTTCTCTTATATGTAATATTAGCGGCCCGCTCGCGGTTTCGCCTGTATTGTTTTTACTTTGATGAACTAATTTCAGAAAATTTCCTCTTAGTGGATGCTTACATCATAAAAGGAAGATACACTTACAACTGCACGTTTCTAGATTCATAGGTTTGAGTTGATGTGTCAGTCACTCCGAACTTTTATCTTTATGCTATGATATGCACATATATATCTATTATAATAGATATGAAAAATTATTATATTGTTATTGAGGTTTGAGGCAGATTGTCTTACATTATTTGGCGAGGAAATGATATTTGGCGATTTTGTTAATTTCATACAGTTAAGAAGGAGTAGAAATAACAATTTTGGACTATATTGTAGCCTAGTACATTTTTAAACAAAATCTTTTTGTTTTAAATTTTTGTATGACTTTTGCGTTCAAATAGACCAGCATATTGACGGTCGGTTCCAAAAATCTTTAAGGAATATATTTTGTTAACTATTTCATTAACGATAACAATATTGGTTTAAATCATTTTTGTCTTACGATAAGGCACATTCTAAATATGTCTATTGTAGATTTTTATTTTTTTTGTAATTTTTATTTTTCTACCTGTACAAAGTTACCGGCACTTCATCTTGCAAATCATCTCACCTGTAGAATATTAATATTTAGCGACTTAATAATGAAACTATGATATGATTATTTGACAAGTAGTGATATATTTTTTTGTATTTTTGTATGATGTTTGTTTAACATGACACAATATTATATTTTAAAATTCAAAAATAAATAATTATTAGTTATCAATAAATAACTATCAGCTCACGCTACCGTGTTTAATTTTATAATTAAATTAATACAACGATAATCTGAGAGCGATAATAGAAAATATCACGTCAACTGGTTTCATATCAGAAAAATTAATGTAAAAAGGTAAAATGTATGTAAAGACTCGTCCTTGCACGATAGGATAACCTTTTTTAATAATAGTCAATACAAATGGATAATGTGTGCAGTGGTTTATAGTAAATTTTTATTGTAATTATATTTCATTTACATTTTTTTATCTATCATAATTTGTTAAATTAAAAAAATGTATATTGATACATTCAGAGACGTGGCTTTGATCCCTAACTCCTTCCATGGGTGCGCCACTGTCTGTAAGATACGTAGAAGTTCAGTTTGAGATCGGATGTTCAAATGAGTTATTACGAGTAGAGCGGAAACGACAAAAACCGAACGTGTCTGTTCTAACACCATGGCAAATGTAAGTAATCGAATATGTATTCACGACTGGTTTTTTACTCGACTGCGGTTCATGCAATTAAAAATTAGGTATTAATTAAAAAACAAAAATTCGAACGTGAACAGTATTAATTGAGTAAATTTAAACAAAAAAAGAAGACAATTAAGTTGCTGCCTTCTAGATCTGTTTAGGTTAATGAAGAATAGAAAAATAGCTTCCCTTGCTGGTGATCATTTTATTTGCAAAATTAAAATTGACCCTTAAAAATAAGAAAATTTTAACTGGGTGTTCAAACTCTTTAACTCCAAATTATATGAATTTATAAATACAAAAAATGGATCTTGCGGTTTGAAAAAAATCGTGTTATTTTTACCTTTTTTTAAATTTGAATTTAAAATCATTAATGATGTAAAAATAAATGTACTAGTTGAATATTACTAGAAATCATTATCTTTAAATATAAAAAGTTTTGTAATTGTCGCATTACCGCTAACCCCTAAACATGCAAAAAATTACATGCGCCGACACAGAAATATGTCTGAATTACTTAAGCAGGATCTAATAAAAATTCTTTGGAATGTGCTTTGAAAACTACCAATTAAAATGATAAACAAAGTTCAAAATATAAAAAAATAAATCAAAAATATTTAAGCATCAAATTCGTTTAAAGGAGACATTTGATATACGGAATGAACTATAAATATAGCACCATACATTTTTGCTAAGGAGTCAATAGAGCATATTCTGAAAAAAAATCACGCTGTATAATTGTATACTTTGTAAACGAAATTGCCTTGAGCACCCGATCTAATTAGTAATTTGTCAAATTTAGTAACAAGACCGGATTCTAATTTTAACCCCAGGGTTTATCAGCTACAGTTGTGCCATCACATATGTCAAATACTGTACCTCAAAATATACATACCTACATAGGTATATAGACATCTACTAGAATGAACAGTAGAACAGATTTACTGAGAGAGTACCTACAGTATTTAATTACACAAGCACACGAAAAAAAACAATGGTCTTGTCCACCAGACGAGACAGATATTTCTATACGTTTTTAGGATCGTTGAATCCGAATCCAGGGTTGGTTTTACTTGGCCAGGTCGCATTTTGTTCCTAGCCTAAAAAAGTGATGACATTTGAAATATTAATTGAAATACCCTAAAAAGAAAGTAATTATACGTTTTTAAAATCGCTGAGTCCATGTTCGGGGTCAGTTTGACTCAACCAGGCCTCATTACATTAAAACCACAAATGGTGATTAAAAAAAAACGAAAATTGTACCCTATTAATTTATTTTTGACGTCACAGGGGAAGATGAAAGTAAACTGGTGGACCTTTATTTTTTTTCGTGTCCCTGTGTTATCGATGATCTTCGAATTTACTCAATTAATATTGTTCGTGGCCAGTTACTTCATAATTTTTATTGAATGCAGTATTTAAAATATTATTGTACTATAATGAAATAATGCTATTTGTGTGTTGCATCGTTAGAATCGTAACGGTACAGTTTATAAGTTTGCCGTACCAATAAGGATAATATTGATTGATTGATTGATGATTGGTGCCGGCTAGATTGCTCTTTTTCCAACAAGTTAGTAGTGTTTTTTGCGTTGTCTTCAAGATGTGGGAATTAACAAGGATACACGATGGGAGAGGGTTTTACTGATGGGTCGATCATCTCAAGTTAACTAGTACAGAAGGGACAGGTACCTATAATAGTAATCTTGTTTTACATTAAATATTACTCACATCTTATCAGTAACAAAATTCTACAATTATAATAAAACGCTTTATGTAATGACAATATTAAAATACCTTTATTCGGTAATTTTCAGTGAAATAATCGTACAATGAAACTATTTTTGAGTTATACCAAGTTATACCTAATGAAAAAAGTATCTACCAATATTTTAAATGATTTTTTTTTCATTATGTATACCTTAAGCACTGGAGGAATGAAAAAAGTAAATCATAAATAATGGTTATTATTCCAGAATAGGTGTTGGTTTTTTAACCCTGATCATTAGAAATATTATAATTTACAAAACAAAATACACTGTAAAGGTGTTTTACAAAAATGTAATATTAAAAATAAAATGAAAATATAATAGAAAATCTCACTATTCCAGATAATACCGATCCATATATGTATATTGTATACTTTAATCCGAACTAATTGGAAAAACGTAATCTATAGTATCTATTTTATATTGTATTCTACGTAATTACGAATTTAGCGAATCGGCTTACAAAACACAAAATTAATGAATAGTAAATATAAAATATATAAAATCTAAATTAATAAGAGCATAGGTGGTCAACTAGATTTGAAATGTAATAAGTATTTACAATTGTTTTGCACATTATTATCTATTAATTTAACGGTATAGAGAACTTTACATGACTTCCATGCTCCATAAGTTTTTTCTCATATTTAAATGTATGTTTCGACATCTATAAAAAGTGTATTTTAGTTTTGGTTGAACTATAGTGATATACACCTCGCAAAGTTCCCTTGTTAGACGATATTAGGTACAAAATTTCGACTATTTCTAAAAACCTTTATACGATTAGCATCAAAAGTAATTCAAATCGGTGGTGCATTTTTAAAGTAGTTATCGTGAACGAAAGACAATTCTACACCGATAGACACACGCCCAACCGTCATGTGGAAAACAACTTTCTTTGCGTTTTGAAGACGGAGAAATCAAAATCTGCTTTTATCTTGGACACAAATTTTCGACGGTAGTACAATAATACTTCCATGTTTTTTTCAGAGCATGGAAGTAAAAATACTTGTATATAATTGTATTTATAGTTCCAGAGCTGATAACATATTTTTCTGCCCCATCTGAGCACTAGGCAGACTTACGGAAAACATTAATTCATGTGTTGTACATTATGGGAATAAAAGTCCCAACCTCGACACCCGGGGATAAAGGGGTTAAATTCCTTAATGAACATGTAAAGAAAAAGTGTATGTTTGCCCCATGTGAGCACAAATAAAATGACTTCAGGGAGTTAGTTTATGAAAAGTTAGATAGCGAAAGTGCAATGGGCAGACGCGTAGGGTGGGGATAAGGGGTAGGCAGACGCACTCAAACATGCAATATTTTTTTGAAAATTGCCCCATTTGAGCATTGCTGATTTTTTTAGGGATGACAGTTTTTGATCTGTAGATGACCGTAAAACAAAGGCAGACGCGTAGGATGGGGATAAGAGGTCGGCAGATGCCCCTAAACATGCAATTTTTTTTATGAAAATTGTCCCATCTGAGCATTGCTGAATTTTTTATGGATGATAGATTTTGATCTGTAGATGACCGAAAAAACACAGGCAGACACGTAGTGTGGGGATAAGGGGTCGGCAGACGCAATTTACAGTGGCAAAGGATTGTAACAAATTTAAAAAATGTATATCTCCGGTACTAAATATTGCACCGATGATAGCAAATATGTTTTAGGATCCTCTCAGTAAGAAGAAAATAATATGTCCCTTGTAATTTTTTGATTTAAAGCATCTGCCGACCCCTTAACCCCATCCTACGCGTCTCCCTTTGTTTTACGGTCATCTACAGATCAAAAACTGTCATCCCTAAAAAAATCAGCAATGCTCAAATGGGGCAATTTTCAAAAAAAATATTGCATGTTTGAGTGCGTCTGCCTACCCCTTATCCCCACCCTACGCGTCTGCCCATTGCACTTTCGCTATCTAACTTTTCATAAACTAACTCCCTGAAGTCATTTTATTTGTGCTCACATGGGGCAAACATACACTTTTTCTTTACATGTTCATTAAGGAATTTAACCCCTTTATCCCCGGGTGTCGAGGTTGGGACTTTTTTTCCCATAATGTACAACACATGAATTAATGTTTTCCGTAATTCTGCCTAGTGCTCAGATGGGGCAGAAAAATATGTTATCAGCTCTTGAACTATTATTCATTTCAGGATTCATAACTTTTAATTTGACCGAAATCAATGCCGACTTGGTAGCTACCTATCGATTTCTAAAACGATGTACATATAATTATAAACTTCACGAACACCCGGTGTCCCTCAAACATGTATATCACCACTGACAGAACAATTTGAACAAATTATATTCCAACATAAGATTGCTGCATGCATGCATAGCAGTGACGCAACACAGTTCGTTTTAGAGAGAGCTTAAAAATTATCTTCATTTTATAAATAAATTCTTTTATTTTGTACATACTCTATTGTACAACAGTGGCGTAGCTAAAAAGGTCGGAATTTTTGTTAAATATATTACGTTAGTTAAAAAAGTTATTATAATTTTTATTATTATAGTATACTATATTATTTATATTTTTGTCGTGTGTAATTTTTACCCTGTAAACGATTTTTTTACCCTGCACTTTTTATTATTTATTTTTTTTCCAATCAAAATAAGTAAAAACACAATTTAATTATAATTTTTACTTTTTATAATGGTAAAAATAGTTTCCAACAGAATCAAATGGAGACAATGAGATGCTTAAATGATTTCGCATACTGTAGATTCTAAAGTAATATAGGTCATTCCATAAATAACTGCACACCCTTTTTGAAATTGTCACCGATTTTTTTTATTTTAACATATGTTTTAGTACTAGCTTAGAGAAAATTTTAAACGGTACTTAAAGTTCGAAAAACTTTCTCCCCCCAAAAATATCGACTTTTGAAAATTAGACGTACTTTTTTTTGCAAACGAAATATCTCAAAAACTATCAAAGATAGGTTAAAACTACAAGATATCAATTTTATGTAAAAATGTATGAAATTTATTAAAAAAAATATTTCGCTGCACAAAATTATTATTTAAATAATTTTTTTTTATTTATAAAATTTTAATTGAAAATTTGGGAGACATGTCAACTCTGAATTTTAAAAATAAAAATATATGTTATAGATTATTCATTCCTGAGTACACTCCACTTTGAAAATTTATGAACATATGAAAACTTTTCGAAATATTAATTTTTTTAGGTGACGGCGCGCGAGTATCACCGCGCTGCGCTCGCGTTTACTTAGTTGCAACACCACACGACTGTGTCAGAGTGCTCTGCATTTACTGCAAATAACTATATTATTGGTTATTTTATAAACATTTTCTAATATTTAACTGATTTCAGTATATTTATGGATATAATTTAAATAATCATATAATGAAAATTTCACTTATGTCGGATGAAAACAAAAAAATTATTTCGTGAAATATATTTCATTTTAAATATAAATTATCTTCAAAAATATAATTTCCAAACTTTTTTTTATAAATCTTACATCAAGTAAGTTATTATTGAATTATGAAATTTATTAGTTAAATAAATATTTATTCTATTTTGGATATTTGAGAGACATGTTAACTCTGAATTTTAAAAATAAAAATATATGTTATAGCTCAATCATTCTTGAGTACACTCCATTTTGAAAATTTATGAACATATGAAAACTTTTTGAAATATTAATTTTTTTAGATGAGGGCGCGCGAGTATCAACGCGCTGCGCTCGCGTTGGCTTGTTAAGCATAGTGGACTGTGCTAGAGGATTAGCATTTACTGTAATAAGTAGCTATCATCGGTTATTTTATAAACATTTTTTATTAATGCTTACATCAGTTAAGTGATTATTAACCTGAGAAAACAATAAATCTTACTACTGTATTAAGGCATTCAAAGCGGGTATATCGCTTAACGGGAAGTTAAGTTAATAATAACGTACCTGATGTAAAGATTTATATAAAAGTTTAAAAACTATATTTTTGAAGATAATTTATATTTAAAACGAAATATATTTCACTAAATTAATTTTTTGTTTTCATCCGACATAAGTGAAATTTTCATTATATGATTATTTAAATTATATCCATAAATATACTGAAATCAGTTAAATATTAGAAAATGTTTATAAAATAACCAATAATATAGTTATTTGCAGTAAATGCAGATCCTCTTTCTGAGTTAAAACGAACTGAATTTTGTAGCTAGTATACACCCGCCTTCCCGGGGTACAGTACGTTAATTAATTATTATGTGAATCCTTGTTCGCTATGCATGCATTGTGGTTGCGTTAAAGCATACGTACCCGTGCGGAGTCGTATAGGTATACTAACTAAGAAATTCAGTACATTTTTTGCTAGAACTGTCTACGACACTGGTATACAGAATCAACTTCAGTAGTACAAAAAAAAAGATACTAGAATGAACTTGGACGATTTGAAACTGGTACATGTGGATTTATAAATGGACGAAGATATCGTTGTCTGTTGGATGCATTTCAAGTAATACAATAAATTACATGTATTTCAGACGTAAAAATCTACAATCTAAAAGTAAGACAGTGTGGAAAATAAATTAGGTGTAATATTCGGAATTGTGTTTGCAGTGTATATTTTATGTTTGACCTGGTTGTGGTTATAGAATTCGTTTTGTAGTGAATGAATGTGGAGCAATCTCGATAATTAAAACGGCGATTAAGGTCTTCTTGATGTATGAGTATTGCTGCAGTTATTTACATAACTTTTTATGCAGGACTTAATGAAGCTGTGATTCCGAGATTTTGATATACATTTTATTTATTTCAGGAGATAATAAAAACTTATTTATTTGCTATAATTAACTAGGGACTTTGAAATTTATTTGGGTCTCAGCCTTCTGATAAAGTATTTTTAAATCTTATTTTTTCTGCTATGAAAATGTCAAAGTAAATAGCAATTTAAAAACAGGCAAATTGAGATAAATCTTTGTAAGGAAATATTTTATAACAAACGGTGTGGTGACCTATATTATAAAATACTCTACAATAAAGATTTCATAAATTTTTCTAGTTTGATGTCTTTATTAAGAAGTCTTCAAAAAATTAATATTTTGTGTTTTTCCTTACACACCCTTCTTCAAGCCAGACCCAATTAACCAACTAAGTTTCAATAATATCGGTTCATGAGTTATGCGTGTGACAAGGATTCAGGTGACAGACACGGAAAGAAAGTGTTTGCTTAGACGTGAAACGGAAAGACTTAGTGACATTTTTGAAATTGGAGAATTTCTTTTTTCATTTTAAAATGATTACAAAGCTTCTTGTATCTTCAATACGACGAGGAAGTTCAATTAAGATTTTTGTATTGGTCCATAGTACAACGAAATATTTTGCATGTGTATTTGAATTATCGTCCAGTGGTATTGGGATATGAAAGTTTTAAGGACTGTATGATTTGAAGAACTGTAACTTGTATGCCTTTAAACTGATAAGTCATAAGATATAGGTTTCCATTTCGATTTTCTTAAATAAGTAATAAAATGTGATATTTAAAATCAAACTATTCCAAAATATTGCAAATATTTGTGTGTAACTCGAATAAAATGTAGATAAAAAATTAGGATATTTATTCTCTAACATGTATTCTACCTACTACCTACAACCAAAATGACGCCATGGTAATTAAACCATTTAAAAAAAAATTATCAATTACTTTCTGAATTATAGAAACTTACTTGCTAGTGCATGTACATATGTGCGTGGTTGTGTATTTGTATGTATTATATACTTACAAATTTACAATTCTAACGGCTTTTCGACGCCGACGTGCATGAAAGAAACGAAGATAAAAAAGTGGGAATAATATTTAAAACGATGACAGAGAGCCATTCGTTCGATAACCACAAACGGCGGGCATCCCTCGGGCTCAGATATATTGGACGGGATAAATTGGCTGGCGGGTAAACCCGATGATCCCGGGGGACCGAAGCGCGAGTGCCAGTTTTGTCAAACAGACTAGAACTTATCTCAAAGTTTATGGACTGAATAAAGAGAAATTAGGTTGAATCTTTCGTACTTGCAATTGAGTTTTTGCTAACTTGTATATTTTTATATTCACTAAAATTTAATTCCGAATTTGAATATTGAATATTTTGTGCTAGGCTTTCGCGGTCGTTTAATGCAATAATTATTTTCGAATTTCTTAGAAGTTGCATTTACTTGATCACAAATGAAAAAAAAATGAAGATAAAACATTCCGTTATCTCATAAAATTTACAACCATCTTTAAATCGCTTTAAATAAATGTTTATAAACAAACTCGCATATATAAAGAGTGCCCATACAAAGTATTCTCAAGTATTGGATATACATTTTTCTATTTCTATATTATAAGTACCTATATCTACATATTAACAAAATCCTATAAACTACACATTAATTCATGTATAATCTTTCACATAGTACCGTTTGAATTAAGATGAAAGTAATAAAATAGTAATGAGCTGTTAAATATAAACATTAAAATTAGTCGTTAAATGTTCAGTCATTGGTAGATTGTGAATAAGAGCCATTAAGCGACATCCTGTGGAGTACGTTATAATAGGCATCCATTCATGATATATATGTATGTACGTCGTCATAGATTACGGCAGAATTTACCCCTACACATGTCCGTATTTGTAGTAGATATTCAATAAAACGAGATATAAATAAAAAGTGAATATTTCTGGATTTGATGTTAATTGAAATACATATTGCTCATATTGACTTAAAAAACTCCTTAAAACAATGAAAAGTATACAATAATTAAATTAAACAGTTTTTGAACTATCGGTTCTCTTGTTTTTTCTTAAAAGTTTTTTCTTGATTTGATACATGGTTATAGATTCTGGTGAATGGACCCCGCAGAATTCTTATAGGAAACGTCTTTCGGTCAAACTTTTTGATAAGCTCTTGATAAGTAGATCAAAAGTCTCAATGGGCACTAAGTCCTAAAAACTCAAATTTTTAAGATATAGCCCTCTGAAGTTCGAAATCATGCTTGTCTAATTTATAATATTTTTTTTTGTAGAATCTTAATTTTGCACAAACTATTTATATGTGTTCCCAAAGTCATATAATCGACTGCCACTATAAAAAGTCAATTTTTCAATTATTTGCCAAATAGTAGCTCTTGAATCTTTCTGTTACATATTTTTTACTATAAACCAATTCAATTGTTTCATAGAACCAACACTATAAAAAAATTATAATAGCCAAGAACCTGCTCTGAAAAATTATTTATCTACTGATGAAGATCACACTAAAATCGGTTCAGTAGTTTCCTTTTATGTAGGTAAAGTTAATTAACTGTACAAAAATTGTTTTTTGTACCTCAAATAACTCAAAAAAATGTGAACCGAATTTGTGTGGTTTTCACCAATAGATTCCTTATTATTATTTGAACACAATTGAATATAAGAAATACGACAAAACTTATTGATTTCATGCGGTTATCACCAATAGTTGTATAATTTTTCAGTGCATCCACGTAGCTATCAATATTTTATGAAAACCTAATATTTAACGTCAAAAGATTAAAAACATATTTTATTAAGTGTTTTGTTTCCATGATGTCACAGCATAAAACCGTTATTTATATAAAAATATAATAGCACTGATATAGAAACCATTGAATAACGAACTCTATAATTTACGATTTCACATTTTTGTAAATAGTTCGATCCCAGTGTCACCAAAATGAGTTCAAAAAAATTTATAAACCTAACGGAAACCCAAACGAACATATCGTCACTTCGGAGCAAGAGTGGCACAACTCAAAAAATCTTTTTTTGAGCAATCACGTTTTTACACTTATATATAATTGAATGCTACTTTATTTTGATGATTTAGAAAAGCGCTAGTGAATCCAACTTTTACACGCTTAGTAGTACTAACGTTTGAGCAAAGTTTACCTATGTTTCACCATCCTACCACCCTTTAAAGTCCTTGCTTTGACTTGTGACAGTTTTTGAATTGTGCCACTCTTACTCCGAGGTGACGAATATGTTGTGAATATGGCTTCAAAACATCCTGTGGCTTAGGTCTGATTATAGCACGTACATACGCACCAAGAGTGTTATATATTAAGATTAATATCGTCTTTATTATATTATTGAATTAAAGAACTAAATAAAATAAGTTTTTATTATGCTTCTATGTAATAATAAAAGAAAATATTTTTTTTATATATTCGTAGGTACATACATAGTAGCTATAAAAAATGTGAGAACGTTTATTTTACAAACTTTTACTTTCAAATGGAAATTGCGATAAGAAAAACTGTAAAATAATTGTAGTCACGTATCTCAAATCAATTTTGAAAACATGGAGGCAGGATGTCAAACGGCGGGTTGTGGAAATTTAAGATATTTTCGTGTATTAAACTTTCCGATAGCTTTAATAAAATAGCGTACGTTTCTTTTCACTTTAATTAAAAAATTCAATTACAGTGTACCTAGGTACTCGCATTTTTATTTCATTTTAATTAATCCAATAAATATGTATTACCTATAACCGGACTCTTTTCTATTTATCATTTTTTTACTATTAATAATAGGCTTGTATTCAAATGCACTTTTTTATAATAAACACTTTTAATTTTATCGTTTTCACTTATAACAAATATACTGCACGAAAAATTAATTATTCAACATTAAAAAAATATGTAGAACATAAAACAAACTTATATCATTTAAAATAAATAGTTTCCACTAAAAAATAAATACTTTGCATTAAAAAAAATAATACTTTGCACCTGACCTCAAATTGGACCTCTTAATTGTAATGCCTAATTTACCTTAATTGTTAAGGTAATAACTTAATAATATCATTTACTCTGTAATAAATAATATGTCTTATTGTATCAATCGATGTTTGGTGCCGAAACCGAGAATTATTCTCTGTAAAAATGGGGACTAATTCTCTGCTGCGCCATAATCAATTTCCAGTTGTGAAGCTTGGAATTATACTATGTTAAAAAAGGAACCTAATTTCCCCCACAACCAATCTCTGGTGATGAAGCTGGGGGTTAGTTTAAGCAAAAGGAACTTAATTCCTGTAGAGTACAGTAAACTGAGAACCACAATATTAACAACATTTTACAATTCTGTCTTAATGACTACAGCAGTTAATATATGAATATATTTATCAATGTTATAATAATTAATCACTTTTTTAGAGGTAGGGGGTATGCAGGAATTTAATAAACGTTGCCAATTTCCTTAAAATTATGTTTGCCATTAAAAACAATTGATAACTAAAACATAATAGTAACTTAAAACAAAACAAAATTTTACAAATTGAGAAATTAAGATACGTTGTAAGAAAAATCTTACTTTTGTTACAATTAAAAAAATGTTTCTTTAAAAACCAAATTTACATCAAACCCTTTTGTGAATTTTTATTCATTTAAAGAAATAATTCCAATGAAGTTGGTATACTGTTTTGAATAAAATATTTTTCCAAATTCTATGTCTAGACGTTCGACTATCACTATTTGTAAATTCTCATGTAGGAGATAGTTGTATGTCTGTCTAAGACACACATATCTTGTTGAAGTGAGGATTGATATGACATCGTTATCATGTGACTGCAGGTGACACGCCGCGAAGGAAATTGTGTTTGTGCATGACAAAAAATTATCTCGCTCAGATTCCAATTTTGGTTTGTGTGATTAGCTTCGAAATGACAATAGTACGTGCGTGTGAGATTTAGATTTAGTTGAAAGGTTCTCAATTTTTTTCTAAGAGTTGTCAAGTTGAAATGTGATAGAAATTTTTTATAGCATGTTTGCGATTAAAAATTCTATTTTGTGGTAGTAAAATATACAGGATGATTTACAACTAATGTAAAAAATTGAACAATAGATCGAGGATGTTATTTTAAGCAAAAAATAGTACATATGTGGACATGTGTCCTAAAATTCTTCGTGTGGGAGCTACATTAATGTTTATTTAATAACTACAGAATCCACTGCGGTACAGTTATGAAATTTGACAACCAATTTAGTATGTTTACATAAACATTTTTGCTTAAAATATCATCCTCGATCTATTTTTTTACACTATTTGTAAAAGAACCTATAAACATAGGTATGTATCTTTGGAGAAACCATTTTTTGGGTTTGAGCTTGAGAAAAATCAATGCTTTTTAAAAATACATATAACAATATAAAATGAAATTTAATATTTTTTTTTACTATTTCTCAGTGTTATAATATGAATCGACCAACTGCGCGCATACATCGAACAATTGAATCAGTTTTATTCCTGGTTCCTAATTCCATTTGAAATTTATATATACATCCAAATTTTGAAGCCTGGGGTAAAATAATAATAATAATATATATTTAATAGTTAGGAAAAGTGTTGACTTGGTAAATGCCTAAATCGCACGTTGTGACAGTTGGAGACTGTAGGCAAGAAAAAGTAAAAAAAAAATAGCTTAAAAAGTGTTATGTTAAGTTACCATAATAATATCAGACTTATACTGTCTATATAAAACATAACTAACTATCCCCCGCTTATCCTTTTTCTCAGATGTAACGCAAGACTAGCGATGACCCCAGCTAGCGCCTCATGTGCCTGTTCATAAGTACGACTCTGTATAGGTACATAGAATCGTTATTCTTTGAACAAAAAGAAAATATATCAAATACAAATCCCTTAACCATAAAAATTGTAATAGTTTATACTTGAACGTGTTTCAATAGCTATGCTATTATCATCAGAGTCCTAGACAAAGTGTCTTTTGGATAGCATTACTATTGAAACACGTTTAATGTGTTAAGTCTAAAAAACTCTTACAATTTTTATAGTTAGAGGATTTGTATTTGATATTTCATAACTAGGTATAGATTTTATCTGTTATTTGTTATAGAAAATATAAAAAAAATTACATTTTTACTATAAATAATAAAATCAATATTGATTATTTTTTGTCAGATATTTCACTGGAGGCTTTACCTGACGCACACGATACATGTATGTATGTTCATTTATTTTTTCTCGTCCTCATATCGATTTCAAAACGAGATTGAGATCGAGACGAGATTAACTTTCATGCGAACAAGACGATATCAACATTATTTATGTCTCGCTGAGAGTCTCATTGAGAGCCTCTGTTTAAAGGACTATTATTAATAATAAATAAAAAATACAACTTCATATAATAATATTCCAACATTCATTTGTTTTTTACATTAGAATACATTTTAATGAAAAAAAAATATTTTTTTGAAAAAAAGTTCACACGAGACCAAAATTTTTATTCGTTTTGATTTTGATCTTGTTTTGGTCATGATCATGTGTTCATACACATTAGTTGATAGATACGAAAATGGTTCATTTTTTGAGACGAGACTGCGGTAAGATGGCTTCAACATCCTTGAGACGTGGTCGAAACGAAAGTTGTAAAATTCAAGACCAAGACAAAACTTTAGTTACAGAAACCTAAACGAGACTTGCCTAACTCTTATCTCGTCTTATTTTATGTACAGTTCTTTACATATTATTAAAGTCGTACATATTATTATGTACGAGTATTGAATATTTAGAAGGTTGAGTAGTGTTTCCTTCATATAGCAATCCATTTTTTAATATACATATAATAGATACCTAATTTACCTAATTACTACTATGTAGCTACTAGGTATAAAGTAGTTGAAAACATGTGTTCCACAGAACATGTTCAAAGTGCTCCGCGAAATACTAAAAAACAATTCACAATTGTGAACTGTTTTTATTATGCTTATATAAGCAGTGCTACCGAGCCCGATTTTCATCCCTACCGCTTACAATTTATTTGAGGAGCTGTATATGATAAGAAAATCCTGTTCAATTTTGTTGCAGTCGTTAAAAAGAACAATTATTATTTGAAGAAAAGATTGTATATTAAAATCCATTTGCTACATTAAATATGTCGAATTATGAATTTTCGTTACATTATGAAAAACAGTAGATTAGTTTGTCGATAGATCATCTTCTAAAAATTATATTTTTTGAACTGGTTCTTGAGGAAATTTGGGTTTTTGGGCTAGTGTAGTATTCGATTAGTTCCACAAAAGCATTGACAATTTTGCTTCAGTTTTCAACATCGTATTTGTGTGAACTTGGCTTTCAACATGTACGAACATAAAAACTAAAAAACGTGAAAAAAATGTATTAGGAAAATTTATGAAGAAATGAGGGTAGCATTACCACATATGAAGCCTGACATTGTTAGAATCTGTAAAAGCTGACAAGCTCAAATTTCACATTAAATTTGATTAAAAAAATTTTACGAGTATTTTAAAGTATTTTACTTTTTTACGAATTACATATATGTTGATTAAGGTTTTATGAAAGTATTTTTTTGTTGATAATATTTGACTTTTAATTTATGCGTTATCTGTAGTTTTCAATAAACAAATATGTTTGTGCATATTAGTAAGAGAGTGCTCTGCATTTTTTTACAATCAAAAAATTGCCGTGACTTCGAATAGGTTAAAAACCACTGATATAAAGTATGTAAATATATGTACATACAAACAGTAATGTAAATATGCATATATACATTATTTAAATAAATTTTATTATGTAAAACCCTTTAAAAAGCACATTATTTTAAAAACAATTTTAAATATATTTGGTAAGATATTGATTTTGCTTAAAATAGCGTTAAAAATATTGAATTACCGTCATTTTCAATAAAGTATCTAGGGAATATACAATATATTTTTATCCAATTCTAAACAAAACCAGAAGCACTTACGACCTACACTTGATAAATTATATTTTACCCAACTCCCGGCAATGTAAAAGTCTGTATTTTGCACGGGCATAACGGGTTGATATTTATTGACGTAGCATTTCCAAAGGCCCATGTGCAATTATCTAAGAAGGCGCACTTAAATTTTATAACACATTTTGTATGTATCATTTAAAAAAGGGTTATATTTAATTGCACTATATATAAGATAGTATTCACTTTGTACATCGAACATAAATTTAAATACTTTGCACTTTACATTTTATAGTATCCACTTTATACATTGAACATAAATTTTAATAATTTGCACTTAAAATTATATAATATGCACTTTTTACACGCGAACATAAATTTAAATACTTTTTTTAATGCATAAAGCGAATATTTAATTGTTTTAAAATATAAAAAATTACAAAAATCACAATGAATATATAAAAAATATGTCATTTTTAAATCTGACTGGTTCAAATTGAGGTCAAATGTAAATTACCTACTATTTTTTTAGTGTAAAGTATTTATATTTAGTGGAAATTATTTAAAGTTCAAGATATTTGTTTAATGTTGAATAATTAATTGTTCGTGCAGTATATTTGTTAAAAGTAAAAAATGATTAAACAAAGTGTTTATTCTTAAAAAAAGTGCATTTAAATACAAGCCTTTATAAAATATTTGTTTTGTCTGTTTTGTTTTTATATTTGCAGATATATCAACATTAATATGTTCATATAGTATATGTATACAGTATGTCCAAAAATCTGGAAAATGGAAATTTTTGATTAATGAAAAGGAGTACATTTTTAAATAAAACCTATCATGGTGGGTTTCAAATTAAAGGGCTTCAAAAAATGATTTAAAAATATTGTATTTAGAACAAAAATTTTAATCGAAAAACTACACTTTACATTTTTATTAATTTTTCATATACCATACCTAAGTATGTATTGATTAGGTACCAGTTCATATTACAACAAACTCATACATAATGTATGTATGTACATAATATGTAGGTACTTATTTGCTGCTAACAGTCTAAAGAAAGAAAAAAAGAAAATAAAAACCGACTAGGTTATAACATTTTAAATAAACAGTTACCTATAAACAAGTTGTCTTTAAAAAAAAGAAAGAAAGATAGAAACGAAATTGCACGTCACATAAAGGTACGGAATGAATATACCTATGAAATTAATTTAAAGAAGTATAACGTCTGTTATGTGAAACTTCTTCCTTTTAATTTTCTAGTTAAACTATTTTAGAGTAACCGGGTTTTAGTTTTTTTAACTTATATTTTTATATGATTATAGTTTGTCGAATACAACAATAGCAGTATTAAATAAATATATCTTTGATATAATATTTAACCAGACTATGTTTTATATGATTCATAACAGAATGAGAGATAGTTTGAACTTAACAAAAAACTGAGGTTTAATTTAGTACATAAATTATCGTGAACATTTATAAACTTTTGTACATAAACCACACTCCAACAAAACCTTTGGGTTTATTTATAAAGGTTTTTATATATTCTAAACTGATTTAAAATTGATGGTGTAATATTAAATTGAAAGTTTATGTTAATATTAGAATAGTGTACACGAGATCTTTGGTTTCAATTATATTATTCGTGTTACTATTTTTTAACAACCAACATAACAAAGAAAATCTATATTATAAAATTATGTTTATAGATAAAGTAATTAGTTGTGATAATTTATAATTTTATGATAGGAGGAGTGGCCATAAAGGACATAATCGGTCATCATAGTACATTGCGGTATTATAATCAGTCACTCATTATTATCTGTGACTATAGACTATTCTACACTATGAAATAGTGAAAAGTAGACTATGACCTAAACAGTGAAAACTGGCATAGACCACTGATTTTCAGTTATTTTTACATTTACTGGAGGAATCAGTGGAATTCTCTCTGGTTCAGTTTAAAACAGTATAAAAATGAAAATAAAAGTCAAATGTTGTGCTACTGTATTATTAGGTCAGTTAACTATTGAAAATAAATGATATACCATTGCAATTTTTAAATAAAAAGTAGAAAAAACTTGATTTCGAAAATACAATTCGCGTGGAATTTTTGGTATTTTACATTATTCTACATACCTATATGTATTAAAATAATATTCTAATAAAAAAAAATCATGTCTATTTTGGGAAAGATGCAAGTACCTACATAATTCTTCGCTATCCGCGCAAATGTTTTCTTGCAATACAGATATGTATATATCGCAACAGAGTATGGAAACGCCGCGAGCAGTACAATCATACAAATTTAGTTTTCTGGATTGTTCTCAACTGTCTGGGGTATCTTCCCACCCTTCGTCACCCTGTGTTAGGTCCACCAACGAGTTACTCCCCTCCCTATTTCACCACAGACTCCCCGAGGCTGGACACTCTTGGACAATTCGTTTTTATTTATCTTACATATGAACGTTTATATTTTTTGTAACTTGTTTTATTTTAAAACAAGAGTGGGTCATAATCAACATACAATAAATGATTTTTTTTTAACTTTATATGTAATGTTTGTTTTTGACAATGAAACAATATAAAATAAGAATTAAAGGAGTGAGAGGCAAAATGGGATAAAAAACATTTTAAGCATTGTTGGGAAAAGGAAAAAATCTTTTTTATTATGCATAATATATCATCTCATCAGCCATACGTCCTTCATAATAAAAGATGATTTGAATTTAACCATATTTTAGATATTAACTGTTATAATACCGAAAACAAAATAAATTCTAATTTTTTTTTCCAAACAGTAATTATATTCTTATGTTAGAAAGTATATGTACAGTATATATTTAGAGCTAGATTATAAATTTCATAGATATGTATTAATAATATAACTAATTACACGGAGAGAAAAATCTTACTGTGCTCTGCACTATAAACGATGTGCGAAAGTCGAATACAGTACATTTTCTACGGTAAAATTAGAAAAATCAAAATACTTAATATAAAATGTAAAGGAAACAATATTATCTTCTAAAATACAGCCCAGCAAAATTTGTAAAATAGCACGCAGTAAAATGTTTCATTTTCGACAAAAAAATAATTTTTAATTGTTTTTCTTAAAAAAAATACTATTTAAGCGGCTGTTAAATCTTAGTCGGTCCAATTTATTTTACCATTCTATTTATAATTTTTTTAATGCTATTCATTAAAAGTAGTAAGAAAGAAAAATACAGAAGGTACCAGCTCTATTAAATGATTCAAAACCAAAAAAAGTAATATATCACTAACTGTTAATCGTGGAGAGGTATGTATGGGTTTATTTTGTTTGTAAAACAATTCACTAAAAATCATACGCAGCGATCTTCAAACTGTGTAACACGGAACCCTAACTAATTCTCGTCAGGTCAATAGTATTGGGGTTTCGCCGAAAAAAATCTTAAAATTCTAAGGGTTCCGTGAGTAAACATAGTTTGAAGACCACTGTCATATATGTACCATTCTTATTATCGACGATTCAAATTATGGTAGATACCTATAATAATTAATTACATACACATTTTTTTGACTTTCGGTAGATAGTAGATCTACATAAATGTATGTTTCAGGAATTCATTTTTTACAATTCTATGAAAGCTTTTAAAAATTGTTTTTTATTTAATTTGAAAAATTTCACAAATCTCTATTTAACATTTATTTTGAATACAACAACAAAACCTGACAAATAAACTGCAACAGGTAATCAGATTTATCAATAAATAAACAGACCGTAAAACCCTGTTCTAAAAATAAACTCCATTTAAAAATACACACACACAAAAGCCTCTTTTTCTCCCACATATGTATATATGCAATAACAAGCTGTAATAAAATATTTATTGTGTACACAAAACGTCATCTTGTGTCAGAAATTTCAAGCTCAATAAAAATACAAAACGAGTCAATAAGAATATGAATATATATGTATTTATACATACAATTTAAAAGAGTTGTTCCAATGCAGGAATTGTAAATACCTGATCGTTAGACGAAGAGTCAAATATTTACCAGAAAGAAACGTTTTTTTCTTTTTTATAACGCATATTACAAAAAACAGTGGCGGCTGGTTGGAAATAAATTTCAACAAATGCGGGGTACCGCATGATTTAGATCTTATTACAGTCACATACATACATTGAATTTAGTTATAAATTGATAATAAAAATAAAAAATTGAAATTTCACAATATTTATAAGGAAATAAATTAAAATCCTTGAAGTTCACAGTATACAAGACTATTGAATTGGAATTTAATGTGGCGGCGAAAGGACAAATTGTATTTACATATTGATCCATTAATTACGTAAGGATTTTTTTTTAATTTTTCATCCCCCTTGTATTAGTGAGATCCCCCACTATTTCCTTGCGTAAGGATTTTTTTTATATACGTGTATAATAAGAGTAGTCATTGGTTGAAAATTGTTTTGTTAATATATGAAAAAATAATTTCAATAGCTTAAAGCCTTACGTTATTAATAAACGCTCATTAGCTAAGACCAACATTTAAAAAAGAAGTGTATTTAATTGCATTATATATTAGCGAGTAGTTTGTACATTGAACATAAATTTCAATACTTTGCACTTAAAATTTTATACTATGCACTTTTATACATCGAACATAAATTTTAATACTTTCCATTTAAAATTTTATTGTATCCACTTTATTCACGTGAATATAAATTTAGTACCTTTTTATTTATTTTTAATGTATAAATTTAACTGTTTTAATATAGCAAATCACAAAAATCACATTAAAAATATCAAATCTATTAGGGCCATAGGAAGGAGGTTAGGTAAAAATATAGAAAATCACAATAAATACATCAAAAATACGTAATTTTTAAATCTAACAGGTCCAAATTGAGGTCAAGTGCAAAGTATTATTTTTTTAGCACAAAGTATTTATTTTTAGTGGAAACTATTTACTTAAAGTTATATAGTTTGTTTTATGACTTTTATGTTCAATATAATTGTTTAATGTTGAATAATTAATTTTTCGTACAGTATATTTGTTAAAAGTGAAAACGATTATATAAATAGTGTTTTTATTAAAAAAGTGCTTTTAAATATGTATAAGCCTTTCAAAATTCATTGAAATTGAAAAATATTGTGTTTTTACAAGTGCTATAAAATTCCTCATGTACCCAAAATCATCGCTGGTTGATAATAAAATTGTATAATAGGGTTCAAACGGTTATTTGCGTAAGAATAGTGCGTTGTTTTTTTGGCAAAATGGCAACAAAACCTATACATTTTTAAATAAAATGCTGCTCTTTGTCTTTTTGGTGGAAACGACGAACCAACATGTTTAAAAAAGCACGTTTAAAAACATTTTTAGAAATTCACTCCCGTCTACCCTAATAAAAGAAAGACTTATTTTTCGCAAAACATCAAAATATACATTATCTGTATTTGAAAATATAAGATATGTATCAGATATATTTATTTACATTTAAATTATATGTTCCTGATTTTAAAAGGCCGCTACTGACAAAAAGGCATTTCTTTTCTCTTGTACAAAATCAACATTCGATATTAAATCTGACGGCTTTGAATGGTACCGGAAACATTATCAATATATGTACTGCTTCCGGTGTTTTAAGCGCACATTTATATCATGCACCTATCTTTATGTTCGATCTTAAATTAAATGTTTATGTATGAAAAATGAATCGTAAAATGTAATTGGACGTATCTTTAGTGGTTTATTATTTCATTTTTAAGATGCCCTTGTTCATTTTGTTTTTAAATTAAAAAACGTTGAAAGTTTTGAGTAAGTGGGTTTTCAAAGAAATACGAAATTAAAAAATCTATATTTGGAGAGACCGAGTTTGATTGCCACAATTGTTGCTTCGTTAATACATATTTGTCGTGTGTAAATACATGCCATGGACTTCCATCAAAGCGTCGCGTCGATACATCGTCTCTCCCGCACTAACACTCAATGCACTGTGATGTGAAGTGAAAATAGAACGTTCGATTTTTGTTTTTATACACAGTAACTTTTTTGCAAACTGCATCTAATCAAGTAGATAAATATAAATGTTATTTTTCTTTATTTAAGATATTTCTTTTTTTATAAGCTTTTAACTTTACTTGTTAGTTAGTGAGAATGTTAAGGTCAAATATTGCAATCAAAAATTCGACTAGTTTTAATTGAAGCAAAGCTTTGAAATTTTGTATACGTATATAAGTTTGGTGACAATGAAATATAGTATATCTATATCGTTCTAAATTCAATATAACGGACGCCCAAAAATGGTGGATTACTTTTTTCTTTACAACCATCTTGATATGGATATCAAATGAAAGGGTTTGATGAGTAAAATACGATAAGCTATATGGCGTTATTCTAAACTCAATATGGCGGACGCCTCAAGATGGCGGATTACCTTTTTCATCACAACTCTTTGATATGGATATCAAATGAAAGAGTTTGACAAGCTTTATCTGTTAATATGTTAGTTAGTTAGTATGTCAATCAGTAACTAAAAATTTATAAATAAAAATTAATAGAAAATGTTTCTTTAAAAACTATGTATTATGTGGATAAATACTCGTAATATCAATAACTTTTCTCTTACTATATGGTACTGATTATCACAAATGTTTGAGGTTATTTTGTCATACTATAACTAATGTTAACAGTCGCCAATTAATAAATCTTTTCAGCAAGTTTTTAAACTTTACTGTAAGTTGTTTCTAATTAATTTTGTTTAATATTTATGTTTTTTTTTAATTTTGTTTAGATTTTATAGAAATAGTTATAATATTGATGACATATTTTATATGTAAACGGTTGATAATGTAAATTATGCTTAGACCTTAATCAGATTCCGAGATCTTATTTTTATTTTAAAAATTGAATACTTACATGCATTTTGTAACCATTAGGATTAAATTATTTTTCATATTACAAAAAGAAATAAAAATACCATATCTATTTGTAACAATCATACCCGGTCTTTCCCTACTTATAGCGAATAGCACAAAAATATTACTTTAATTAAAAATAAAGTTTTGTGTTATCGGCAAAATAATTATTTATTGCAATCTGTATCAATTTAATTTTTATTGATTCCTTATAAATTTTATTTTGTTCAGAACTATTTAAACCTCATAAAAATGTAATATTTTTATTTACACAATTCACTCCAACTCGATACACAAATAAATAATTGTATGAAGTTTGAGTTGATCGTACGTATGTACTTGAGAAAATTAAAAATTGTAAAGAAAATTTATTACCTATAAACCATTTTTATACGTTTTATAGCAAATTGCTCATAGTATGATATTTGTAGTACATATCTTTATATTCTATCTGAAATGTTTGTTTACAAAAATGATGTAAAAAAGTAATTGGAAATCATTGACGTATATATTGATTTAATAAATTTCAGATTTTATCCAAAAATTCGATAGATAATATGTAATATTATACACATTTACATATGTATGTTTTCATTCATTTTGATATTACATTTATGTATAATAGACTTCTCTTATATACAAACATGTAGGTACATATATGTATTTCTATAGTTGATAGATATGTTATTGATAAAAAAGTAATGTATAAAATATATAATATTGTTGATTTAAATCTAGAATAGAATATTAAATTGATAGATGTTTATCTAAAATGACTTACGATTTTTTCAGCAAAATAACAAACTATTCATCGAACAAAATCGAAAAGAGGTATTTTATAAAAGATTCTATTTAATTGCACTATATATTAGTATTCACTTTAAACATCGAACATAAATTTTAATACTTAGGTTAGTTTTTATGTTAGGTTAAAATATAGAAAATCACAAAAATCACATTAAAAATATCAAATCTATTTGGGTCAAAGGAAGGAGGTTAGGTAAAAATATAGGAAATCACAATAAATACATCAAAAATATGTATTTTTTAAATCTGATAAATCTAAATTGAGGTCAAGTGTAAAGTATTATTTTTTTAGTGCAAAGTATTTATTTTTAGTGGAAACTAATTATTTTTTTAATGTTGAAAAATTAATTTTTCGTGCAGTATATTTGTTATAAGTGAAAACGATTAAATAAAAAGTGATTATTATTAAGAAAAAGTTCATTTAAATATTTTAAATACTTTTTTTATTAAGTTTTATATTTTTAACTTAAATGATTAAATACGATTTTATACTTTAATTTATAACACGATATGGTTATTTTCTTAAACGGGTCCATGATATACGCATTTACCAAAATTTTCTTTCCGAAAATTTCTGAAAACAACATTTCAAATTCATCATTTTAAAATTGAGAATTTTTTCAAGTAAAACTGGGTATTTATAAGATTTATTATTGTAATTTTCGACAGTTCTGTCGATAAATTTTGTAAATAACTTTATAAAAACACTCTAAACCTGCTTTATGCATCGAATAGCAATAAAAACACATTTTCTGAATCGTTAGTTCAAAAAGGGAACTCTTTTTATCTAAATGAGGAATTTTTCCTTGACGCACTGATCAATTTATTATATGGAACAGTGGATGGCTTCATTAAGGCAACTCTGTTATTATGCTAAAAAATGCACAGCTATGACAATAAAAACTCCAATTTGTAACAAAATAAAAGAATGCTGGTTATGATGGGACTCTTTGTGTGATATTTGGTTGGTTGGTTGTTTAAGAAGGGCCTGAGTTGATCTCACAATACAGCAACATTCACGTGGTGATCTCTGACCGAGTTGTATTCACTTTAAAGCCGCACAACTTATAGTTTACACCATTCAAGTACAAAAACAAGGTACAAAACTAGATGGATGAAATACGTAATTTTTGTCCAAAGCGAACTCTTGTGTACCATCACTAAAGGTTTTCCCGTGCTCATGATGAAGATTTTTTTTTACAAACGAGCATGTGCCTATTTTAATTATAATCGTGATCTAAAGATATTAACAAGTAATGTTTCAACAAAATAGTAATAAATAGGGTATTTGACTAAATTTTAAAATATATTGTTAATTGTGCGTATTGATAACGCTGAAAAAAATATTTTTCTATTCAAATGGAAAAATTAACGCCAAAACGCGCATTCAAAATCACGTGGTATGCGTGACATAACTGTTTACTAAACAAACTGAAATCAACCAATAGGGATCGCGTATTCTGACGTTTTTAGTAAGTAACTACGTCATACCAGTGGCGGTTCTGCTAGACGCGTTTGCGATCACTTGACAAATAGGTTAAATATTAAATTTTAAAATTAGCTTTGTTATTACAATACTGACTTATTTCACGTAAAAAACACTTGATTGTAAATAGTGTACACTATTTAGATCATTTTAGTCTTTATTATTAATAGTGTTTATGTCAACAAAATAATAAACCTGTAATGGTGGTGCCAAGTCTCACAGACCCAACGTAATTTCTTTTTACAATAATTAAGTTATGTATTATGTATTCCTGCCACTAAATATTTATTATATTATAAGTTTTGTTTTATAAGTTACTCTTACTATACCTATAAAAAAATATAACCGAAAAAGTATGCTAGACTTCGCATCATAATTTTTAAATAATAAACGATAAATTTAAGCATTAATCACTTCGTAATTTCAATTATCCCCATAAAAATGATATAATGATACGCGTTTCTGACAGATTTGATCATGAAATAGGGCACCACCAATAGAGAGTTAACATAATGCAGTTAAGTTTAATTCATTCTCCTTATGCACGCCTCTGAAGTAAAAAACCCTATTTTTGTTCTGTTATCTTCACAAGGCAATGAGAAATAACAATTTATACAAACTATTTCGTTTAAAGTGTGTTTTTGTGTTCTGTTCTCGACTGTTTTTCATCTCAATTGAAAAGTTTGCAGTAAACTAGATCTTTATAAACAGTGTCACTGCGTTATTTAGGTTTGTAGACATTTCTTTGTTGCTTCTAAATGTTTTTTTAAAATAGCCATTAAAGAATATATTTGTCAATGAAAGATATAATTCTTGTTTTACTGTATTTTGTTGCAAAGTAAATTACACAGAAAAATATAATTAACTGATGTGCTTTTAAAAATTTTATTTATATGAATTTGTACTTCCAATGAAAATTTATACTTATAACCCAATCTTTGATTTTCAAATGGAACTCATATTCGCCTCAATTATTTCAGCTCCAATCGATGTCAAATTGTGCTCTTAATAAAATATCACATAAGCAAGGCTGTAGGTGCTCAACCAGTATACAGAAATAAAATAGAAAACAATAAATATGTGTGCCATTTATGCACAAAAATGTCTATAGAGTAAAATGCTCTACAGTAATCTTTCTTTTAATATTATTTTAATTTTACCAAACGTGTAATTTCGTTTATAAATATTTTTGACACTGTAGGCAAAGGGTTTAAAGTACGACTAATTATCAAGAGGTTACATTTGTAGGTATTACAATTATATTTTAAATAAATTTTGTTGTTTTATTTTGCGGTTAACGATTTATTATTTTTTTAGCATAGCCTCTCTATAACTGCCATTTAAAGTGAAAAAAATAGTTATGAATTCAAAAAGTAACTTCCATAATATTTTATAAGCATATATTCCATTTTCAAGAACCAAAATTTTTGGTCTTGTAATTTTGAATTAGTCTCACTCCTGAACTATTAGTTTTAAATATAATAATATGTCGTAAGCACTTTTTTGTCCGGAAATTATATTTGTTGTAAAATTGTTCATGTAACATTTTGTTATATATGTTACATCGTTTACACTGCATCAACGATTTAAACATAAACAATAAATTTTATTTTTTTGTTCATATTTTAAGAAGACCTATAGCTTGATTTTTTTATATTTTACTAAGGGCAAGGGTATCGTTGGCGCTAAAATAATCGACGCGAATAAACATTAGTCCGTTAGAGAAAAAAATAATTTGATTGAAAATATAAAGATATTGATTTTATTAATACTAGTTATTGAGGTGGCCAATTTTGTTTAGATATTTGGAAATATGATTTATTGCTCGACGTGATACCTACTTGTACTTTTTCTTTACTGACAATGAGCTAATTACACTTGAACATCTATAGGTATGTTTGAATGGCCATAAAGATCAGGTTTTCGAATGAATGTCTAAAAATAAATTTTATATAAGATATATAAAACACGAGAAAATCTGGCAATTCTTTCATTTTTACAACAAAAAACTCATTATTTTCATTATATATAGAACTCTTTATATATCTCGTCCAATGTTTATAAAGAATGGTAATTTTAATACGTCTCTACCTCCTTTTTTAAAACTATGTAGGTTTTCCTGCAATAAAATCCCGTGACAATGATAATTTTGTTTTTAACGCTAATAAAATTTGCATAATCCATTAAAAAATTAACAGAATGAGTACTGATTTTCAACGCAGTGAGTTGAATTTCAACAAAAATAAAATATGGCTGTAAACATGACTATTTTATAGTTTGTTATTTGATTGTTTCATGCGTTTCATTTTAGTAGATAATTATATTAGACTATGTTATTGCAGATAGTCTATTTTAATCAAATTTTAAATACTTAGATAAAATTTATATATGTTTATTCCTTAATTAGTTAACATAAAATATAATGCAAAGATAACTCATGAAAAAAATAACAAAATAAATATATTTTTATTTTATTTGATAAATAATGTTATTATTATTAAGGTAAATTTTTAATATCACACTTGCTCTATTGTTAGTTTTTTAAATCATATTTTAAAAACAAAAAAACACTAATTAATATTTATTTGCTATATACTCAATGGATAATAATAAAACAATAATTACATACATATAAACAATTCAAAAGTCTTTGACACAAAGAAAAGCTTTAAAAAAGTTGTTTGTATTTTAAAATAATTTTGTATGATGCAACTGGACGTGGACTGTGGATTTTTCAGAGTTAAAGTACCAGCCTATTCATTTACACCAGTGTAAGTGTTTATCAAAGTTAAAATATCAATGTACTCCTCTTGAGAGTTAGAGGAGGGGGGGGGGGTATTACTATTTTTTATTGGTTCATATTATCACTTACGTAGGAAAAATTTTATTAAAGGGTCCAAAAAGTCAATTTTTATAAAAAAAATTCTGAATTCGAGTGTGGCTATAAAACTGAAAATAGTATTTTTCTCAAAACCATGTTTTTTTAGCTACCCGTACTCCTAGCGCCTTTTTAACTGATCATCTACAAATTTCAGCTATTATTAAAAAAAATTATCGCGGAGCTGCAGCGACGCCATTTTGTTAAAAAAAATTTATCACCTTAATACATGTAGAATAATGTATTTGATACCTTTCTTAAAAAATCGAGAAAATGACCCACTGGGCCCATACAACCGTATAGTCGAAATTACTTTTGATTGATACTAGAAATCGATAACATTTATTAAGCCCTGTAGATATTTCGTAATTTTAGCACAATGGGTTCTCAAGATATTAACTAAAAACTAATTTTGAGTAAAATCTTTGGACGGCTGTGGCCCTCTCTCGAAAAATTTCCGGACACAATGTTTTTTTGATAAAAATATTTCTATCAATTTACTGTTAAGGTTTGGAACGACAGTCCTGAATAATCTTATATATACAAAATATACATATACACTGTATAGGTACTATGTTTGTGTATGTGTTTGACTTGTGACAAAATTAAATAGATTTAGTTAAAAGATTATTTTAACTGATTAGGTATTTAATGTGGTGATTCTATATCGCATTATTTAATTATCTGACTCGCGTATTTCGTTTGAGACTTTTAATTATTTCAATCTTTTCCGTTGATCCGTTAATCTTATATAAATATATAATAAGAATATTATATATATTTTAACTAACGCATACTAATCATTTCAATCTTTTCAGTTGATCCATTCATCGTACATCCTACATATTTATATAGATTATATTATATTCATTCATATAATATAATCTATATAAATATGTAGGATGTACATTATTAAACCCAACATATTTTGTAAAAATCAAATTTTAGTTAACTATTTAATAATATAGGTCCAAGGCCCTATTTTGACCTTATAAAGCACAATACCATTTTTTCTACAAGCACTCTGTTCTTTTTATTGCAGAATCGTATTTAAAAAAATCCTATGGCCAATTTGGGCCTAATGTGGACCTATTTCATTAACTTATTCGTAATTGAGTCAGAATTGCATTACATTAAATTTAGGTTTATATCAGGGAACCAATTTAGGTTGTATTAGGCCTAAGTCCAATTTTAACACATTTATTTATTTATTTGTAAAATATTTGCTCAGTGTACTAGGTCCATTTTGGGCCAATACTGTCAACAATAGATTTTATTGAAATGGAACTCCATTAATTAAATTTCGTAATCGTTTCAAGTTTTCTTTTGTACCACTTATATTATAATATTATGGGCCCACTGCCCGGCCCACACTTATTTAAATTGTTAAAAATGTTTTATTTTCATGAACTACATCAGTCTACAAAGAATCGAGCGAGAATTTAGGGACATCCTGTATACAATATGTACATTTTTATATATGTAGGTAGCAAATACTAGTATAGATACGTATATGTATTTCCTGGCGCGCAGGATGGTATCTGAAAAAAATATCACATATAAATCATCCTATATAAAAAATTTATTGAAGTTTACAGGAAATTCAATATCATGTGATAGAGAAAGATAGGATACAGATAAAGACAGATTTAATAAAAAAGAAGTCTTGATGAAAATAATACTAGTATTAATGAATTCAAACTAAGAACGTAAGGGGAACTTTATTTGATTTTTTTCTTCTCTTATTGTTGATTTAGGCGGAATTCTTTAAACATTTTCTTAGTGAAAAACTTTTGAGTTTCTGGCATCAATGAGTTTTAATTTAGCTGAATGTAATGTTAGAAACCAGTGGATTGAGAAAATATATTTATTAATACAAAGAATATGTAAACCTCGCAATGTTTGAAATATGTAGAATAAAAAAAAATATTTTGAAAATAATTATCTACATATGTAAATTATTTCCGAATGTATTTAATAACACGTTAATAGTGCTTAGAAAATCTACGAGTACATACACGTATTAGGCTACGTTTAGACAAATTTCCTTTTGTTTTATAATGGGCCCGCAGTTTTCCCCACGTAATATTAGTTTTTATGAAAATTTATATGTTTTATATAATCTAATATCATTTGCACGAGATTGCTAATTATGTATTCGGAATAACAAACAAAAATAAATATTAATATTTGAAAATGGTTTTATTGTTTTTAAAAATATTCGCCATGAACATCAATATACTTTTGCATTCGCTTAAACCATTTGTCATAGCACTCCGAAAGTGGTACCTCTAACATTTGTTTTATTGGGCGCTTGTAAAATTGTGCGGGATCCAACGCGAACAAATCTTTTTCACAGCTAAATGTTAATACAATATCTTATGTATGCTAGTCATACTAATGCTCACGAATGTCTCAATCTTACGATATGTCACATGATGATTTACTATTATCAGTTCGGCACAGCATCAATGTTTTCTAGCACAACAACCGATTTTTGACGACCTTCTTTAAATTCGTCTGTAAGTGAACGACGCGACGGCTACGATTAAATTCACCAAACCAGTGATATACAGTATTTTAGATGGTGCTTCATCACCAAAAGTCAAAGTTAGTTGTCCGATACACAATTGTTGAGATAATTCACGTCGAAAGTTGTATTAATCATCGCACGAAAATTTCATGAGTCAATTCCAGTTTTTAGCTGAGATGAAATTTTCAAGTCACTGTAAACAAAAAAATAGTGACCGTATGACAAAACGTTCTGGGGGGCTATTACGGTTCTCGTGCGGATTTTCTCACTTCTCACATTTTCATCTCACGTGACTTTAGTCACCCGATTACGGAACTCTCGAGTGAAAATGTGAAGTAACTAGGCACTTTCGGAAAATGAATCTCACATTTTCACGAATGTTGACGCCATTTTGATTGAAATTTCATATTTCGTTATGTCAAACTAAAAATTAACCTTAAATTATTACATTAATGTGATAAAAAAACGAGTTAATTTTAGTAAAACAGAATAGGGTACACTATTAGAATTAATAAAAGAATATAGTGCTGCTATAGAATGTAAAAGAAATATTTGGGCTAGTAAAAATAAATTTTTATTACACATTGACCGTATTTTTAAGTTTTGAAAACATTTAAACATGAATTTAGTTTTTAAAAAATTAATAATGGTTAAAGACACTCGTTATAATTACAGATAAATAATATCACACATCAAATACCATCATATACAATACACATCATACGTTTTTTATTTTTGATTGTTTACAATTTTTTCAACAAACAAATCTTTTAAATACATGATAATAAATCAATTAATACATAGGTAAATTGTAAAATTCTTCCTTGGTAATTACTGTCTGTTCATTCATTTTATTTTTGGATGATTTAAAACTGAATATTGTTGTGATTTATAAACCGTTACTTCATCTGTCAGTTACTTGAGATTATTTATATTTTCATTACTAAACTATACAAACCAACTTTTTATTCGATTTCTAACGAGGAAAAACCTTTGCAGACCCTTATCAAAAAAAATTAATTTATTTAAAACGCTCACACGCATGCGCACATTGGTTCTCGACACATAATTTTGTGTCGAGTAAACTCACGCGGATAATCTCACATTTTCACCTAGTGAGATTCACCGTAATAGAGTAGGCTACTCACTTTCGTCATTTTCACTCGATTTAAGAACCGTAATAGCCCCCCTGAGTACGTATACTGTCAAAAATGTCAAACTTTACGATAGATATGTCAGATTGCACCTAACAAAACTAGTGTGGACAGTTACGGATACATAAATAACAACCTCGTACTGTTGGTTTGGAACATTTTAAATAAAGATTATTTTGATTAAAACTAATTTAGTAAAATAAAAATGTTATTAAATTTTTAACAAACTTCCCCTTGCCATAGACTTTGAATTTTGGAAACTCTTTCTTTGTGGTTGCTTACGTCATGATAAGAAGATATCCCTAAAAATCACGTTTCTAGATCTAGGGGTTTGGGTTGTGCATTGATGAGTGAGTAAGATAAACACATTTGGAACAATTTTTTACTCCAATTTGGAAAAATTATCGTGATAAATGTGTTTTTTAATTCAATATAGTGTTTTGTCTGTATTTCAATTCATCAAACATTTTTTCAGGGGTTTGAACTATGCGTTGATAAGTCAGTAAGTAAATGATAACAACTATTTGGAACAATTTCTTATCTTATGATTTTAAACGACTAAAGGTACAATACGGATTATTGAAATCAATTACTAACCAAACCGTGAGATAGAAAAATGTAATAACGGAGACATTCATATTTCACTTACTTTGAATTCAATTGACTATAAATGAGAATATGAAACTCAATATTGAATTGCCAACGTAATACAATAATAAACGTTTATAAAGAAAACAGATTGCAAACGAATATAAATAGATAAATTGAAGTTTTAAAAACGATTCTAAATAGAACGGTGAAACGTTTAATATAATTAAAATGTTTAATTTTAATTTATTCGAAGAAATAATTCTTAATTGATGATCATCTTAAAATTTAATGCACAAAGAATTAATAAATTAATGAAGTAACAAATGTTAATAGAACTCAAAAAATGTATTTTCTACAATAATATGAATATGTATAATTACTTTTAGTACCTCTTAAAAAATATTTAATTTAATTTTTATATTTACTGAATACATTAAACATATAAACATATTTAGTGTATGGCAAAAACTGTGTTATTGAAAGTATTATTATGTATTATTATACATTCTGGGATGCTTAGCGTTACTAAGGTGGATGTCGGAATGTCACCGAAAGTTACCTAACCACACATATTTGAATATAAAGATATGTTTTTGTATCGGTACAATCAAACTCAACCTCCACAAAAAAAATTGTACAGATTTCAATTAAATAGTATATGTATGTGCATCACAGTGATTCCCAAACTTTTTTTGTTACGAAACCTTTACATATTTATTTTTAAATTGCGGAATCCTTACAATTTTTATATTTTCATTTAAGGGCGTGATTTAAACGTTATACAAATAATCAAAGCAACGCCAACAAACATGCAGAACCTTTGAATTATTCCATAGAACCCACTTTGGGTTATAGTGTATAGTTTCTTTTACATTATATATAATAAGATATATGGTATATTGCATTTCTGAATATCGTATTTCGGACACGGTAAATGATCTTTGATATAACGGTCGCCTACAGAAGGATTAGTGAACAACAAAGCCACATATAAAAACTTTCTGAATAACAAATATTCATAAGGTTATATAATATCAAGTGTATTATGTTAAAATTAATGATTTTCTGAGCTCGCGAGGTCGTTTTCACAATAAGCCGCTTATATCTGTTTAATTCTATAAACTTTCTGTGAAATTATATAATTAAAAAAAACTGTTTTCCGTTTTACGAGATGTACATACTTCGCTCAATTTTTGATGGTTTCAGAATTATTTGGTTACTTTTAAATATCTGGACTCGAATAAAATTTAAATAAAATATTTTCTTATTTTTTGCAATTATCGTATTGTAGATATACTCATCTCATCCTGGTAGATTTTGTTGTAAACATTTACTGATTTCATTTGGTGATATAGTTTAACTTTACAAATAATTATGTTGATATTTATATAAAAAATAAAAGCAAAATTCTAAATACTCGTATTTTTATACTTATAATTATTTGTAAAATACCAGAAGTAAAAAAATTTAAAATCATTAAGCAATATATCTAGAAATGTCCTGACAATTCACCTTTACTTAGAAGTCTCGAGGCTGAAATCTATCAACAAACAATTAGTACCTATTTTAAAATTAAATAATAAAATTATAAATGTTTTATTTTGTTTGATATCTTTGCTCATATACATTATACATGGTAAATTATTTTAAGATATTGAATGGAGGTTATTTTCTAATAAATTTTACATGTCACGCAATATTTCTCTTTTTCCATCATCACCAAACTTACGTTGTCACTCACCGAGAAATACCTTTAAAAATGTATCAATCGTATTTTTTTAAATATATACATATGTGCCTGATATAATTATTGAACATAAATTGTTGATTTTATTATACATCAACATCATAAATACCCTTGAATATTATTTTCTTCTTATTTTTCTGTGTCTACTGGATCGGGTCAGACAGCTTCTACATGTATTTGGTAAATAAAGTATTTTTCTTTTCAATTTATATTCTATATATTATTATAAAATATCAATGGAAAGTTTTCTTAACTATGGGCTTACAGTAATTCAAGTATCATATAGCCTTAAATAATAATTGGGTTCACGGTTTTTGACTAGTGAATATCCCATCAATATCGGTTCAGTAGTGTTCGTGTCATATTGAAACAAACCAACAGACGAAAAATCTAAAAATTATCGTAATGGATTACCTAGTTTATAAAATAACGTAGTACATATATAAAAATCAAAATACATTCATTGTTTGTATTTGCAAATTGAATCTATTGATATGGTTGTATCTCTTACTCTATATGTAGCATATTAAACATATAATTATGAGGAAACACATCTGTATTATAAGTGATATCATAATGCATGACTAAACGACTTAAAATGATATATTTTACATAAAACATCCATCTTATTCATCTTCGTAAAGTTGCCACTGATGTTCATCCATCCCGAACAGATAAAAGAAATCTTATATAAAAACTGTGACTTTTCAAATCGCCACGCTTGACCGATCAAACCTTGGCAACAGCTGTCTGATTGGGTTCGGATTTTATATTAGATTTATATCATTGTTTTAGCATGACTCTCTGCCATTTCAATATGCATTGATACTGTCATTTTTCAACATTATTTAATATGGTGTAATTCGGTTTTATTATATTTCATCGGTCACATTTCCTCTGTGCTGACGTAGATGGTTTTAAATATTTGCACTAAAGTGCGCTTTGATGTAATAAATAAAGTAAAGCTTACGTTCAAAACTTTATAATTAAAAGCATGAAATCCAATATCAATAGGTGCGTTCTTAACCCATAACTTCTCAACTTTTTATTACTTCGAATTTTTTATCAAGTTTTCAATTCTTCTTGAAAATATGACCAAAAAGATAAATACAATACAAGACATAATAATTATCAGTCACATACTAGATAAGGGTTCTTAAAGTGGTGGTTCTCACACGCAAAGAACCACGAATATAACAAATAAATTTACTATGTCGTTAAATAAGTTTAAATGTTCAAATATACACTTGTAGTCCAGGAAAAATAGACATAATAATATAGAAGATCGGATAAAATATGTAACAGGCTAAATTTTTGCATACACTTTAGTATAAAGGTACTTAATAATGTGTGAAAGTTCCTCATCGATTTGACGTGTGCAAGTGTCAATTTTGTGGGGTCAAAGTTCAAAAAAACTGTATTTTTCAAATATCACGAAAACGTTGACCTCTTCGAGAAAAAATGTATCTTACTAATTTGTAGCTGAGACAATTTACTACACAATCGAACATTAGAGTTTTTATGTAGGAGAAACCGTTCATGAATTATAAAGAGTTTTTTATAACTCCGCGCACTTTTCCATAGCATACGATATAGTTTTATGTAAAATGTAATTTAGAGCTGCAGCTTAAACAAATATATTCCACAAAACCAGCAAGATCGAGATAACTCTTTCTGTTTCATAAGAATCGAAAGTACATAAGTTGACAGTACTTTAGACAAAAATTAACCAAAATTACTACGTCGGAACAGAGCAAAATGGGGTCTTCAAGGTACGCGACCCTCGCGCGATGTTTTAAGCACATTTTTCACTTATATATTTTTAAAAATCGAAATCTATTGCAAAATAATCATTTGGCAGACATCCGTCTATAAGAATATGTACATTTATACATGAAAAATATTATTACAAATAAAGAAAACGACTCGTAAAAGATGATTTCTGGAGATTTTTTATGATCTTTTAAAAAAAATTTTATTATTAATTAATATTATGTGAAAAATGTGAACCTTATAAAAAATAAATCAAGTAAAATTTGTAAAATACATATTTTTGAAGAAAATGAGTGATAGCATACAATCATATGATAAAAATTATTGCACCTAGAGTAAATACATTCAACTGTAAAACAAAAAAATAAAAATAAAATCTCCAGAAATCATCCTTTAAGAGTCGTTTTCTTTATTTGTAATAATATTTTTCATGTATAAATGTACATATTCTTATAGACGGATGTCTGCCAAATGATTATTTTGCAATAGATTTCGATTTTTAAAAATATATAAGTGGAAAATGTGCTTAAAACATCGCGCGAGGGTCGCGTACCTTGAAGACCCCATTTTGCTCTGTTCCGACGTAGTAATTTTGGTTAATTTTTGTCTAAAGTACTGTCAACTTATGTACTTTCGATTCTTATGAAACAGAAAGAGTTATCTCGATCTTGCTGGTTTTGTGGAATATATTTGTTTAAGCTGCAGCTCTAAATTACATTTTACATAAAACTATATCGTATGCTATGGAAAAGTGCGCGGAGTTATAAAAAACTCTTTATAATTCATGAACGGTTTCTCCTACATAAAAACTCTAATGTTCGATTGTGTAGTAAATTGTCTCAGCTACAAATTAGTAAGATACATTTTTTCTCGAAGAGGTCAACGTTTTGGTGATATTTGAAAAATACAGTTTTTTTGAACTTTGACCCCACAAAATTGACACTTGCACACGTCAAATCGATTAGGAACTTTCACACATTATTAAGTACCTTTATACTAAAATGTATGCAACAATTTAGCCTGTTACAAATTTTTTCCTTGTTGTACGTCTATTTTTCCTGGACTATTGCTAAAATTATATAAATGAAACAATAAATTTTTTTAACCCTACTGTGTTTCAAAATAAAAATAGGGGGACCGTGAGTTATCAATATGAGCTGCAACGTCAAAAAGTTTAAGAAGAACTGGACTAGATTATTATCATGAGAACCCAATAATGTCATATTTATAGGACATCAGTTTTTTAACGACGATAATAGCAGTTATTTAGTAGTATGGGCATTTTTTTAGGATCATTTAAATGTAAAATGGCGGCATGGTATACACTGAACCAACATAAAATGATATACAATTATATTGAAAAACTTTCTATTTTATTTGTGATTTTATCATTTATATATATTTAAACATAATTGATGTATTGGTTCACAGTATACTAAACCAGTGGCGCACCCAGAAAAAAACATTTTTTTTTGTAATTATTTTTTATGTATCACATGCATATTGATCAATTTGGTGGGGGGGGGGGTAACCTCTAAATCTTCTCTTGGGTATGTCGCTGTATTAAACCGATTCAGTGTTCAAGATAACCTTGGTTCTCTGTGTACCAAGCTTGGTACACAGTGAATCAAATTAACACTAAAAAAAGAAAAAAATACAAATTCCTATGACATAATGATAAAATATTTATATAAAAACTAAGTTTATTAACTGTATATTCATTTATTCAAGCTAGAAATTTTGACATTTAAGTGATTACTGATTGTGACATAAGATGTAAAAAATTAGTGGTTCACTGTTGACCATGTTACCCTAACTATAAATGTCGGCTAGCTGGAATACGTAATTACACGGTTAGGTACTTTAAAACTGTTTTAATTTGTCATTGAATGAACTCTAGAAATCATTTAAAAAATTATTGTAGGTAGAGAGACTTAAAAAACAAATAAATAATGTAAATCAAATATCACAGAAAAAAATTAGAAAATAGGATGTCATATAAATGGAACACTGAGAAGTAATATGGGTTAATATTAAACTAAAATTGTTAACAAGGAAATAAAAAATATTTCTCAAACATCTTCCGCGTCAAGTAGCGCAGCTAGTACAATATAAAACGAGTTAATTTGTAAAATAAAATTTAATTTAAAAACTTTTCATATACATATACATACAAATATATAATTCCGTCTTCCCGTTCTTCAAAATATACTGTTTGTATCTACGATGATATTTCAAGTATATAAATAACATTTATTGATATTTGACAAGAAAAAACGTAATAAAAAACTTTAATTTTGTATTCTTGAATGTCATATTTTGAATAAGTAAAAGTAATAACTTTCAGATTTAAATTATGACTTTACATTAACCGTGCAATATTAAAGGAAGAAAGTACAAATTATGACACAAGTTTAAATCTCGTAGATAATATCTTAACAAAATTTTGTTTCATATTTCTTACTTTAAGCTTGATATACGATGACTATTTTTTAAATTGTTTTACTGTAATTTTAAGATATTTTTTATTTGTGGCAATTTAAAACAATTTTATTATTAATTTATCTGACAACATTAAATTTATATACATTACAATGTTAATTGTAAATGTAAAAATGAAATATATTTCATTTTTACATTGTAAGTAAAATGTGTAAATAAATCACAAAAAAATAATACTTACAAAAAAAGTATTTAAAACCACTGTGCTTAGGGATTACAAAACTTTTATTATATCTTTTTTTGGATCAAGCAGATTAAAGAAGCAATTATGTATTGTATATAAACTTCTCAATTTCCAGCTCAATCTGTATTATGCGATTTATAATTCCATTTCGTTCGTCGACCTCCTAACAAAATTTATACGGAACTGATTTAAAAACATTGAGGTTGTTAACAGAGCCGACGCAATCCGCAAGACGTGGGCATTATTATGCTAAATCTTTGGCAGAACGAAACGTCACACTAAATGTAAATAAACGTGAAACAAATATTGATATATTTCAAGAGGTAACAGCTCGGTTTCTTTTTACATAATGGAAACAACATAAAATAAGAAAGAAAATTTGTATATTATTTAATGATTGTTTAGGAAGTTTTTATTTATAAATTTTATATTATAAACTTTGTAATTTAGAAAATAGATTTAAAACCAAATTAAAGATTTTATCTATTTTAAAATTAATGAAATAATAATTTCTTCCGATTTTTAAATTATTTTTTTATGATTTCATAGCAATATTTAGAAATATTTTTATTAATTTATTATTAACGACATCGAGTCATATTAGGTCGTAAAAGCTGATAGTCATAAAAGCTTATAATTGTAATAACCGGTAAATATTCAATTAGGGATTCAGTCAGACTTTTATTTTGAGTTGTTAAAACTGATATATTGTATTAAGCGATGTCGCTTTAACCGATTTCGACTGCATATGTATTATAATTATATTCAAGTAAAAAAATGCATTTCAAACCTAGACTATATACAAGGTGGCAGAAGATTGACTTTACAAGATTATTTTCATATTATTACTATAATAAATACAAAACAATACATTTTTTTATATATAAATACTTGATTTGGATCCTCTTATTACTGTTGCACAAATGCTACTTCTTTTTAAAGCATTATTTATAACTTTTCCACATATTTTAATTATTGTTGCTCTAATATTGTTCAATCGTCGCGTCGTTTATTTGTCGGCATAGATAGGTCCCTTAAAACAACATACAGAAAAGAGTCTGGGGCGGTTAAATCTAGAGATCTTTGAGGCCAGTCGATTTGGAGACTAATCAGTTTGAAAAATTCTCTTAAAAATTTCGATTGTTGCTCGTGCTGTCTGAAATATAATACCACCTAGTCGAAACAACATGTTTTCCAAACTCATTTCATACAATTTATGTAACAAAAAGTTATCGATTATGGCACGTAAGCTGTCGCAGTTTACAGTTACAGTGTATTTGATGAAATAAGGCCCAATGACACTTTTTGACCAAATTCCACACACTTTTTGAAGATATAATGATAAATCATCATTAAAATTCTAGTATTCAAATATTTGTTATTTTGTTTGTTAACATAACTGCTGTATAAAAAAATTATAATGATTAAAAAAAATCGTAATTGAAGACGAATTTTTGTAGTACGTCACCGGACTTGTACACGTATATAGAATTTCAAAGCTCTAGCTTAGTTAGAACTAGTCTAAACTTTTATTGCAATATTTAACCATAACATACTATCTAACAAGTAAAGTTAAATAAAAGCTTGTAAAAACCTATTCAAAATGGCAGCTAATATAAGCTGAAAAGTGAATTTTAATATAAATGGATTTGAGAATAATATCTGATTAACAATGAATATTTTGTACAAAATCTGCAGTAAAAGTATACTTTTATTGCACGCAAATACATTAAATTCAAATTTCAATAATTGACGAACAGATTTTGGGCGAGAATATTTTCGTAACGACTTTCACATATCTCCGTACGAATTTGAATTTAAAACACTTGAAGAAATACACTCTTACAAACACCTGGAGCGTGCACATATGTTATACCATACCCAAATGTGCGTCTACTAAAAAGAGACATACTTATTACAACAGTAAGTTTGTCTTACTCTGCTTTACTCAGAATTATCAAGGTGGCTATGTTTACATGAATATATTAGATTATTTCTTTCCTAAGAAAACTCTAAAGAAATTTTCAATGCGGTGACGAATAGGTAATATTTAAATTAGTTTCTTTTGTTGTTCTGCAAATTCTTCATATTATAAGAACTTATAAATTTATTAATGGTATTCTTTATATGATTTATTTTATGATAGATACTGGGGGGGGGGAGGTATTTCAGAAACTTGATGTAACATTTTCAGGGTGATCTAAAACTATTGAAAAACTTAAAAACTAAAAGTCTGACTGGGATGATTTTGGTATCATTTTAACTGGCGCATTGGTCTGTACCCATTAAACACTGAGCCACCCCTGCAGAAATTCGGTACAGACAGAAAAACGTAAAATTAAAAAAAAACGCATGGTCTTTGTTTTTTATAAATTAACAAAATAAATGACTATAAACTTCATACTTTCTAAAGGTCACTTATTATTATTTTGTTTACATCTTACATAAAATTCAATCTAATAAAATATGTCATTTAATATTGCACTGCAAAGAAAAAATAATAAAAGTGCCAATTTCAATCGTTTTATTTTTTAATAAACCGACTTTCGCTGTTTTTGTGATTGGGCATTTGCCAGATCACTCGCTCTAGACTGGAGAAGTGGAATTTATTATACTGATTTCTTGACATTATCAAGTACCAATCTGCTGAAACACAAAATAATGGTATTGTTAACTACACTAAAACGAAAAAAAATTCTAGCCGGTCTACTCAAGTTTGCTCTTATTGATGTGAATCCTTTATTCCGTAGTGCATTTTGATATTTATGGTTCATATAAATAAATAACGTGTTGATAACAAACAAAAGTTTTTTCCATAAATATCGTAGGAATAAATAAAAATGTCTTGTTTGGAGACATAGTAATTAAAGTAACAGTTTCAGAAGTTTGACTACTAAAGATTTCTGCTATAGAATAAAGTGTTTTTAATGTTCTTTACTTAAAGGACTGTAACTATTTAAAATTCTTCAAAATGATTTTAATAAGTAAAACAAATGTTTTAATACTAATCTGAAGTTTGCGTCAACAAACAGGAAACTTTTTTATCCACTCGGTATATATAATTAATTTTATAAAAGTGTTGCTTCTACAGATGGTAACTCTTAATTATGCGCATTAAGATTTTAAGCACTGGAGTCTTTTTACTTTCTTATATACATATATTATAGTGTGAGAATGAGTCATGAAACATATACCATATTATATAATATATATTTTATTAACTATAATTATCAACCATTTTATTTTATATTATATTTAATATCCAAAAGTTTATGTTTAATTATATTTTAAACTTATTTGTAATCATGTTATTATTTTATTCATAAATGTAATCTAAAACATTTATTATATTAGGGAGCGTTCAAGTATTACGTAACGCAATTTTTGGAGATTGGATGTTAATTCTTGCCAACTTTTGAATTTTTCGAATTATTATTGAAACGGTGCGGCACGGTGTAATAAAGTTGTAAATAATCAGAAATGTTTAAACATAATAACATTTGCAGAGAACATTATTTTCCAACCAGAAACAGTTGCGCACTAAGGGTAGGCTGGTACTCGGGGTGGGATGATTTTTATGCAACAAAAATATAGTTTGAGATTTGAGAAAGAATAGTTCAACCTGAAAACCCGTACAAGGGTCCTTTTTAAGGTCACTCCATATTGTCAGTATTAAGCGCCCTCGAAACCATGAAACATTTTTCCTGGAAATTCTTTATTTTTGAAACAATCCGCTGGAAAGTGGTATATAACATTATAACCAATATTTTGAGCAACCGAAAAGGAGATATTAAAAAAAGTCAGTTTTTATCGGCTGTTTTTTTTCAAGATGGCAGCGCAAGCAACTACGACGGCTCACCATGACCAAAAACTTAGGACCTTAAATTACGTGTTTATATACTCATAATAACTCAAGTGGTGCCACCCCGATCTCACCTTGTTCGAATTTAAGCTAATCTCGTCGAGAAAAGTCCGGTCTCGGCGTGGCGTGCAGCCCTAAATCAAATTATTTAAGAAACAGCAAGACATAAAACAAAACAAAATCTACAATACTATACAAAAGAATCAATATAAATAAATATGCCAAAACGAACTGTCAAGGTTATTCGATCATTAGAGCAATGTATAGAGATAAAAGACTAAAATTTTATTATGTTATTTATGGATAACTCATATATTTCACAAATTTTTATTTAAAATATTGGACGTATGGTATTTGAGTAATTGGGTATCTTATTATATACAATTAACCTTACATACATAGGTACAAAAATCAATATATTGCGTATCTTTGTGAGAGGACATATCAAATGTTAATAATTATGATAGTATTCAATTTTCCAAGAAAACTAATTAAATATTTGGTCAATTATATGTTTAAGAAAGTATTTAATTCTTTTACGTTCGCTCATATTTACAGCATAACTGTAATTACTCCATTTTATGTTTATTCTTTAGTGAAGTTATGGTTCAATAACAGTAAAATCGTAAACCTTATAGAATACAGAGTGTGTTTTTGCGATAAGAAATATACCACCAAGTAATATAATAAGGCCCAGTCATTGTTTTACCCCTTTTGTAATTTTAAATGATAAAATTTCCTCTACCTTTAATGTAAGACAAAAGATAAAAATATTGGATAATACCACAACTTGAGAAAATTATATTAAATATTTAATATATGTTATTATTACATTAACTAGAGTATTCCTGTGGTTTAACCCTAGTATATTTAAAAAAAGTTTAAGGGGTGTGCATTTTATGGCCAAGCCATGTTATTTATTGTTTATTATAAATTGTTAAATGACGCATCCAATTTTGAACAGTTTCATATAGGTACGATGGTTGTTATGTATCCTTAGTCATTCCTAATCTATAGATTCCGCAATATGATAATGATCAACTAGGCAGAGTACGAATAAAATAGCCAATTTTGTAAGAACACAGAAGTAAATAATATATTTTAAATTAATTTTCTTACATAGGTTTATAGTAAATGTAAAGATTTTTCGTATTTCTATTGTACATATTTACATGTACATTTTACATATACATATGAGACAACAAACACAAAAGTACATTTATATAGGTATTTATATAGTATTATATACCTTATACCTTTAAATAAATCTATTTTTAAATATTAAAAATTTTATACACCCTTATTTATATAAAATTCTGTACATGCCCATATATACACCTTGGTCATAGTATGCATAATATAACTAACCTGTTTGTTCACCCTTATAACAATTCCAACTATTACCATTTACTGACCGCAGCAAACTATTAAACATACTTGGTCTCTTTATCGTACATATTATATAAAGCTGCGGGAAAAAGGTATTCCATTGAGAAATGCAAACGAAATTTAAGATTTCAGATACTTAATATATGTATGTATGAACAGTACATTAAGATTTAATTGAACGTAGGGGGAAATGGGGCGCATTGATACACGGGGCACATAGATACAGTGATTTTTAATTAGTTTTAAAAAACCCGACCGCGTTCTTACACACATAAATACGCACCTCTTAAAGTAGTCAATCACACAACAGAATTGCGTCTACGTACAGTAAGGCTTTCGCTGTTAACAAGTAAATAACTGTTAACAACTCAATGGGATGTGTTGTATCAAATTTCATTTAATTTATGGTGAATTATATAAAAGATAAGTATATTTCCTTCTATGTCGAGTAAAAGTAGTATTTTAATATAATCTGTTGCCGTTTTCTTTCTACTTTTTGTTTATTACTAAATGATAACATGGGGTACATTGATACATTAACATGGAGGCACTTTGATACGTAGCAATATTGTATTGTTATTGTAAAATTATAACAAAAGAAGACTGTTCGGCACTTTGTTGACAAAATTTTCTTCAGGGAAAAAGATCAGAAATGTGAATTTCACGTTTTTTTATTTAAGGCGTAAATCTTCTGGAGTATGTGCGGACATAAAAGATATGAGACTTCTGTTCACATATTGTGTGGAAGTTGCCAGAACCAATCATCAAAAAAGGCATCAATAGAATGACATCCTTTTTTTTTATTCAATATTAATCTGACTTCTTATAATTTGTAAGAGCAATGTGTGTTGATACCCATGTATCAAAGTGCCCTGTGTATGAGGTACTTTGATACAAATTCCACATTAAAAATAAATAGTTGTAACATTTATTTTTAACTAGTCAGGGTTCAAACTTTCACCCAAAAAGTTACTCAGATAATAATCATTAAATATAACTGACTACCATCATCAACATTAATTGTAATTTTATGATCTTTTTTAACTTCTTAAATAAACCGCATCAATCTGCCACCACTCCCCTATAGTACTATTAGTAATATTCGTACTAAAAATTCTTGATGAAAATTGGCGGGCCCACTAACCCCATACATTTATTTGCTTAAAATAACATCCTCGATCTATTGTAATTTCTTTTATTCTAGTTGTAAATCAACCTGTATACAGGGTGAATCATATCAAGTGGAACAAACCTGAATATGAGCAATATGAAGCAAATATGAACATGTGTCCGGAAACTCTTTGTGAGGGACCTACATACCTCCATAGATTTTGTTCTGAAAACTATAGTATGATATAGTTATGAAATTTGATAGCCTGTTTTGTATATTTTGTGGCATATTATAAAAGTGCCAAATATAGGGAAAAAATAAGAACATAAAAATACTAGGTAAAAATCAAAGGGCCTACTAGCCCCACATTCATGGTCTAAATAATCATTGTTTGATACTGGAAATCGATAACATGTATTAAAATTAAACTGGGTATCTTTCATAACTGTATCATAATGGGGTATTAAGATTAAAACTAATTATAATATTTATATTTATAAATATTTGGAGGTGTGAAGCTCCCTCATATGACATTAATTTAGTTTAAAATATGCTTAATCGTATCACCAAAATCTGTGATTTTATTTTTATTATTAGAGTATTGAATATCTATCTTTTGACCCAATTTTCCCTCCACATGTATAGAAAATGGAACATAAATAAATATTAAGAAATAAATAATTATGGTTGAGTTCTATTAAAAAAAAGTCTCTTTATTTCAACTTGTATCAATTTAATCAATTTCGATTTGATTTAAACTTGACAGAAAAGTTATTTTAAATAATGTTGAAACTTTTAAAGCTCCATAAATATGTACGAACTATGAGCTATACGTAAGCATGTGTACTTAAAACAGTTAAAAACTGTAAAAGTATATCTCAAAAGAAGATAATTTCATCCATTATACTCACATGTAAGAAGTACAGTACAATCAATTGTAAATATGTTAAAACAAAACTTACACATATTACGTTCAACCTGCAGCCACAAATCATCATGTGATTTCTTAGCAAAATTCAGATAGAGGTGTAACTAATCGAACTAATGCATCCTTTGTACCTTCTTCACACCTGCTCTTCCACTGACTAAAGTGCTAACATATAATAACAAACAATAATGATCTAAAGACAACAGCGCATTAAGTACACTGTACGTAATACACTGCTAAAAAACCCAGACGAGGAACATTTCTGCTCTAGACACTTCAATAACGACCAACTGTGATAATAGTTCTCCTAGGAAAGACTTTTTAAAATAGATAGTTACTTACTTTTGTTCGTTTTGTTTTGCTTAGTTAATGTGTTGGTCTGGAGTGTTTTATAAGTTATCTTTTTTACGTTTTATGTACATATATCCGAGTTTGCGTCATTAAGAAATCCTTATATAAAAATCAACATGTGGTAGCTTAGTATAAAATATTTTTTGTACTGTATCGAGGAAAGCAAATCAAACGTTACATTTATTAAAAAAAAGGATGTATCATTTAATGGATTTGTGTCAAGAATATTTAAAATGATATGATTTAAAAAAAATATAATTTAAGTAAATATGTGCATTGTCTTTAACGTACTTTATATTTATTTTGAAACTAGTAATTCTCCGTAGTCTTGCCCTCGTTTTTTTTTCGAAGTCAAATCGTTTTCCTTTTATTACTATTCATTAGAAGTTTAATTAATTACACCAATATTACAACCATGTAGGTACTCTAGATTAATTTCGTCATTTTTGTACAATTTTTTTTTAAAACTTAAATTGTACATTTTTCTAGTTACGGGTCTGCTCTAATTATATTATTATTTTATTTAATTCTGGTGTCCAAGGCTCTCAATACTTTCAAACAATGGAAGGTAAACAATAAAAACTGTCAAAATTGATTGTATTGTCCGATCAAAAAACCTCGTATATTTTAATTGACAAACTAATTTTACATATTTATTACAAGTATTGTTTATATTTATTTTTCTGAATAATCAATATATTAAAATGAATAAATCATTTGTGTAGTTTTCTACTGTGGATAGTTATTTAATTAAAATTAAACAACAATAGGTATGTACAATGTTTATAGCAGCGATGAAACGGCCTCTGAACCGCGAAACTATTGTTTCCGGTCCACGTTAGAAATAAATAAAATTTATTTTTATTTTAATTTTAGTGCAATTTTCAAAACATACTAGAATATATTTTTTTTAAACATTGCATTTACGATTTATGTGTTATAGTACGTTACACAGTAAAAAAATTTTCGTAAAATTTAACACTTAAATGAGCCAAAGTAACACTCACTGCGTGTAAAAAAATCAGTAACACTCATTTAAGTGTTAAATTTTACGAAATTTTTTTTACTGTGTATATTAGTGGAAATAAAAAATGAACAAAATCTCTTTTCATTTAAAAAAATAGTTGTTACTAAGTTATAGAATAATAGAACAAAGATTTAAAAAATGCGACTATTTTTGACTTGAGTTATTTAACTTGAAAGCTAAAAATGATATTAAAAAACAATCATTATAATAGGTTCACTAACTAAAAAAGTTTTTCATTTTCAAATTTTAAATTGAAGAGAAATTGACAAGTTAATTTAATTATTAACAAACCAAAAACTTATGAAAGAAAATCACAAAAACTTGAATCAATATTATTCAATGCGTTAAAACACTTATAAAGCAGCTTTAGCTAATCACACACCTTGTTACACATATTGTAGCGCGTACTTTGTAACATAATATAGGTAGACAAGGTGTATTATGCAGATGAGTACGGCTACCTGTTAAATACATTAAAATAAGCCTCTTGTATTTTAGTTACGTCAGATTATTGTTTCGACGAGATTTTAAATTGTAAAGTTCATTGTGTACAATGTAAAGGGTTTGGTCATCAGTGGTTTACAAAGTACTTCACATAAATGGGAATATATTTTGTTCTTCATATAAGCTTTGTGTTGATTAAACTTAATTTACATATTTATTATATAAAATTTAAAAAACCGTCAGTTGTATATGTGTCGTTTAGAAACTTAAACGATAAACCAACATATCAAATAACCTGGGTAATCTACATGGAGAGAATAACATACATATATTTAAAAATTGAGCGACAAAACCTTATACAAAGAAAGATATAGGACTAATATCATATTACCTAGCGTTCTTACCATATCACTCCACGAGTCATTGGCATATCATTAAGATTTTAAAATAAATATCAATTGTTTTCAATATAATAAAATAATGAATAATATTTTTTTATATTGTCTTTAAGGTAATTCAGTGATAATTGATTAACAGAGAAACGTCTATTTAAAAATATCATCTCTCATAACATACCAAGTTAAATTGTAATTTAAAGCATAGGTACTTACTTGTATATTATAAATTTTCAACTAACGTCTCTGGGATCCGACATTAATTTTAAGTTTATAATTTTTTTTAGCGTACTGTAGCTGAAATTGTTGCCCAAATGCGCCATCACGTCAAGTTTACGAGGTATTTTTAAACTTACAAGTGCAGAAATAACTAAAATATCAAATACATACGAGTATGTATATATTTAAACTAATATAATATCTCAGCGAAAAAAATTGTAAAGTCAAAAGTAAAAGTTTACTTTAAAGGAGAAATGTAATAATATTTGTTACAATGAAAACTTTATTTAGTATAAAATCAACTTTTCAGCTATTCGCTGGGTGCAAAGTAGGTAGTGGGGGAAACGAAATCGATCACAGCGCACAACATGGCAAAAAATAACACTTTGGGTGGACTAACTGTCATTTTTAATAGACTCGTTTTTAACTGAAAATAGAAAGGTCAACATGGTTAATCCCACTATAGACTATGTGCAAGGGGGTAGAGTTAGAAATAATGTCGATGCGAGTGTTCGTGGTGAGAAATATTGTAAAATTATCGGCGCCAAAATTTGAGGTTATGCTGTCAAGGTAAACGAATTAATTATTTCTCTATTATACGTCATAATTAAAGAGAAAAAGATACCCAAAATAAATAATTTTCACGTACCTTTTATTGCTATACTATTTATATAATATGCAAACAGCTAAATTAAATGATATTTGTTTAATAAAAAATTTCACGGTATTAAAATTAATTAAAAATATTAAACAATGATAAAAAGAGAGTTGAATCCATTCAATCCTTCTCTATTACCCGCTAGCGGCGCTAATAGACTTCGTGCACATAGCTAATAGTCATAAATAATCGTCTAAAATGTATATATTACGATATTTTATTGAAATTATTTGTTTGTTAGTACGACAAAGTCCACCCAAGTTGCTACTAAAGTCCACCTGTTAGTTGGCGCTGTCATCGCGCACGCTGCGAATAGTAGGTTTATGTAAAAAATAATAGAGTGCAGTTTGAAAAAAAATTGAATTGATCCTGTTATCCACCATGTTAAAAGCCACAACAAATATTCATATCTACCATTAAGAGCAGTTTTTGTTTCAACTTGCTAATTTCGAAAAAAATGTCTGGGATATCCTGTATACATATATGCTCAATGAAATTTTCTAAATCGACCAGTTATAAAAAATGTTCACTTATACGGAATGGTTTTTTAGATTTAATATTTTTGAAAACACTATCGTTTCTTATGTTTTATTGCCACTCTAGGATGTTTCCAAAAGTACGTTTTCTATATTTTATTAATTTTAATTTTAAATTCAATTTATTTATCTCAATGTAAGCTGTCGGAAAGACGCAAAAACTTGGGTAAAATCTAATAACTTACATACATGTATTTGTATGTTCATGTATGTATATAAAAATTGTAACAATTGTTAGCAATTAAAACTTATCAAATCCGCTAACCTACACTTCTATATTCCTAAAAATGTACATATTCTAGCTAGATCCATTTAATTGGATTAACATAGAAATGTTAATTACGGATTTTGGCTAAGTTTTCGCGTCTTTCCGTCAGTATGCAACGTGCAAATTCGAGTTGATATATTTTTTTATGTTGAAGTAGAATTTCAAACATTAAAAATGGTTGAGGTGCCGGGTATCGCGCTACATTATTTCATTTAATACAATTGCACATATTTTATATTTATCAACTATAAATATATGTATATTTAAAGCTTTAATATTTGAGTTTTAATACCTATATGACCATTTAACACATTCAGGACGGGCGTCTTATATGTAAGACAGATTGGGCGAGCCTCAAGGCCGAGTGTCTTTGGATCCGTCCTGAACGTGTTAATAATATATTATATTATTTGTATGTATTTTTTTAGTGAAAATAAAACTGAAATATTAAATATATTATCTTACAGCATTCGTTTCGGAAACTACTGTTCCTTCTTTAGTGCAGTTTTTAAATAAAATTATAATTTAATAATTTATAACTGTTTTAATATCTATCTACAATATATGGTACTGAAAATAAATTAATCAATTTATTGTTTCGAATACTTTCGTTTTTCATAAGTCTCATATACTATATCACACATAATATATAAGGTAGTGAGTGTCGTCGAATCATACATTTTCCATCACATTTGTACGAACAATAAACGTGGAAATTGATTTTTCGCCGAGATTCGATCGGAGGCATTCAGCGCAGACAAATACACAACGATGGCTTAGAACTGGTATGTTCACCTTTCTAGTGTGTGTGTGTGTGTACGTGTGTATGTATGATTATTACATATGTCGTGAGACAGCTTTGTCCACGTTTTTCTCTCTACATATAAAAGATATCGAACCCAAGGATCCTGTCCGTTTGTATGGAAGTCTATTTCTCAAATGAAAGAAAAGTTATTATGTAATGATTATGTATACAACAGAATATACGTATATATGCATGTAAGAAAGACGGAGAAAAACTGTATTTGTATGTTTTTTGTGTGCATGAGCTTGATATAATTTTGGGAATATTCATTGAACTTAAAGTATTATTTTTGATATGATAGTTTTTCCTTCGATTCGTATTTATGTTGTATTTTAAAATAACTACTTGACTTTATATATATGTATATACATAATGTGCCGGTTTTAAAGAACTATAATTTTTTTTCGAAAACAGCTGAATTTATAGTTTCGAAACAGCAAAAAGATTAATTTTTTTATCAAACTACTATTACTTTTTACACATGATTGGAAAACTGATTTTTTTATTGAATACAAGTTGTCCAAATATATCGCTACATATCTGATATTAATAGTTTCGGTTGCTAGTTATAAAAAATATAAAAAAATGTCTAGTAACAAACTTATAGCTAACAGATGTGGTAAGCAACCATTGACAAAATTATGTCCTAGGAATTGGAGATGAATGAGTTGTCTAATTTTTTTAATTACCTATATTATAACAGTTGTATTTAACAAAAAATAGATTTCGAAAAATGTGTTAGAATTGATAGAATTTAAATTGATAAATCGCTACAAAAAATACTCATATCCGTATATCTTCAAAAGTACAACAAAAAACATGAAAAACATAAAAAATAAAATCAATTTAAATAATATTTAAATTTGTTGAATTTTTTAAATTTTTTACGGTTTTTGAAGTCGGTTTTATTTTTTTATTTTTAAAAACATTTTTTATTGTCTTATTGTTAACACCGACTTCAAAAACTGTTTAATTTAATTATTATACATAAACTTACTTTTCCGCATTTTTATAGGGTATTTTTCGAAGTCAGTTTTTTTTTCTAAAAAAAGTTTATATTTTTTTCTTTTGAGTGGCGTATCTCTGAAGTCCATGTTCATATTCTGATAAAATTTATATTGGACCATCACTGTAGAATAGTGTAGAACAAACAAAAAATGGCCAAATCGGTACGTATTTGTCTTTATTCCCGAACACACATAAAAAAATATATTTTCGAATTGAGAATCTCCTCCTTTTTCGAAGTATGTTAAAAAAACCATTGTTTTTAAACTATAAACTAAGACGCGTGGTCTTTAAAGCACTGTTAATTAGAAAATTGAAACAAAAGCTATAAACAATCGCCACGTTTCAATTAAAAAACAAATAGTATTCTATAATCGAACAATTTCAACGACCATACGTGCATATATCTTATTGAATATCAGTAAATCCAACAAGGACGTGCGTGCATGTGCGTACATGCGCGTGCGTGTATGTGTGTTCGTACGTGTGTGTATGTGTCAGTTGTCGAACGTAGATTTATGTGTGGTATTAGACATTGAAAATGTTCTTCCTCGATACAAGATACAGCCCACGACATGCTGCGAATAAACATGATGGATTGTTCCACGTATGTGAAATTTTTCTGTTACATATATACATGTATCTAAAGACATGTATTGAAAGAAATCAAGCTCAAAATTTTGTTTTTATATCAGAGCCCACTAAAGTGATTTTTAGTGTTTGGAAAAACACTTGTGGAATCAACACGGTGTCTTTTTCTCATAGCCTCCTACCTACTGCACCGTTTGACCTAGAAAGCTGAGTAATAATTTAATAAATAGACCTGAGTTATAAAAATAAAATTTTATGTTTTAGGCGTTTTTCAGGAGAACAAATCGATAGCCAAAAAATACTTTTCAACTTCGGGGTTTGCATACTGTTTGGGTCATTAAGGGTCATTGCTTGTAAATAAATTGAAAATTTATAGCAATACATGTATATTAAAAATATACTTTCTATATTTTGTTGTGAATGGGTATACTTTAATGTAAGTATATTAAAATTTAAAAATTTTCCGATTGCAAATCGTTTAGTAAGGTAATAATCACCGACGTGCTATATGTATATCAGACAAAGAAGTATTTCTTAACATTTAAACATTATCACCTACTCGTACTACGAAAGGTAAATTGATTTATCGGATCTTTTTCATCGGTTTCGCATCGATATTCCTGCACAAATATTAGCATTCGAATATTTAACTTTGGGAAGAAACACAAAGAAACATGAAAAAAGTTAAATAAGAAATACATACGAACCTAAATCGAGTATCGTTTTGAATAAATAGTTTACTCAACTTACTGAAAATAATAAAATTTCAGTAGAACTCAATTTCTCTGTAATTTAATTCATACTATAATATTATAAGCGCGAAAATGTATGTCTATTTTTTATCTTTTCACAACTAAATCGCTTCACCGATCTTGATGAAATTTTGCAGGGAGATAGATTGTGACCTGAGGAAGGACTTTGTATCCAAAAAAATTTTATTAAGTAAAAAATGGGAATGTGACACTTGTACGCATTATAGGTTATACTTTTTTGGCATAGACATCTAGTGTAACATGATATTTAAAAAATATATAATTGAAATAACAATACAGGTGTTATCACTAACGTGATTTGATATATAGGACAGAACACCAATCAAAGATTTTCGTATCTATAGTGTGTATATCTTAACCATATTGATTTGAAAATAAAATATTATATAATTAATATATCAATAAAAATATTATTAAAAAAATATTCCATACAAAACTTTTTTTTATTCATACATTACTTAAAAAACACTGTTGACCTTCAAATTGACCTTGAAAATGTTTACTAATGTCCGGTATTATAAACGAGCTTATATGAGTTGGTTTTTATCATTGTACTCAAGGTTAGTAAATAGGTACTTTTTAGTAAATATATTTTATATAGGTACCTTTGTTTTTACCAAATATCTGTCAAAAACACTAAAAAACAGAACTATCATATAAGTTTGATACCCCATTGGAAAGTGCTTCCAAGCCTACAAATTTGTTAGCTCCCTATAATACCGAACATAAAACAAAAAACTTGGCATTTTACTTTCTCCTCAAAAACATACAACTTTTATTATATAATAACATTTTTTTTCTCTAAAACGCATCGCTTTAGAAATATTTCTGAAATACACGTATAATATAAACTGTAAACTTACACCCTAGATATGTTCATTATTGTAAATTATCTAAACATGAAATGTTAATGTGTGTGACCTTTTCACAAAATAAAAATATATTATGTTATTAAGGTTTGTAATTTCGTTAGTAGACATTTGAATCCATTTTTGTCTCTTATAATGTTTATATTATGTTTATATTCGTCTATGAATATTTTAATATTTAAATTTGAATCCTAAAAGGCAATATTTATACTCGATGAGGTATAATAAAAAGGAGATAACTTTGAAAGCTATGAATAATTTTAATAGTATTGAAATATGCAGATGCCAAAATACAAGAACTATAGTAAAAACATATAAAACAATAAAAGCGCATTTCAGTTCAGGTGATATTAAGTATGACCTAAATACATATGTCATATTAATATACCTGGCTGAAAACATTTGGAAATAAGGGTGAAAAGACTTATACATACAATGTAATAAAGCAATTTCTTTTGGTCCATTTCCGCGTTATTTCTTTCACTTTATTTTCATGAAACAAATTAACCGCATTAATCGAGGGATTACTATATACATACTACTGTCGCATAGAATGCAAAAAACTATCATCTATTTATTTACTACGTAACTGTATCGTTTTTCAATTTTTAAATAATTGTTTTATAATAAATTTGGCTAAAATTTAAATATTTATTTATGCTGACTGAATAGTTTTAACAACATAATGACAGTATGAAATACTGGATAAGAACTTTGATTTTAAAATATGAAATAATAGTAAAATCACTCGTGTTCTTGTGTGTAATAATTTATTGCATATACCTACTCGTACATATGAACTATACACTTATTGCTTATTGCATTAACTCAAAATATCCGAAAACAACTCAAAAAATAATAATCCTAAGCAATAAACGAAGGATTATTTTGTCATTATGTCATTGTCTACAGAGTAAGTACCTATGCATAATGTATGTAATATAAGCTTATATTTAAATGCACTTTTTTTAACAATAAACATTTTTTATTTAACCGTTTTCGTTTATAACTAATAAACTGCACGAAAAATTAATTATTCAACATTAAACAAATACATATATTGAACTTAAAGCAAATTATTTTACATTAAATAAATAATTTCTACTAAAAATAAATACTTTGCATTACAAAAATACTTTGCACTTGACCTCAATTTGGACCTATCAGTTTTAAAAATTACATATTTTTGATGTATTTATTGTGATTTTCTATATTTTCACCTAACCTACCTACTTACCTTCCTTTACCCCAGATAGATTTGATATTTTCAATGTGTATTTCTATATTTTAAAACGATTTAATATTCGCCTTATGCATTAAAAAGTGGATGCTATAAAATTTTAAGTGCAAAGTATTGAAATTTATGTTCGATGAACAATGTGAATACTATCTTATATATGTATAGTGAAATTAAATATAACCTTATATTATAATATATACAGACACGTATGTATGTATCAAAAAGGTAGTTTTAGACTATAATAGAAACTAGTTGTGCCTAATTATTTACCACTTTTATTCAGATATACCGAACGAAACAACATATAAAGAAAATAAATAGATGTTTATATGCAAATAATTTAAGACATCATGTTATTATAATTTTATGTAGGTACACACAATAATGTAGAATATAATTAATGAAGTGTGCTTGTATTGAAATCCGTTATACATATTTACGAAATACATCGACTCAGTAAACTGTCAATCAAAAACTGTCAAGGAAAGGTGCACACAACTGTGAAACCCTTGTATAATAATGTTATATAATAAATATCTGTATACACAGGTTGTTCCTTAAACTTTTAATCATTTACATTGTGTTTTATTTCGTGTAACTTACCACTCTTTGGTATAGTTCACTAAATCGCATTAAAATTTATAGATATTTCTTCTGAAACCAACCATCAAATTTTATTGTTAACTGTTCATAAAGTTTTACATCTTTTCCTTTAGAAATAGAAACAGTCAAACAGCTGTTAATTATAAATAGATATCCGGTTATCCAAAGACTTTTTGTAAAAAAATCATTTGTTATTTATAAAATTGCATAAAAGTCTAATAAAAACACAAATACATATTTTATTGTTTTAAATAACTCAAAAAATAATCAAATATGGTTGGGGACATCTGGTGGAAACGTGAAAAAAAGTAATAATCCCACAACAAATTGTAATAAATAAGTTTTTTTCTCTATGACCTGGAAGTTCAAATATATGCTTATGTTATTTTTAAAGAAAATTTTTAATTTTATCTAATACGTATTAATTATAATCTGAAAAGGAGTAGTTTTAGAAAACGATAGTCTGATATAACGAAAAATATGAGACACTGCTCTATAGAATCAAGTGGCTATTAGTTAATTAAAATATTATTCTCTATTATAAAAGTGGCCTTTAAAACTTATGCAATTACAATGATTACTGTACCTTATATCATGAAATAAGTATCTATTAGATTTACACACTGTCATATTTATTTATTTTTGCATGATTTTTGAAATAAACCATCCTATATACAATGTTATGAATCGAACAGAAAATAAATTAACATCGTTAATAATTTACAGACGTGGTGGAAATATCCATCATTTTAATAAAGGGTGGAAAAGCGCCGGAACAGCCAGAATTTAGAAACACGTGTCAAATAATGCGTCATGTTGGAACAAATGTCTTAATTAGAAATTGGTTCATTTCGAAATGGAACAGATCTACAACTTGATGATTTCTTATCAGATGTTTAAGTAATTGGTTAGATTAGGTTCTGGTTTACAGATTTCTGTGCATAGAAATGGGAAATTTATTTGCGGAAAGGAGTAAATTACCATCTATTTCATTGATATTACTTAACTATATGTATATTTAACATACATATTATATGCTATTATTTAGTTCAGATAAATCAAGTCAATTGCAATTGACCATTGTTGATGTTTTTTTTAAACTCAATTCAAAACGAAAAGTTTACTTTTATTTATTTCAAGATTTTTACATTAGAGCACATAAAATGTTCACGAAAAATTACAACAAAATTTTACGTAAATGACATATTGAAAAAGATCACATGCATAACGGGCTCATTACAAAGTAAGTGACCATTATTATCATGTGATTTCTTTCCAACATAGTATTTTTGTTTTATTATCTTCGTGTGTTAGCTGTGGGTAATGGTATCTATAACATAAGATTATGAGAGACGCTAGACAATTTGTTTGAATTGTCTTATATGTATGACATTTTTATTTAAAGTTGTCGATAAAGAAACATTAAAAAACCACAACCTAGCTAGACAAAGAACAGTGGATTGAAGAAAATCCGAAGGTAGCCATAGATGAAATAAAAAATATTTAAAAAAACATAAGGAAGAGAGAAGAAATGGAATTCCTATTAGGAGGTTATATATCTACAAGACATAATTTTCCATACTGAAACAGTTAAAGAAAAAATGCATTGACATCTCTCTTTTTTGTATTATTTTATTCGTATTAGGTATAGTTTTAATAAAAAATAATTTGTTTCATTCAATTCCAAAATAGAATTTTTACTGTATGAACTTCTACCAAAAAGGGTTTCCCTACATGAGATAATGAATACTACAGGAATATGTTTAAGAAAAATTATCTCTGTATATAAAAAATCCAATCCATTTCTTTCTTATACGTAATACTAACTGTGAACAATGTACCTACATGATTCTTATTTTATTGAAACATATTATAACTAACTAATAAAAGATAGAATAAAATGAATGGGACATAAGCTAAAGAAATATTATTTTATACATTATGTAGGTATCGAATTAATTTTGTTTAACGTAATTACTATACCTGAAACGGATGTTTACTCTTGTCAATTTTTTAATTTTCGAATTATTTTTAAAAAAGAATTAAATGTTTTATATAAAAAATGTCAAGTATATTATCTATAATTTATTCCACATACATTTGTTTCCAACATTAATGATTAAGCCCGATAGACAGACCGACACATAGACATCATGGTAAAAATAGTCGGAATGGATTCAGGGAAGATCAAAATGGATAATTCCATCAAAATCCGGATTTCGATCCGGCTTTACAATACTTACTTATACTATATGTATTATGTATATTTCATATACCTTTGTATCAGAAAATAAAAACGCGCCTAACTTAAATAAATACTTAAATAATTATAATAAATAAATATTTAGATATATAAAAATCTTACAAACATAAAAATTCAGATCTGAAATTTTTTGTCCAATCTTTGAACTACAAAAAAATGAATTAATTTAGACCAACCAATTATTATACAACTGAGCATTAGCATGAACACTGTTCCAATTTAAAAATCAATTTGCATTTTTAAGCATCGAAAATTACAAATAGGAGGAGAAAATGGTTCACGTTAAATTACTTGCACTTATTTATAGTCAGACAATCTGAAGTAGATAAAAAAATCTTAAAAATATAATTTGAAATTAAAAGAGTCAAATAAATTTTAAATGACGTTTTTTATATATAATTCAATTAAGATGAAACTTTTCAACCCTTATTTCTATAAAGAGGTCAATAAACTTTGCTAGTTTTTTAAATTCACGCAGTTTTATACGTTAATGTAATAAGCGCAAAATAATTAAATTGGACATTTTATAATGTTTGCAATTACCATCTTTTTCAATATTTTTAATTGAAAATTTTTAGAACGTCGCCAAAATTAAATAAGAGTTTGGGTTTAAGCTTGAATTTTTCTATCTAATATTTGTTAACTGTAAAACTTATTAAATATTGAACTTAATTAGTGCAGCTAATACATTAGAAAAAAATATTTATATAATAAACGTATTAAGCAAGTTTAAAGTCCCGTATATTAATAATGTAAAAATGTACACAAATAATATACAAAACAGTACCTACCTACAGATTATTTCTAATACAATCATGTATATGTCGCAGCCAGATTATAAATTTAGCCGCATTACAAAGTGGCTAGCCGTTTTATAGATGCTAACTAACATCTAGTCACTTTACAAAGTAGCTTAACTATCATCCGCCAGATTAACCGATACCAATACGTTCTACAATACGACTGCCAAACGTTTAGCCGTTTCGTAAAATGTTGATTCTCTAATAATATACACGTTAACTGTCCTTGGTTAGGGCAATCTATTGAGGCTAAAGGGAATTAATTAATAGTATAAAAACGGAGATTCAATCCCCAAAAGTTTTAATAATTCTGCCAAAAAAAAATAAACGTTAAAATCCCTACAGTTTGTTACAACGGAGATTGAATCCCCGTTTTTATACTATATAATAATTCCCTTTCGCCCCAACAGATTGCTCTTATCAAGGCGGAGATTGAATCCCCGCTTTTAAACTAAACTATTTTACAAAATGGTTAGTCGCTTTGTAAGCGGCTAAATTTACAAGCCGGCTGCGACATATACATTTGATATTATTCATAAAAAAGTAAGAACCAGCAAGTGTTAAATAATAATTAGTAGTTTAGTTTAATTTTCGTAATTTACGTACCAATTATAATAAAAAAAAGATAATTATAAAATTAAATGTAATTATCATAATTGGTAAATTTAAATTACCAACATAATATTTTTCTATACTAATCCTTACTAATCGAAATTGTGCTTGCATTTTTTTATTGAAAACTTTATTCAAAGAATAACATATTTCAGAAATCTTTTGCAAACTGATTTATTAATTTTAATGATTCTTTTTTTATGAATTTTTGAAGGTAGATTGTTCTGAATTGAATGAATAAATGAATAAAACATTCATAATTAAAGTTAACATTTATATATTTTTGATAATTTTGTAAACCGAAGCGTAATAGATTTTTTCAAACATTTTATTATAAGCCTTCATCTAAAATGTTGATAACCCCTAATATACCTACTCGTACATTAAAGTAGCGATTATAGTTATATTCCAATAATCTTGACAACTCAGATTATTATGATTTTCGTAAATTATTCATAATGCATGTAAGATTGATTAAATAGGTATATGTACAATGCACGACATTGTATGTACATATACAGTAACGGCCTTAATCGCATTTACAAAATCTATGTACCTAAATAGCATTAAACTACTATAAAGTAGATAAAATTAATGGTTTTATATACCAACCTATGTTTTTAGGATTACATACTTTATTTATAATATAGTAGGAAAATGTATATTTGACATTTGAAAAGAAGCAGAAATACATTTTTAAATTTTTTATTAATTCACTTTATTTTCTTGTGATTCATAATTTAATTCGAAAAATTGAATTATTCGAAAAAATGGAATTTTCACCAAAATTCGACATTTTTGAAGTTATGTTAGTTATAACTAGAGCAAATTTGATAAAACGGCCTTCGGATTCATAATCTGTGGGTCAAAAACCATAGAATAGGTAAGATCTACTGTCTTGCTCACTACACTTTTTTGTGCCTCTGTACTATTACAAGCGTTTTTGAATATAGTATAAATATCTATAATTTTATTATGTTTTTTGAAGCCTTTTTACTATAAAAATGTTAAAGTAAACTCATTAATTTCTTTATGAATAAGTCAATAGTACCTAGTTCTGCTGTTACTGGAACGATCATGTATGAAAAACATATTTATATTATGTTATAATTCCAATAATTAATTTTGATCAAAGAATTTTTTTTGGACAAATAAAATACGTTACAAAATGTATGTACATTAAAATCAATATTTCATAAAATTGTCCACCTCTGTACTCAAATCATAAAATTATGTATGTGTCTGAAAATCAATGAAGTACTTAAATACATATTATATACATAAATTAATGATAGATAGTTCCAGTTAAAACAAAAGCATATCCGATGCTGAAACTGAGCGATGGATGGAGGTTGTAGGAAATAAGACAAGTGACATCGCTAGAACTGTTAATTTAAATATAGTAGAAACCGGTTATAACTACATCGAAGGGACTGGTCATATATATATTAGGTCGTAAAAACGTATAGTCGTAATAACCGGTAAAAATGCAATTATATGGGATTCAGTTGGACTTTTATTTTGAGTCGTTAAAACCGATACGTCGTATTAACCAATGTCGTTGTTACTGGTTTCTACTGTAATATCAAATGTTGACTTGAGAAGTGTCTTTGCCCGAGTGGAAATTTTCATCCGGATCGGATCCGGCTGGCCCTAATAAAGATCCGGAACGGATCAGGATAACCGGATCAGGTTTTTACAAGGTTTGCTCTGTTGGGGCGGAAATTAGTCCAACCACACCTTCACCTGATCTGGCTAGCCTGCATTGCTCCTGATCTGGCTAAGCTGATCAGGACCGGACATAGTTTTTATAGGGTCTTCCTCGATAGGGTATCAACATGGCTAACCTTTTACATACCTGACCCGGAAATTATTATTAGGTTTTCACATTTTAGGCCCTGATAAGGGCCACACATGGATGCCCCTAATAGGGCAATCCCTACAAAGCCTGATCCGGAGCTGACTATGGTAGGGCTAGCCTGATAGGAATTTCTACTCGGGTGTTACATCAGCATTATTAAAATATTTTAATAAATTGATACTTGTCGATCTACAATAATGTTTATTAACTATGCGTACTATCTAATTTATTTATATGTTAATTAAATGACTTTCTGCGACATTTCAAGTAAATTTTAATTATCCACCCAAAAATTAGAAACATCTCATTGTGATTTTTGCAATGTTCTAAATATTGCTTTTAAGATAATTGTTTAAGGAGAGAAATAAATGATAATCTAAGGAGATGCAAAGTTACAACAGTTTTTGCAAGGTTTGCAATGAAACATGAAGTTTTGCATTTTATTTGATCAAACTTATTGTTAGTTTTAAACATTACATTGAAAGGATCCCGTACTAATCTTATGGAAATTGGGTTTCAGCGAAATGGTCTGAATTTTTTATGTTATAGCCCTGATCATTCCGGTCAAAAGTCTCAATGAGCACAAGCCTCCATATTGCGTATTTTTACCGCTAGAGGGCACGGTACCTCCATAGTTTTATCACGAGTAACGTAGACATGTGTTTTTGGGTTCGGCGAATCTTTATTTTAGGATGTAATAGCAATAGAAGTAAAAAAAAATTGATAGAATTTGATTATTACAATGAAAGGATTTTTCAATGTTGAAACTAAAAACTTTTGTTTTATGAGAGAATTTTTTAATATTTTTTTTGCATTATTAGGTATTTCAACCGGGATGATCAGAGCTATAACATATAAATAATCCAGACCATTTCGCTGAAACCCAATTCCTATAAGATTAGTGCGGGGTCCTTTTACCTTTCAGTATACAGTTTGTTTATGTTTTGTCTACTATTAGTATTTAGAGAGAGAATTTGTAAAGAGGTCTTAAATGTGTAAAATATTGAGTTCCGCTCTAATTATATTCAAAGTAAATTTGTGAACGAAAAATCAGTAATATAATGAAATAAATGCTTGTTTTCAATCTTATATTAATTATAAGAGTTTTCATTCCAGAACAATAACGAAAAATAATTATTATTAATGAAAAACGTGTTAAAGAAAGACAAAGTCTGTAATAAACAACATGTATCTGATGTAATTGCATCAACGACGAATGTTTTTTAATTGCATGAAAATGAGCAACTAGTGGAAATTTTAATTGTGCATTTATCAAATGTGATAATTGGATACCGTTGAATTAAGCAAAGCTTTTATAAATGGGCATCGAGGGATTACACGGCTAGAAATGTGTGTGTATGAGTATGAGTATGTGTGTATGTATGTATGTGTGTGGTAAACCAGTTGTATAAATATACAGAAATCACTGTTTCAGTTGTATAAATATTTGCTAGTTTAACAGAAGTACCGAATATTTAAATTAATTGTAATTAAAACAATACTAGTTTATATATGATTATATCTACATATTTAAACAATCCACTATATATAATATATATATAATACTAGTTATATGTTAAATTACAAATACATTTCAGATTCCGTATCGGTTTACTCAATACTTTATCAATTTCTTAATTTATTTATATATTTTTTTGGAAAATAAAAAAGCATTTTTTACACATAGCCCCGCAAACCGTAGAACCGGCTCTGTTTATACAATACACCAAATGATTAATATATTGTTCACTTTTTAAGTAGCTGTTATGAAAATATATAAAATTATTCCAATTCTCAAAGAATATATTTTATGTGTGCTTGTTATTTAAAATAAAAATCAATAATTACCATTAAGATATTTTATTGCCTTCTTATTAAATACATTTCTTTAAAATAAATAAATTAGTAAAGTGTGGCTACTATGTAATATTATACAGAAGTGAATTTCTTTATAATGGGTTGTTTAAACAGAAAAATCGGCATCCACTACTTTTCTGCTTTTATTTAAAATATTTTCTTTCATCTCCATACACGAAGAAATAGATAGGAGAATCTTTGTGATTATTTCTCAAAAAAAAACTATTCTTTGGTTTAAAAAAATGTTAAAATGTATAAAATTAGGACATCAGATATTTTATCAAAAGTATAAAATAATAATAATTTGAAAAATAAAAGAATAAGATGTTTTCTTAAATAATATAATTTTACTCTTTAATGTGTTTTGAGTGAAATTAACCTGAATGAGTTCAGGGAAGCTCAAAATGGATATTTCCGTCAAGATGACAATTTAGAAAACATCCATTCTTATTTTAATTTCTTATATATGTATTCCTTTATTATATTATGTATATGTATTATGTATGCTTCACACATGTTCGTATATATGTAGGTACATATTACGAATCTAGGTAATTTGTTCGAATGTAATTTGTTCGAAAGTAATTTGTTCGAAAGAAATTTGTTCGAAGGAACTTTGTTCGAAGGAATTTTGTTCGAATGGAAATTTGTTCGAATTTTTAAAATTATTTTAAAAATATGTGATAAAATGTAGACTACGAAAATCTTATATATTTGTCACGTGTAAATTAAAAAATATACGTGTTATTGATTTGTTATTAATTACAAACAATTAGCTCAGGGCCGTATTATTTTTTTTTACAAATTTTATTATAAAATACAAAAAAAAACTTAAAAACTTTAAAATGTGTACTTAGGAATATGTTTTTTTATAACTAAGAATTATATTGCTCTTAAGGGTGTTGCTTATAATAATACGGCCCTAAGCTAATTATCTGTAATTAATAACAAATCAATTACACGTATATTTTCTAATTTACACGTGACATATATACATATACATATATAAGATTTTCGTAGTCTACATTTTGTCACATATTTTTTAAATAATTTTAAAAATTCGAACAAATTTCTGTTCGATCAAATGTTGTTCGAACAAATTTCCATTCGAACAAATTTCCATTCGAACAAAATTCCTTCGAACAAAGTTCCTTCGAACAAATTTCTTTCGAACAAATTACTTTCGAACAAATTACTTTCAAACAAATTACATTCGAACAACTTTCCGGATACGACATATTACTGTATATTTATTGTACACATATGGATGTATAAAAACAAACGCTGTATATTTAAATTATTTAGAAAAACTGAATTATTTAATATCTGAAGTTTAAAAGGTTACTCATTATGAAAATGGATTATGTCTAATAAAATCTATATAATTCAAAATTTCCATTTTTTGAGTAACAGCAGTTTATTAAAATAAAACAGTAATGCTATTCTTATGTTAGTTACCATTACCAATAAATTGTATTCTTAATTAAAATGTATGTCTGGAAAGGTAGTTTGATATTTTTCCTAAAAAATAACATATACTTTTAATACAATATTTTATTGTGAATGTAATTATTTGATGGTAAAATAAATCAAAAAATAGTGCGATATATAATAAAAATAAGTTAATCAATAATTAGAGATATTCTGAAACTATGTACAATCTATTAGATATTCAAAGCACGTCACTGTTGTCCGGTGTTTTACGTAACAATAGTGTCATTGACACTTGTGACATCATATGTCGTCTGGTCGTATTCACAGTCATCCAGGAATTAATGACGTAATTATGAAAATGTTTAATTGTATCTTTAAACTTGCGCATTAATGTTATTGTAGAAGCTGTAAAATCCATTATTCTTTTTGTGTTTATACGTCAACACAATACCGTCTTTGTTGTTTGTTTTCTTTGTTACTAGATGTCGTTGAGATAGGTAGTGGAATGAATGTTAATTGACGATTGAAGAAAACCCGTTTTTGTAAATAATGTTTAACATCAGACTTTTCTATTTGAGTTTTCTAAGTTCAAAACGTGTCTTCATATATTTGTAATATTTTAATACATACATACTTGTACGTTATGGTGATTTATAATAATAAAACAAAATATTCATATTAGTCATAAAATTCAAGACGATAGAAAAACAAACTACAAAAAACCATTTAATACTAAACATATTAGATCTGATAAAAAAATTAAAAAATTAATCAAAATCCACATGTGGGTGTTGCTGCGCAACTCACTTGATACAAATCAAAAAATACCCTTGCCAATCGATTTGTGAATCAATCCCGAGTCCAACGAGGTACATGAAGCCATATATGAAAACTTTTGAGGGGGGTGATCTTGACCGGAAATATTCCTAAAATGAGCTAATTTAGAATCACAGACCTACCATTTAGCGAAAACCCGAGGTTTCTAGGTGGCCAGGGGGGCGAGATCTCGCGGTGGAAGACAGACGAACGAAAAATCGAGCATATAAGCGCTACCACATCGTGGGTTGCGCTAAAAAAGAACGTATGTAGAAGTTACATTTATATGGACGAGAGCTCATTGTGGCATAAGCCGCAATGAACAAGCTGACGCACTAGCAATAATATCAACACAGATAAACTCATACCACCTTGGGAGGCACTATCAATTGCCAAGAAACAAATAAAATTTTTATGGAATCACTAATGGGCAGAATTCCATCATAACCATGGTTTATGGAAAAACATTTTCCAAGAGACATGATAACAATCATATCAAGATTAAAATTAAACCAAGCCATCCTTATGTTCTAAATACTTATGCAAAATAAAAAGTGATAGTGAATAATACAAGTGCGACAATGAATCGACCGGTGACATAAATCACATATTTTTCGGATGTAAACTATATAAAGACGAGACTGCAACATTAACTAAAAAACTAATTCAAAACAAAATAAATCAACCCTATAACATTCCATCGCTCCTGGACTTATTTTATTATTGTATACATATATGTATAACGAATTATAGGTACTCACCACGAAAATAAAATTGTAAATCAGCCAGTGGGAAAAAATATAATGACTCTAATGTTTGTACTGACACATGCATATGTATGAGAGATATTAGTGTGTAAATATTGGGGAGTCAGAGTTTAAGTTAGAATAGAACTTAATGTGTGACCTCTAACCATATCTCCAAAGACATTAGAGCCTCGTGAGTGTTGCCTGCCTTGGTCGTCCCGGTGCACTATCCTCATTAATATGTCAACTATGTCTGGTGGAGGTGTGCTGTCAGTTTAACTGGATGATTTTTTTTATTTATAAGGCCACGATGAAATATAAATAGGTCTTAAAATTAAAAAAAAGTACACAACAATACTAATCAATAAATATTTAAATTTTATAATATAATTTTGATATAAGATATTGCAGTTATAATGTTATAACTGACTAATTTTTGTTTAAATCTATGATTCGTTTGAATCACAATTCATTTATTTTATTTTATAGTAGACATATTTAAATTATATTGTGAAAACTGGTACACCAAAGTTTTAAATTGATTACAAAAGCAATAATCGAGTAGATGAAGGTTTAAATTATTTAAATACTACTCTCTATGAATACAAAATTAATTACAATTTTAACATCAAACTAGTAACTTAATCCACTATCTCATCAGATACCCTTTTTATAAAGTACTTTACTTACATGGCTGTAACTAATACTTAAACTATAATTACCGGATGATTAAAATTTTAATACATAAAACTAGACTTAAGTAATAATAGTTTGAAGTTTGTGCGATTTAAAGTTATAGAACAGAGGATGCAGTATGTACATACAATAATTTGTTGGTTGTATTTAGCTCTTTGTAGTAATAGTTATGATATATTAACTGTAAATATTTTTAATAAGTGACAATCTGTCATGTGTTTTACAAATTCTGACATAAACTAAATTGTTTTTGATTTTAAATCATACTATTAAAGGTGCAGTGAGATGTAGTCTCCACAAAATATACAACGTTTATCAAATTCAAAATAAAAAATGGAAAAATAATTTTAATGTATATCAATCAATATTTTGAAACCTCATTTCATATTTAATAACTGATAATTTTTGTTTGTCAAACATAAAAACAGGTAAATGAATATAATAACATAACCAGACACTGCAAACTGTAACAAACGTATGTATTTCAATTAAAAACACTACCTTAAATGGCTGATATTTATTCTCATTTTGCTAATGACAATGTAAAAATATTCTGTCTCATCCAATCCCAAGTGGAATATTATTATACATCTGTATACGCATTTAGATGTACCTACATACATACATGTATATGTAAAGCCATCCCCAGATAATTTTACGAGTCGTCCTTACTAAAGGAAAAGTATGAATAATTGTATAGTTAGTATTATGAAATAAGACCAGTATAAGCTTTATAATTACATTGCCACACCGGTCTTCTTTTGTGATATGGACTATACATAAATAAAAACAACACATAATACGTATGTAGTATGTACCACAGAATAAAGGTAGGTACTCATACGTACACATTTTATATATACTGGAAAAAGTACATATATACATACATACATATATGTAGGTATGTTTATAATTCTGTAGAATTTTATTCTGTATAGCAAAAAAAAATTGATTAACGTTTAAATTGTAATATTGATCGTTACAGTCAATATTTAGATGTTTTAATGTCCGGTATTATAAAGGGGCTAGCAAATTTGCAAGCTAGCTAGTACTCTCAAATGAGATATCAAACTTATATGTATGACAGTTTTCTTTGAGTTTTCAGATGACTTTGAAAATTGACGCGCACACGTTATAAGTAAACACCAATGGTATTACATATAACAGTGGTGATACATTGAAAATTATTTTATACGGTCAGAGTCGCCAACTGTGTTACAATACGTTGAAGTATCACTGCTCTAAATTCCGTAGCAAATCCATAGATACTATCAAAAATTTATTAACCTCATTTATGAGTGCTAGTTAGCTTGCAAATTTGCTAGCATCTTTATAATACCGGACATAAGAATATTTAAAAACAATATATTAATAAAAACGTGTTTTAAATTAGCTCTGTATACGTTATGTAACCTACCTTTATAAATAACAATAAATCAACATTAATCAAAATACATTAAGAATAATCATTGAACCATACAACTGATAAATCAATTACAACTTAATATAGTTATATCTTAGTTTAGTTATATCTTAAAATCAAATATGTGTATTAATTATTTATAATCAATTTGATGCGTTTTAAGTGCATTGTATTGTGTAGTAACAGTGATTTGTTAATTATATATTATGTTGACAGAAATATATTGAATAGTCAAATCAATAACAGATGATTGAAGAATTCCAGGGAAATATTTATTAGCAACTAACTAATATTATGGTATTTGTTTGTTCGAACGAATAACGAATTTAACTAATTATAATTTTGTAATTATAATTGTAATTATAAATAATATGTACTAGTTTATAAAATAAAAATTATATCGAATAGATTTATAAACATTTTAAATAAAGTTTAACAAGCTGTCTAAAGAGACCAGCAGGTTTCCCCTTTTTATAAAAAAAAAGTTTATTTAACTAAACCACAAAAAAATTATTTTTTTTAAATTTTACTTTATCAAAAAATGTTTTTAAATCTAGGTTACTCATATAAATTATTTTGACAGTAATAAAATAATTCTAAATAGGAAATTGTTAAAAATAACTTTTATTTTATACGAAGATAAATATAAAAAATATAAAAAAGATACTCGTAAACATTAAATGTGATTTTTTTTTCAAAATATTTAGATTCAAAGTTAATTGAAAAATAGATTATCCCGTATATCAGATTTTTTAAGTCTAAAAGTTATTTGAGTTACAGCCTACAAATAGATTTACAAATGTGTATATAAAAAGTTTCAAACATTTTTACTTTGTGAGTCACAACATTATTTTTTTATTTTTTAAACATAGAAATAATATTATAATTAATAATCATTCAATAAGAATTTTAATTTGAAATATTAATTATATTATTAAAGCAATATTTGGATCAACTTTCTTTGCGTTGAATGATTATTTTTATTGTATTCACTGTACTAGGTAATTACCCAGGAAATCGAATATTTATAAATAATTTTCAAGCGTTATAAATTTTCCTTTCATGTTATTAAAACAAACGATTTATATAAAAAATTACAATTGAAAATAATTAAAATTATTGTCGAACCTTGATATTTCTAATTATTTCGTGATTTTTAATATTTTATGATGTTAATCAAATAAAATGTATGGATTAAATGTACAATTGTATATATTTTTTATTGTATTCTGGAATTCATTAAGACTTTTTAAATCGATATTCGATAGCGTAGAAAATATACAGGAGATAGGACGCACTGACATCGACATTGAAAATCAAAAATATCGTGGCTGAAGGGTTAAAAAGAAAAGGTCATATAATATTTTTTGTTCCATTTAAGGAGACCTATCAAATGATTCTCCACTCAATGGGATTGGTGAAAAAAAATTGTGAGCTTACTTTTCAGTCTATGGGAGGGCGTCCAAAATATTTTTGAATGTATTCAATATAATTTTCAGTGAAAGTAGTAATTAACAGCAGCATTCTGGATTTTTTTAGATTTTTCAAGTCGATAGTACAGAAATTAGAGGGGGGGTGGGGCATTCATCGTGATTGAAGGGTTACAATTAAAAAGTTCAGATACATTTTTGTTGCATTTAGGAGACCTTTCTAAATACACCCCACTCAATGGGGTAGAATTTTTTTAAGACACTTTTATAGGAGGTTTAAAAAAATAATTTATGTTTTTGGGTCATTAATCTACGACCGTATAACAAACTTCATTTTAATATGTTTAATTTTTTTAAGGATGAAATTATAAAGGTTCCTAGATTTCTACGGAACCCTAAAAAGGACACATAAATATTAATTTTTCTTCAAAAGTAAAATAAAAAAACATGAAAAATGGGCTTTGTTGAAAGAAACTCCAAGATGAACAATTTAAAAAAACTGCCATCGATCATTTATATTTATGAAATTAAAAAATAAATAATAAAAATCTAAATAACATTTTATAAAAATAAAAATAATATTAGGTACACACATTATATATTAGTAGAAAAAAGAGTACTTTGTAAATAAAAATATAATAATAATGTTGCTTTTTGTTTGAATTCCACTAGAACATTGTAATCGTTTTGCCCTGATATCACAATCCATGTCATAATAAAAACGTATAAGGACTTTGTATGCAATAATTCCACTCGAGACTGGACAATGAATTCCACAACAGAATACATGCATTGTTTAAACAATAATAAATTTATGTACAAGTCAGCTGGTGTTGTGTCCATAGATTACAATAATCTGAAGAAAAAAATCAGAGCAAGGGTAAACGGACTGTACTTTTTATGTAAAATAACTACACGTCTAGAAAGAAATATGAACATTCTTGTCCTGCGTCTATTTATGTATGGGTAATGTGTACATACATATTTTGTTATTAATGTAGGTACAACTATATTAACAATAAACTTTGTTATTTTCATTACTTATATTAAAAACTAAAAACACTCACAAGAAACAAGACAGATCTTATACCAATTATTTATAATGATAATAAAAATAATTTTTGTAGGCATATATAATATTATTAATACTGAACAGAAGAAATAAGATCTTATGTGATAATTTAATAAGCTATTTAGATATACAATTTAACTCAGTTATCAATTATATTATCATTGATCTAAATATACTTTAGTGGTTATATGTATATGTAGATCATACGTAGAACTAAATTCGATAATATTAGATATACGTAGATAGATTTAATTTTTTCTTGGATTATACTTTTGACATACGATTAAAAAAATCTTACAACATATTTATAATATTACTTTATAATAATTTAAGAAATATAATATATTAAACTATTACTATTTATCCCATACATAGTAGGCAAAACTACAACAATTTATAAAAATTATTGCTATTAATAAGGCTATAAATTATGGAACCACAACAATGAAAATTAAATATATATGGATAACAGAAATAAAAGTAGATTAAAGACAAATACATACATATATACACATGTATCTAATATTCATTGGCATATGAATCAGTATGTATCCATATTATGATATTAAAATTGTCAGATTTATAAATATGCTTCGTATTTAAAATTATATTCAAATTTATCTGTCAGAATACAGCTAGTTTTATGTTCGGTATTATAAAGGACCTACCAAATTTGCAAGCTTGCTAGCACTCATAAATGAGGTTATTAATTTTGTTAGGTATAGTATCTATGGATTAGTTTTAGTTATAGTGACACTTCAACGTATTGTAACACAGTTGGGAACTCTGACCGTATAAAATAATTTTCATAATAGCACAACTGTTTTAATACCGTTGATGTTTACATACAACATACAACGCTTGCGTGAAATCTGTTAAAGTCATCAAAAAACTCCAAGAGAAGTGTCATATAAGTTTGGTATCTCATCTGAGAGTGTTAGCAAGCTTGCAAATTTGCTAGCCCTTTATAATTCCGGACATTATTCAATTAATCTTTCAAAACCTAACTAGTACTAGGGTATATATGTACTATACTTTGTTTTATTTATTTGAAAATAATGAAGTAATATAATGTAATTTGGTGTTAAACTTTTTCTATCACAATGACATGTTGATTTAATGAATAATACGCAAGCTTTACGGTTATTTTAGTTGTGTTTAGCATCCGAATAATATGAGTGACAAGCCAAGAGAATAAATTTTAAACTGGATTAATAAATTATTTAACAGAAAGTAAATATTAATCAATTTAGTACTGTTTATTCAATACGTTTATATCCCTCGTAAAATAAATTACTGAATTTACTACCACTATCAATTCATAATAATCTTATACGTACAAAATCTCACATCATTATTTCCGGCTTTACCATTTCAAGAAAATGTTTTCCGCATAAACATTTCACATTTTATTCAATCAATCGTAGGTATAAATATAATATGGTTACGTGTTTATAGGTCCGGTTTTTACAAAAGTAAATTTTCAATATATTTTTTTTGTTTTAAATATTTATTTAACTATTGCGCGAAAATATTCCCTGTTTTTTAATAAAAAAACTTATATTGATATTATTGAAATTAACCTTTTCAATATTAAAATTTTTATTTTACGAGTAAATATGTAGTTTTGTGTATGTTTTATATTTTATACAAATTAAATTATTGGGTTAATATCTATGTATTTGTATGTAAATACATTTTCAGTCAAAAGTAAAATCCAATTAACAATTTCAATATTAAATGAATATTAAGTGTAGTATCTATATTACAATTGTTATTATTTATAAATTAAATTAAAGAACACAAACTGTACAAAAATATTACCACACGATTGGCACAATTTAGACTTAAAGTTTTCAAAAAAGGAACATATACATAAAACATTTTGAATAGAAATTCTAAGAAGATAATTAATTGATATTGTAATTATAATTAACAATTAATCAATATTAATGAAAATAAACGACATTCACATTTATTTATGTATCGATCGGTAAATTATTGTTTAGTATACAATATATATTTCATATACTACAACACATTTAAGAAGATAATATTACTAAAGTTGATTGAAATATTTGGGTAGCTACTTCAACTTTTGTGGCTTGATAACAACTACACTAAAAGTTTAGCAGACTTTTGTACGATTACATCAAATATCTTCGAGAATAAATATTTTGTTAAGTGGTCTTTTAGTTTTAACGGTCCGGAAATTTACTATTTTCCATTCTTTTTCGAAACTTCAATTTATCATATTTGAAATATTCTACATTAATATAACTTTCGCAAATATGTAATTTATTATTGAAACATTAAAATGAATAGCACTCTTTTTATTACGGTAGTCATTATTTATTTAACTTGTTATTATTTATTTAACTGTATGTTGATTTTCTTATACCCATGTAGGGAATGTCAGCCTTAATGATGGACCCAAGCTTGGCCCAATATTGGATTATCAAGTCTTGTTTTTTTTTCGATATTCGTCCCAATCTAGACCAACTTTCAAATACTGAGCTTCAGTTACTTATTGTTTACCCAAGATTGGACCAACCTTCAGATACTGAGCTTCGGTCATCTATTCCTTACCTAAGATTTGACCAACCTTCAGATACTGAGCTTCGGTCATCTATTCCTTACCTAAGATTGAGCCAACCTTCAGATACCGAGCTTCGGTTAACTATTCTTTACCCGAAATTGAGCCAACCTTCTTATTCCAATGCTGGCCTAATATTTATACGTAACTTAACTTTGTCTATTGTATGAGCAGACAAGTGATTCGACTTTTGAAGTTTAATGATTGGCTTGGTGAGCAGCTGTGGTTAACTGTGATATAATTTCAGTCTTGATATTGTTGTTATGTATATCTTCTCCTTCTTACGTGATAAAACCATGGATGGCTTAGCACTTTGCGTATGATATTTTTCAAATATAAATACCACATCTGATATAGTTTTTCCTTTGCAGAATTAAAATATATGTATAATGCAGTTAAGTTTGTATGTAGTGATTGATGTCCGTCTGCTCTTGTGTACAATTTATGTGTACAAGAGATTTGTATATAAAAAGTTATAAAGTGAAAATCATACTTTTTTAATCATACTAATGGATTTATTAAAACTTTTTTGTCTTAATCCAGCATCTAAATTAAAATCCAGATAAACTAATCCATAATACATATACAGGGGGATCCAGACCACCCGTCCACTATGTTTTACGCCCAAACTATTGAAGATAGAGTTTTATAAAAAAAAAATTACTATGTATATCGACCCTAAAGAATTTCAAGAAAATATTTTCAACCCCCTAAAACTGCGCCTTAGGGGGTAGTTTGGGGGGTACATGCCCGTTTCTCAGTAAAATCAAATAGAACGGTATATTCAAAAGTACATAATTGTAAAGAACATAAAAAAGTAAGAAACTTTTGTAAAACAAAAATTTTCATACTTTCAATTGTTTAGAAAATATGGCGACTTGATCTCAAATTTTAGGGTTTTACTAAAAGTGCTCTAATTTCGTTAAATATTAATGAAATTTTATTCTTTTATCCACGACTTATATATAATACATACATTACATACGTAGTTTTTACTATATAATGCGATATATTAATCCCAGAGGGAACCATGACGAAAGAGAAATTTTCTGATTGGTGCATTGGAGGGCAATAATGGTCATTATTGCCCTCTAAATCATTATTGCCCTCTAATGCACCAATCAGAAAATTCCTCAAATTAAATAATACCATGGAAACAAAATACACAAACTTTAAGTCTAAAAAATTTATTTACGACTGTCAAATAAAACACCTAGTGTTTGTGTATTTGTATTGAGATGGATAAAAATTCTAGTAAAGTTGTTGATAGTACAAAACTTGTTCAGTTTATTAACTGTAATATTACTAATTTTAATATTTTTGGACACCACAGAGTTTGTGTATTTTGTTTCCATGGTATAGTTTAATTTATATTAATTTGAAATTATAACAAAAATGCTTGTGTTTGCATTTCTTGTATTTAGTTGTGTTTTATTAAAGTAATTGAAATAGTCGTAGATAAAGTACAGTATACTACTCGCAATAATGGCTATTATTACCTCGGAAATTTTTTCTCCCTCGCCGCTATGCGGCTCGGTTCGAAAATTATTCCTCGGTAATAATAGCTATCATTATTGACTCGTGGTATAATATACTATTTTTAAATTTAGAAAATAGAAATAATGACTTTTGTAATGATCTATGAATATTTAAGATTTTGATAGTTTAAAGTGACATACGCGACAAAAGTTTTACAAAAGTTTCTTACTTTTTTATGGTCTTTACAATTATGTACTTTTGAATATACCGTTCCATTTGATTTTACTGAGAAACGGGCATGTACCCCCCAAACTACCCCCTAAGGCGCAGTTTTAGGGGGTTGAAAATATTTTCTTGAAATTCTTTAGGGTCGATATACATAGTAATTTTTTTTTTATAAAACTCTATCTTCAATAGTTTGGGTGTAAAACATAGTGGACGGGTGGTCTGGATCACCCTGTATACCGCATAATATGTATGTATGTACAAATGTACATATATTTCAATATGCCTACAAAGAAAGGCTGCATAAAAATACTAATTACGAACTACCTACATAGCAGATAGATCTACCATTGTGTGCACTTATTATAACACGAGTGGAGAGAAAAACGACGATTACCACTCCATTCTCGGTTTATAAAAACAAAAAACATACACTTTGTTCTCAACCGTGTTTACACAAAAATGAAGTTTTGATGAAAAATTAGTATTCATAAAATTTACGTTTATATATTACTTTTACAACTAAGCTTGTTTTACATGAGTATGACGTGGAATTATTTAAATTAAATAACACTTGAAAATCGTTAAAGTGCTTTGTGTGATAAATTAAAATTATATGTATACAGATTTTGTCTTTTAATAAATCAATTTTATTTTTAACCGACTTCAAAAAAGGAAGAGGTTCTCAAATCAACCCATATATTTGTTATATTCAAAATTAGTTAATCAATGTGTGATAACTATTTGACATAAATATAAAAATATATATATTTATTATTAAGTAAGGAGTTTGATTTATATTGGATTGTGTTATATTTAATTGCACTATTATATTAGATAGAATTCACTTTATACATCGAACGTAAATTTTAATACTTTGCACTAAAAATTTTAAAGTATGCATTTTTATACATCGAACATAAATTATAATACTGTTTTATTTTTTTAATGCATAAAACGAATAAGTATTTAATCGTTTTAAAATTAAAAATCACATTTAAAATATTAAATCTATTGGGGCGAAAGGAGATTGTTTAGTTTTTACATTAGGTTAAAATATAGAAAATCACAAAAATCACATAAAAAAATCAAATCTACTTGGGTAAAAAGAAGGCGGTAAGTAGGTAAGTTAAGTAAAAATATAGAAAATCACAATAAATACATCAAAAATATGTAATTTTAAATCTGACAGGTACAAATTTATGTCAAGTGCAAAGTATTCTTTTTTTTAGTGTAAAGTATTTATTTGAAGTGATATAATTTGTTTTAAGTTCAATATATTTGTTTAATGTTAATAATTAGTTTTCCGTGTAGTATATTTGTTATAAGTGAAAACGATTAAATAAAAAGTATTTATCATTTAAAAAAAGTGTATTTAAATATAAGCCTTTTATATATGTATTCTATATTTCAAGAAGAAATATTTGAATGAAATCTATGTGTTGGTTTTAAAGTCGTATGCGATCTACCGGAGATGAGTATCTTATTTATCTAAAATAACTTTCAGGTTGGTTGGAGTAATATGACCTAATCATCAACTCCATCCAAATAGCTGATCATACATTATAACAGACACCTAAAAGATCTACCTAAACCTTAAAATAAAAAATTGAATATTTTATATAATCACTGTAAATGTTTATTTTTTTCCATTCATGTTAGTTAATTAAATATTAATATTCGATATTTTTTTGTATCAAGTTATTATAATTATAGTTGGTACATTTATAATATTAATAAATTAGTTATACCTGTGAAAAAAATCACCAAACAATTATGGACCCGTCACAACAATTTATGTAAATTAGTATATAAAATATTAATATAAGTTTATATTAATATTTTATATACCATTATATAAGTTTTTTGATGATGAAAAATGCTTCCTAATGTTTGATTGTCACTGGTATAAAAATACTTTTAATATAATTGCAGAATGAACTCAGATTGTCTCGCTGCGCATTAGCCAGTTATACGACAATCAATGCTTGACATGTGTCAAAACGTCAAATCGCAAAAGTTTGATGCTGCAAGAAGTTTTTGATTAAGGTTAACAGTTGATATAACTCTATATATAAAATAAATCTACAGGTATATAAATAACTCTTCAATGTGCAGAGTTGTACCTATTGGAAATATTAATGTTAACTCATGTGATAATTTTATGTTCTATGGTTTAGAATAGTTTAGATCAACTGGTTAGATTAAACTAGGATCCGCGGACTCCCGGGGGTTCGCTAAACTTTTGTTGGGGGTCTTTAAATGAAACATGTTTGGCATGCATAGATAAAAGTATTTTTACAAATCTATTTATTCAAAAGGGAGTCCCTAGATTACAAAAGTTTAAAAAAACCTCTGGTTTAGATTAATAATAAAGTTTTGTTGATTCATATTTTCTTACAAACAACCCATGAGAATTATTTTAAACAAGAATTAATTGTTTATTAAAAAAGTATTTGAAACTAATAATACATAAGTAAATCGTTCTGTTTCCGAAAATATCAGTGTTGAATTAAAGGCTCCATGTCTCTGGCACCCCCCTTTTGAAATTCGAATTTTATTAATGCAGTTCGTGTGTGCTTCGCACGTTTGTGCAGAAATTTTCATCGTTTGTGCTTTAACCCTTTAGGTGGTATTCACAAAAATCAAATGGGGGGCTGTAGACATGCGAGCCCCCCCTTTTTCGAAATTCGAACTTTATTATATGCAGTTCGTTTGTGCTTCGTTTGTGCACGTTTGTGCAGAAATTTTCATCGTTTGTGCTTTAACCCTTTACATGTTATTTATATTTAAAAATACCGAAAATATGTCTCTGGCACCCCTTTTTTTTGAAATTTAAGTTTTTGAATGTGCAGTTTGTTTTTGCTTCGTTTGTGCTGAAATTATATTTGTTTATGCTTTAACCCTTTAGGAGCTATTCGTAAAAAAACTGTTAGTGCGTTATAAACATGATTACATATTATATTAATATTAGTTTTCGAAAAAAAATATTCGTCTTGTATTTCTTATTTATCTAACTAGAAGCTCTGTTTAGGCTTTAACCCTTTAGGTATCACAATAGTACTTTTATAGACACGATTGCATCATAATTTTTATTACAAAATGTAGGTGTATATATAGGTGTTGCATTTAACCTTTTACTCAATGCATAGTAAAATTTATATTTTTTATATACGAACTATATTGTATACTCACAAGATATATAAATACATATATATGTAGTGCCACTTGGTTGTTGACCAATCAGCGTTGGGGCGGGAATTGACGTCACCAGGCGGACATATTCAAATGTTATAAATGAATAATTACAACATTCTTTTATTTCTTTTTGTTTTTGTGTTTTTTTTTAACATTTTAACAATACATACAATCACATAAATACTAATTCGTTATTACAAAATCATAAAACGTTGCCACAGATAATTTGGTGTATTCGAAAAATATTAATTTTACCGTTCATAGGTTGGTTTTACAACAAAACAAAATCGTAACATGCATTTTTGGAATTATTGAATGGGCATTATCAACTATCTATGTATTATTATTAAAATCGACATGAATTTTCTTATACATATTTACACTAGATAGTTTTTTTCTATTGCAACACCATTAAAACGAACATTCTCTACTTGATAATACGTATTAAAAGCTATTTCATATTAACGAAATATTTCATCTCTATAAAAGTGTACGCGATGATTAAAAAAAATAGTTATTTCTAAATTTTTCATAAACTATTTTTGCTGTTCATTATAATTTACTTTGAAAGTACTAATTAAAAGTTGCCTTCTGGAAATTTTCGAATTTTTTGCATCGATAGTTTAGAAATAAGAAGGGGGAGACGCTCTGATAACGACTTTGAAAGCAAATATCTCATGCCGGAAAGGTTAAAATCAAAAGGTCTTAAACCTTTTTATTGCATTTTAGGAAACCTATTTAAAGAGATCCCACTCAATGGGTTAAGTGAAAAAGATATTTGAGTACACTTTTCAATCTATGAGATGGCGTTAAATTTTTTTTTTTTTTTTAAATTTCATCAATTGTGTTTTTAGGTCATCAATCTACCTTATACCCAATATCATATCAACAGGTAAATATATAAATGAGAAAATAGGGCTGTGACATACAGACAGACAGACGGACAGATAGATCATAACCATTAAATGGTTCTTAATTTTCTACGGAACCCTAAAAATTACTTTTTTAAATAATGTCTAAATAGTCGTTTTTTTTTCAAAAATTATTTTTTTATCTCCTATTTTTAAAAATAGTGTACCACTGTAAATATACAATTTTTATTTTCACCCAATAAAGCAAAATGTGAACTACAGACAAAATCGCACCCTTATTATTCAATAATAAAAGATTTATTAGAAACTGGAAAAAAATCCTTAATTTATTTTCCTATAAAATACCTACATTAAAAAACAGTTTGTATCATACGTAAACAGTAAACATGTATTTTCTGGACTATATTTGTGTCTAACGTTACTTTATAAAATAAGTCATTTATTTTTCAATAACTAGAACAAAAATTAATTCCACGATTTATTTTCTTATAAAATAACCAACAATGCTTATTGTTAGCAAAAAAAAAAAAAAAAACAACATTAAACAATATTAAAATAAAAAGTAAACCCTACTGAACAGTATAAAAGCACAATACAAATTATACCTGTATAAAATGTTCATGTAATATACCGGGTGGTCTATTTAAATTGAGATAAGCAAAGGTCTCGAAAATTAAGGTTTTTCACGGAAAATGTTTGGTCAAAAGTTTCAGGCTAAAGAGGGGGGAAATTAATGCAGGTAATTTTTTTACAATGAGTGAAGGTTTAAAGGTCATTCTGAGGTCTACTAATTTTTTTAATGGAAACTTATTTCCTTTTCTACATATTCGTAGTTTATAAAAAAAAGGAACAACTTTCGTCTGAAATGTTTTTTCAAACACCTAAATATTATATCATTTTTTTTTTAATAAAAAATTAACATTGTAATTTTTTTTTTAATTTAAACATTCTAAAATTTAAAAAATATCCATACCCTAAATTGAATTGTTTCATTAACATGTTAATAATAATAATAATTATAAATAGTTTCTGATTTTTTAAACAAAAAAATAACAGTAAAATAAAATTCATTAAAAAAATTCAATTATAATAATTGAAAAAACTTTCCAAACAAAAGCTATATCGTTTTTTCTGTAAAATACAAATATGTATATAAAAAGGCTACTATTACACAAAATGTAGTTGACCTCAAAAATGACCTTCAAATCTCCATTAAAGATAAAAAAATTTACTCTCATTGATTTTCCCTTTCTTAACCCTGAATCTTTTCTATTAAACATTTTTCCCAAAAAACTTTAGTTTTATTGGCTTGACACTTCATTAATCTCACTTTATCGTCTGTCCATCCATCCGTCCTTTTCAATCAAAAAAAAATTTCTCGTAAACTAAATTTTTTAAATAGAATTTTTTTAACTGAACGTGTTAAGTTTGCCCTCTAGACAAAGATATTAAAAATTTTAGAATAAATAATTTTCTGGAGGGGGGGGGGGGTAAGAACTAAGGCTAGGCAATAAAATGTATACCAAGGCATGCGACATGTTAAAATGTATGACCTAACCAGTGGAATTTGATCCTCTTTCTTATTTTGTTTCTATGAAAATAGCAAAAAATATTATATGGGCTGGTAAATTTGAGGTAGTAACGAAAAAAATCAGACACCAACCCTACGCTACGGCACTGTAGATATATAAAATCATCATCAAACATTTAAAATAGATTGTAAATAATTATTAGATAAAATAGTTGTTAAGTAGTAAAAATCAGTAAAATATAATTATAAAATTTGGTTTTTTATTTATCTCGAAAAAACTATAAAGATATGTATTAAGGGTTTCACATCAACCGATACGCAGATAAATATAATTTTTTTATTGTATATTAACATTAATAAACAATTAGGTAACTTGTATCTATGATAATAAATAATAATGAATAGTATGCAAAAGACAGACATATTATTAGTATATTATATTTATTTGTTTTTAATTAAAATAAAATAAAAATCAACACTATCGAAGTGACACCTAAAGGGTTAAAGCGTTAACAGAGCTTCTAGTTAGATAAATAAGAAACACAAGACGTATAATTTTTTTCGAAAACTAATATTGAGAATGTAATCATGTTTATAACGCACTAACAGTTTTTTTACGAATAGCTCCTAAGGGGTTAAAGCATAAACAAATATAATTTCAGCACAAACGAAGCAAAAACAAACTGCACATTCAAAAACTTAAATTTCAAAAAAGGGGTGCCAGAGACATATTTTCGGTATTTTTAAATATAAATAACATGTAAAGGGTTAAAGCACAAACGATGAAAATTTCTGCACAAACGTGCACAAACGAAGCACAAACGAACTGCATATAATAAAGTTCGAATTTCAAAAAAGGGGGGGCTCCCATGTCTACAGCCCCCCATTTGATTTTTGTGAATACCACCTAAAGGGTTAAAGCACAAACAATGGGATTTCCTGCACAAACGTGCACAAACGAAGCACAAACGAACTGCATACAATAAATTTTAAATTTCAAGAAAGGGGGGGCTCGCATGTCTACAGCACCCCATTTTATTTTTTGAAATATCTCCTAAAGGGTTAAAGCACAAACGAAAGGATTTCCTGCACAAACGTGCACAAACGAAGCACAAACGAACTACATAAAATTAATTTCAATTTTCGAAAAAGGGGGGGCTCGCATGTCTACGGCCCCCCATTTGATTTTTTTGAATATCTCCTAAAGGGTTAAAGCACAAACGAAAGGATTTCTTGCACAAACGTGCACAAACGAAGCACAAACGAACTGCATATAATAAAATTCGAATTTCAAAAAAGGGGTGCCAGAGACATGGAGCTTAAATTAAAAGCTGCGAGAGAGAAAATATTGTATATATTGTATATATCGATTTTTATCGATGTTATTGGAACTCAAACCTCCATTATAAGGATTTTTTTCAGTATAAATAAATGCAATATTAAGAAAATCTACTCATTAAAATGAATTAGATAATAATAGGAATTTAAATAATAATTCAAAAAATTATGCTGCAATAAGAGTTAAAATGATTCTGGTATATTCCATTAAACTCATAATATGATATGAAAACATATTATTTATTTTTGCAAGCTTTTATTTAACTTATTAGTTAGTTAGCTAGTTAGTTATTTAAGGTCAAATATTGCAATCAAAATTTCGACTAGTTTTAATTATGGTTTAAAATTTTGTATACGTGTCCGATGACAACATAGTATATCTAATATCGTTCTAAATCCAATATGGTGGACGCCTCATGATGGTGGATTACCTTTTTCTTCACAAATGAAAGAGTTTGACGAGTTTTACCTGTTAGTACGTTAGTCAATCAGTAACTAAAAATTTAAAAATAAAATAATAAAACATAATACTTTTTAAAAACAAGATTTCATTAAAAATGCACTAAAAAGTAAAAAAATAATTTTCAACTAGGTATCACAAAATGTTCAGGTTTTTATGACTAAAAACAATAAATGTTGGGGACACTATGAAGGCAAATGTATGAATTAAAATTCGTATGTAAAATAAGAAATTAAGTATAATATACAGTAGAAACCGGTTACAACGACATCGAAGGGACCGGTCATATTGGTCGTAAAAAGCAGATAGTCGTAAAAACCGGTAAAAATGCAATTACATGGGATTCAGTTGGACTTTTAATTTGAGTCGTTAAAACCGATACGTCGTATTAACCGATGTCGTTATAAACGCTTTCTACTGTATTGATATAAAATAAAGTTAGAAAATTTGCACATTTTAAAATTCATTAGTTTAAATAAATATATAAAACAAATTAACAGTTTTATAAATACAATAATGAAATAATTAATGAATTAAAAGCTATACACTTGCTTTCATAACTCTTTAATTTAACGCTTTTAATTTATGCTAGCTGAAAATTTATTTTTTACTTTTTAGGGCATTTTTAATAAAATCTTGTTTTTAAAAAGTATTTCTTTATAATTGTATATTATTTTTGACTACTAATTTGAAATAAATACAATATTCACGAAAAATAAAATGATGTATCTACAATGATTCTACAATACTAATAGTTATATTTTCTTTCAATTAAAGTGTATTTCTTTTAAATATAATTCATATTAAAAAAACATTGCTTGTGCATATGTAATGTGTTTTTCAGTTCACTTCTGTTACATTCCCTGATTATAAGAAAGTAAAATGAAAAGACACTCTTGTGTGCTTTTAAATGTCTCATCAAACACATTTCAAAGCACACATCGCACGAGGTTTCATTCTCAAAGTTGTAATCGATCTTTCACTTACATTAGATCGGTTAAGACTCGGACATAGGACAGGATCTGTGTAATCTATCCCACCTCCATCAACCCCACCCTGAGACGTATCGTGAAGCTTTTCCGTTCCATCCCTTTCCACAAACGAGCCTGCATCGGAAACGGTTGCAGTTAAAGTGAGTTGTCGACATTTTACAATCTGATAACTACGTGAAATTGGAATTCTAAATGATTGAATGAGGGACATTCAATAGATTTTTATTCGTTTGTATTATGTACGCTACATTTGTCGTAAATAATTTGTTTCTGTTTAATTTTAGTTTTGTAGCAGTACGTTTTGGCGTTGTTTTTTTATTTGAAACGAATGAAATTGATTTCCCAGAGATGCAGGGGTAATGCTTTCTGTAATAAAATTCCAGTAAAATATAATATTAATTAATTAACGTAAGAATGTTGAATTATACATTTTTCTATACTCTATACCAACATACATCGCTAGAATTCTGACAACTGCATATTTATTTATTGACTATAATGATCTATAATGATATTTTTCTATTTAATATTGTCTTTACATATTATCATGGCTTTCATCAACTCTGTAAGCTTAAATTCTGTCTATAATCAATAAATTGCTATTTACTAAAATCTGTTTAAATATTGTTATATGATTACTTTTGTGACAACAGAAAAACGAACTTAATTGTCAGATTTTTAAGATACTATCTATATATTTTTGTTGTATATTTTGCATATTTCAAGATTCTATTATTATTTTAATTTAAATATTGGGTAAATGGTACTTTTTCAGGTAGGATTATTATCATTTTTATATACATCGAAAATACATTGGACAAATTAAATTATGTAACTGGCAGTACTCAAAATTATTCTTTTGATTGTGACTAAATTATTTACAATAATCATAAATCATAAATTCAGTACTGAAAACGTTTAGATCGTCTTATTGTTAGACCTACATACCCATATGGTTAATTGTAGGGCTACACACGAGACGAGATTTAGATAAGCCTCGTCTCGTTTCTGTTTTTTAAATGATATTCTCAAATCTGACAACTGTTAGTTTCATCTTGTGAGTCCAATAAATGTCTAGTTAAATGTTTAAATTAGGATTCCATATAAATAACATAAGTATAAGTACATACTTCAACAATGGAAGTATATTTATTTGTTGAAATTTCTTAGTGACCGTAATTAATTATGTAAGACTTTGGGAGGAAAGGAGAGCAATGCCTTACGAAACTTTACGTCGAGAGTGGCAGGTCAAAAACGTACTTTTTAAATATTTTTTTAATCATTTTTTAAAATATATTAATTAAATCGAGTTCGGCTGTTTTAATTGCTTTTTTGTATATTGAGTCAATTAATTTTTGTATGTACTTTACTATTACTATACATAAATAAAAAAAAGACAAAGGGGAGGACACATTATACTAACTGATCCTTACAAGGGGGCAAGGGGAGTCAAAAATTTTAAAAATCATCCTTACGTAATTAATGGTTACAAATATTTTAGCAAACGAAATATAAATTAAATTATGGTGCCTACATTAAAGAACAAGAGTTCAATAGTTCTATATTTTGTACAAAAAAATAACATCAAGTAAAGAAATATATTATACATGTAACAATAATACAGTATATCAAATAAATGATTTGTAAAATTGAACATTTCCCAAAGGTTCAATATTTTTTTGTCGATCATTTTCAATAAATTCCACATGTTTCTATTTATAAATGAAATAAGAAATTTTGTTCTTTTCATAATTTTTATATATAACTCACACAACAAAATCATTCAATGCCGAAAACAAACGAAAAGAATTGATTGTCCTATATTTGAAAGTCTCCTCGATGTAGTGAAACCAGGCCGGACTTATTTTATTAGCACATATAAATTTAGGTCCTGCATGTGATTTTTCTTTTTATTCGGACGGACATAAATCCTTCTCTGTGATGTTTGTTATTTTTTGTTTGTAAACAACAAAAACTTGAATTCGTTATTTTTGAATATCTTATAGAAAAATTGTAAAATAAGATTTAGAACATGTTTTTTATTATTAAACTTTCTCTCTTAATTTAAATATATGTTTTTGGCGTGATAAATAAATGTAAAATTTAATTTACTCTCACAGCCTACTTGTTTATGTATTTATAATAATAATGTATACCTAGTTTTTTACTATCAAATAAAAGTTGTTTAGCTCAGTAGTAAGTACATATTTCATTTTTGACGTATAACTGCGTTTTCCCCGGTGGTATTATGGGGTTCACTTTGGAAACCTGAGTGCAGGGAAAATATGTCACAATTTGAAAGCTTATATTGTAGAAACTAATAATCGTAGAGCAATAAATAAAAATTAAATGTAAAATCAGGTGTAGTTCTATGATCCAATAATACAAGGTCTGCTTGACAGTTGATTTGTTCTATACTGTGACGTCATCGCCATGAAATTTATCAATCTGTTTACATAAAAGTTTTTTTATTTAATTTCGAGCAATTATTTTGAAGCACACCACACATAAATTTCTTGGCGATGTCATACGTCATCGACACGAAATTTATATAAAATAAATGTCAAAATATCCAGAGCAGACCTTATTTTATTAGATCATATAAAAAACTATGACTTTAATGATAAAGTACCAAGTACCTACATACCTACGTTTCTAAAAAGAAAAAAAGTTAATACTATAATATTTATAAAAAAATTTTTACATCTTGTTATTTTCTAAAAATATTTACAGTTCAAATTTATGGAATTACTAACTTACTATTATGTACTTTTTCCTGGATTTCCAGATTTCATTAGGGATTCTAATCACTATTTACCAGTGCCTTAAAAACGAAATATACATATTTAATATGTATTTATAGTTCTGTTATAAATAAACTATTTTTACTTTCTTTAACTAAATATATATTTTATAAGAAATATAAATAAGTATTATTTAATGTAAATGTGTTTTAATGAAGACGGTATTTATTGTATAAAATTAATTTCCATATTGACTTGTAGTAGACAATATTATTTGTAGGAAAAAATCCATAAACAGGCGCAATAACCGTAAGCCATATCGTCCCTTAGCTTACAACACCGCTCAAGTCGTTTTGACCAACTTTACAGGAGAGCGAAAAACCGTGTATGTTTTATATAGGCTACCGGCTTGCGCGCTGTCACTATTTTTTTGAATTCTAGTCTCTTATTGTCCGAAACGTCTAGAATGTGATTGGTAGATCGACGCGTAATGAGTAGCTCGATCCAATGGCATTAAAATGTAAAAACTGCTAATATTTGACTTATGCGGTGTTGTTAGCTAAGGGGCGATATTCAACCACGCATCAAGTACATCCCATTTATATCATATCGGTTGCAGAAATAACCCATCTTGTGGTTATGATTGACAGGAGATCTAAGCATTATTTTATCAAACTGCGAAACATATAATAATTAAAGAGTCAAACAGTTTACATTTAATCAAATATTATTTCCAATTAACATTTTCACTAAAAAATCATAATGAACGCAAACAATCTAATGTTACAGATATTGTAAAACGTAGGTATCTACGTATAAGATTCATATTGAGTAATTTCAGCATTTAATCCATGGTTGGAATGTCAGTTTTTACTTCAACATTTTGATTATATCAAAGCTAATCGCTTTATCTATATATCCCTGTATAACCAAAATCCGGATAAAAACTATGTATGATTATAAATAAAAAAATAAAAACAGCACTAAATAAATAAAAAATAAAAGTAACAATAATTTATTTAAAAAAATATTTACCAGTTTATTAATATGTTTAAAAGCTGTCTAAAAGAAATCTCTTGAGTTTCAAACACACAAAAATCTTTTTATTATATTTTTCAAGTCCATCGATAAGTTGTAACATTAATCATTTTTTAGTTTCGGTCAAATAAAATATATGAATTGATGGAAAGACATTAAAAGAAATAATATCTTTTATGTAACACATTTTTTCTTTATATGTTTTATTACTGTTTTTATCTTTATATTTTCTCCATTTCGCAGATAATAGACAGAATTTATTGCTGTCAAATTTTCTGTGACTGTTTTCTAATAAACAAGATATAAACAATGGCATATATTATAAATACAAGTCTAAAAATTTAAATGAAATTTCATTTGAGTTGTATACAAATGACAGGGTAGATTTCACAATAACACGTTTGCATATTTCTTTCTTTATACAGTGTGTTCATAGGGATAGTTTACTAATTCGTTTGGTCGCCATTTTGGCAAATATTAATTATGACAGTTCATATGTGGCATTCGTGAAGTTTAGACGTGGCAAATTTATTATGGAAAATAATATTCAATAAACTAAAAACGTTTTGTCAAAATGAGTCGTCATTATTGCAACGACTAAAAAAATACGTGAAATTTTGGGTAGAAATAATGTTCCATCAAAACCCATTTACTAAATGATTTTGAAGAAAGAAGCTCTGTAGCAGATAAACATAAGACTGAGCTACAAGTCACAGCGTACATACACCAGTCACCTTTGAATCCATTAAAAGTGAAAAGTATGGTGTTCTATATGGTCTGGAGGAATCATTGGCTCTTTTTTAAGATTAACGAGAAGTTACGGTAACTATTACTGAAGAACGTTATTGTAAAATTGATAACTTTTTGACACCAAGATTGGATGCTTTGGGTTTGGTTAACATGTGGTTCCAACAAGATCGTGTAGTTTCACATAGAGCCAATGTTACAATAGAATTACTGAGAGATCTGTTTCCATAAAAAATTCTCAAGAAATGGTAATGTCGATTAGCCTTCACGGTCGCCAGATTTAATAGACCCGGACTTCTTTTTGTAGTGATATCTCAAGAGCAAGGTCTATGCCAACAAACCAGAAACACTTGAACAACTTAAACAAAACATTCGTGGCGAATTTAATAAAATATTAGTTGAAATGTGTGAAAATGTGATGAAAAAATGTTATAAAAAGAACTCACACTGTTAGCTAACAGAGGTGGATATTTAGCGGACATTGTATTCTTTAAGAAATTCCCAATATTCAATAAATTATTTATCAGTGTTAAACCATTTGGTTATCATTTTCCATAAAATTATACAAAAATAAAGTAGTAAACCTTCCCGGCGAACATCCTGTATATAAAATAATATACTGGATGGATATAAAAATAACGTATCTTGTGTGGTGACCTTGTACCAAAGCTATCACAAATACAAGTGAAAGTACTTATATCTAGTTATTTTTCCAATTTCAAATACCGAAGGTTTAAATAAAAATTTACGAAAAAGTACTTGAAATATTAAGCACTTCAAGCCTCAAGCTGTTTTTAAATGTGAAGTACTAGTTAAATGTACTTCAAGTACCAAAAAGTACTTTTCAAAGTAGTTTACTTGCAATATTGACAGTTCTGCATAGTAATCTAGAAAATACTTACAGCATTGGACCAGGAATTAAGTCCTATTTATTAAATTTGCCTTATTTAACTCACCGCGATATTTATTTATTTATTTATTTATATGTTTGTGGCAACGAATCAACTATATATACCAATGCAATTTGAAAACACAGCGATAGCGAGAGTTAAATTAAAACTGAAATATCTTATTTCCATAGCTACATGTTTTAAAAAAATACCATCTGTTACTACTGTCAATTGAAAATATTTTGTATTATTGACATTTAACAACGATATAAATACAACGAAATCTATTAAAATCAATAAATAATATACATACCATATACGTGATGTGTTTTTAGTGATAATTAATTTATAGAAAAAATATAATTGTATAATGATCATTACTAACTTGATATAAAAACGAAATTAAAAATGGTAATATGTTGGTAAAGATTCAGGAGGTATGTTAACTTTTTTGAATTTTGTTCTTTGTATATGTTTAACTAAAAACTCAAAAATAAAAAATTATAAAAAAAACTTTTTTAAAAATAATTTGCCTTTGAAAAGCCGACTAAAAAGCTGAAAATAAAATTAGGTTCGTTCTAATTATTGCATTTTAAAAAAAGTTGATTTTGTTCATACTAGAAGATACTTTTTTTAACTCTTCTAGTATGAACAAAATCAACTTTTTTTAAAATGCAATAATTAGAACGAACCTAATTTTATTTTCAGCTTTTTAGTCGGCTTTTCAAAGGCAAATTATTTTTAAAAAAGTTTTTTTTATAATTTTTTATTTAGTTTAAGCTATTTCTGTAAAATTATTAAAAATTCAAAGTACATTATACATACATCGATTTTTTCCTATAATATTACTATTCATTATATTATGATACAATACTATAATAAGAAGTATATTACGAGATTCTTAATTTTGCATGACAATGAGAATTTCATCTGAAAAATAACAAAAGGAAATTCCATGTACAAAACTTTTTCCGAAATGAAATCTTCAATAAAAAGTGTTAACTTCATGACATATGTATGTAGCAATTTATATCGTTCCCTTGTTATTAAAAAGATGACAAGAAAAACGAAAATAACTATATTGTCGACCGCATTAATAAAAAGAGATAAAGAATTCGGGTAAATCAAACTAAAAGCAGATAGGAATAGGCTCATGTGAAATAAAATGAAAAGAGGGAGGTTTTGTGAGTTATGAAAGAAGACAGCGGTTTACTATATTTTCGGATATTTTTTCAATACCATTGTATACAATATGTGTGTTTTGTGTTGAAATTACTGAATAAAAGAGTGCAAATATGTCATTCCAAATTTTAATTTATTATTGAAAAATATACGAACACAGAATTATCATATGTAATATATAAAAAATATGTATCGGCATCTAAGCAAATCTAAATGTAAAAATGTTATTGAAGAAATTAAATTACATATTCTTTTATTTATAAAATATAACAGTGCACTTAGATAGAGCAGAAGTATCTAAAATGATCCCTCGGGATTCTATATTTCATATGATATGTATTTAGTAGTTACTCGAGTCGGCATAAAACGAGATATTCTTCGGTATCCCAATCCGTATCGTCTCGTAGGTTGCAAGTAGACCATTTTAATTTTTTTTTTACAATTCATGTTTGAAAATATTAAATATTAATTTTATTCACTTTATTCTGGAAATTATCTAATACATTAATTAATCTCATCTCTGGTTTGAAATAAATAGAGGAATAATATTGACTGTTTTTAATAATAATTTATAATAGATGTATAGCAAGAAAGACTCGCTAAATATAGCTATTGGCATTTGATTTTAGATATTTTGTTTTGTTATATAAATTGCAATTATGCTTAAGGGGATCAATTTAGATAAATCTTCCATATTTACGTCTATACAATTGTTTTTACAGTAATTAAGTATCCAGCGTAGTTTGTGGTTTCTTGATACATAGTTATATCGATTCATTATTGGATTATAGCATAATAATATATGGTTATTTATTTTCCTAATATGATTTCGTTCATTAATATAACACCATAAGATATTTATGTAAGTATAATCGAGACAGTGCTATTAAAATATTAGATACTACATCAATATATAGCACTTATTTATTTAACTTTTTGAGGACTGTTGGAGTAATGTGTAAGGGGTGAACGTGAAGACTCGGACTTGATTGATGTTTGTGGAAAAAGATAAAGCTGGTTATTATACGGAAATCTGGATTATTTCAAAAAACATTTGTTGTTGCTGAAGGCATTACGTGAAAAGATTCCTTTAATGTTCAATCATTCATTTCAGATAATGGAACCTGAGATGGGTTTCTGAAAGCAATAGAATGTTTTGTAATACTCTTAGTCAATATTTTAATATAGCCTTTTGAATGATGACCTTTATGATTGACAGAAAATGCTAATATGATTTTTAATGTAAACGAACCAAAAAAAATTATCTTCCTTAAAATAAAATTAAATATTGTCATTATTTATTCAAATTTTAAAGAATTATTCAACAATCTTATACTTCGAATATTTTTTACTAAAAGGTAAAATTAAGTCTCCCACACGACGTACAATTCAATTGTTTCTCTTCTGAAAAAATCTTTATGACAATTATGTACAAAAATATTTTTTACCATAGATATTTATTATCTTTACTAAAGTACCTAAAAAATATGTTTATAAAAATTGAATATGCGATATAAAATTATACCGTATACCCAAAGTATTAACATATATTTATGAAATGGTTAAAAATATTTTTGTTTTAATTAAAATACTAGCCAATGCCTGTAATATGTAAGTTTCTGATAAACACGCCAGTTATAAGAAAGAAAGCAAAACTTATTTGATAGAAACTCAAAATATCATAAATTATGACGTAGATTGGCTGTACTCGAAATCCTGTAAACAAAACTATTAGAATAATTTTGTGTGTATTGAAGACGTGTCTTATCTATAATTCAAATCAAGATACAAACATTTTGTACATTTATGGATAATATTTTTCAGTAAGTAGAAAATGGACGCAGGGTGAAAAAGGATAAATGTAAACCTTATGGCTAATACGATATATTTTATAGCTCACTAATTTTTACAGCTTTTTGTATTCCTTGGGTGGATTGACCTTCTATTAAAATTTTGTAACAGGTGCACGTTTATTATTTTATTTTTTTATTAATTTGAGTTTATATATATCTTAATCGCAAATAAATATATAGTGACAGTTTATTAAAATTACCCTAATCTAATAATAATTATTATTATTACAGTGGAATCTCCATAGTACGTTTTTCGCCATAGTAGGTCTCTTTTTAGGTCTCGGTATGCAAGACCCCATACGGTGCTCTGGAAGATAATTTTATTAAATAATTGATTACCTCAGATTTTTTTGTACAGTTCAATTCTTTAGTATTCAAGAAACATTTTAAGACCAAAAAGAAAAAAATCGCCTCTGCGCTTTTTTAATAATTCATAAAACAAAAATACATAAATCTACTCTGGATGCCAACATTAAAAAAATTGATTACCTCTGATTTTTTGTACAGTTCAATTCTATAGTATTCAAGGAACATTTTAATATCAAAACGAAAAAAAATCGCTTCAGCGCTTTTTTATAATTCATATAATAAGAAAAGTCGTTTTTCAAAATTGTTTTCACTAAATATACAGGGTGATTCAGCACTGTCGTGCCAAACTTAAACCATAGATTGAGAAAACTATTTTAAGCAAAAAACTTCCAATAAACATGTGTCCGGAAATTTTTGGTTAGGGAACTACAGGCCTCCAAAGATTTTCATCAAAATGAGTTTTTATTTAATATCTAGATAACCCTTTGTGATAAAATTATGAAATTTGGTATTCTGTTTAGTAATAATAAGTGTTATCGATTTTTCATATTAAACAATTATAATTTAGACCGGGGATGTATGGGGCCTGTGGGCCCATCAATTTTTATCAAGTATTTTTTGTTCTTTAATTATTTTATAAAGTTGGGTACTTATTTAAGGTTATATGACACAAAATACGTAAAAATATACTTTGCTTATTTGTCATAGGATAAACCGTTTTCGAGTAATATCGATAGAAAAGAAAGCATGCAGAATTTAACTTAATACGGATGCTCCAAATTACAAAAAATAAATTTATATTCTTGTTCTATGATTAAAGGTAGGAAAAAAAGTTCATATAAAGAAACCTCCTAATATGAATCCTCTAAGATCTATAGCCAGTTGTAATACTGTGTTATGTACTTTAATAATTTGACTAAAAAAACGAAACTAAAAATGGCTATTTGTTGATAAGGATGCATTTTTTGAGGTATACTTATGTTAACTTTTTGTCTTCATTTTTATCATAGAACAAGAATATAAATTTATTATTTGTAATTTGAAGCATCCGTATTAAGTTAAATTCTGCATGATTTCTTTTCCATCGATATTCCTCGAAAACGGTTTATCCTACGACAAATAAGTAAAGTATGTTTTTGTGTATTTTGTATCATATAACCTTAAATAAGTGCCCAACTTTATAAAAATATTAAAGAACAAAAAATACTAGATTAAAATCGATGGGCCCACTGACCCCATACATCTCTAGTCTAAATTATAACTAGTTAATATGAGTAATCGATAACACTTATTAATACTAAACAGAATACCAAATTTCATAATTTTATCACAAAGGGTTCTCTAGATATTAAATAAATACTCATTTTTAGTAAAATCTTTGGAGGCCTGTAGTTCCCTCACAAAAAATTTCCGGACACATGTTCATTAGAAGTTTTTTGTTTAAAATATTTTTCTTAATCTACGGTTTAAGTTTGGCACGACAGTGCTGAATCACCCTGTATACATATTTATTATTTGTACAATCATTTGGTAGTTTTACTTGGAAAGTTTTCCGGGAGTTTTGAAAATTGGTAATTTTATAGATTTCGATGTGCTTTTTCCGAATTTCAACTTTGCCACCTCGTATCTTTTTTTTTTTTTAATTTTGTATAACGAAAAATTATTATAATTTATATGCACATCGACCTATTATGGTATACGTAATACGTTATATCAAAATGTAAACAAAGAAATAAATAAATACAATACAGTAACGTTATATGAAATCAACTTTTTAAAATACATAGTTAATACATTACATATACAATATATTAAGTATATACATATTTATATAATATATAAAGAGGCGTTGACTTTTAGATTACTTACAACAAATAAACATTGATGAACATGCCGACAAGAAGAAGAGAAAAACTAACTAAACGTGAAACTAGTTGAAGAAGCAAGTCAGCAATCAAGAGATAAAATTTAGATACGAAATTAGATTAGCTGATATGAGCAGAGAGAAAAGAATCTGAGGATAGAATTAGTTTCAAACACAACCAAAAAACTCTCCACAATGTAAGAAATCAGTGTGGGTAGTACGTATTTCTGTTGCCTGTGGTATATGACGTCATCTGTGACGTCACTACGATATCCAAGATGTTATTGAGGAAGGCTCGCAGAGATTGGCTGAACAGTAATAATGTAGGTGTTTGCCCCAGGCGCTGGGAATCAAAACAGAATGAATACAGGCACAATTCTATGAATGAATTTGTAAATATGTACATAATATTATAAACAGTACTGTTACATTAATAAATTATAATACATTATTAAACTGATATTAAGTTAATAAATAATTATAATTTAATAAATTACATATCAATTTATTATATCTTAGTTTTCTAATTTGATTTTTACTTATTATTATTATACAATTAAATAGCAAACTTAAAAAACAATCGCTATATGTATATAAAAATGAATGTTCGTTTGTGTGTGGCTTATAGACTCGGGAACTACTGAACCGATTTCAAAGCGGTTTTCACCAATAGTTAGATATTTTTTCTGTGCATGTTCGTTGCTATTAATATTTTATGAAAACCTAAGATTTAACATCTAAAGTCTAAACAAATCTTTATCAAGTCGTGTTTTGTTTCCATGATGTCACAACATACAACTGACAATTTTTATAAAAACAAAGTACCCAAGGAAATACAGAATTCTATAATTTACGGTTTGAATCATGGGTGTGATTATTATATTAATTTAGGTAACTATGATTTTGTGAATATTAACCCGAGTAACACCGAGACCAATGCGCAAATCTTAAATAATTAATATACCAAGTTTTATTAGATCAAAATAAACATGTTTTTATATTTTAGACTTTTTCCCTAATATATGTATTATGTAGTCTTACAAAAAAATATCTAACAATACAATTACCATAAAAAAATTAACCATTTTTTGAAATGATACGTTTGAAAATGAACACCTATATATAGGTGGGCTAGGGGCTAGTTGTAACAATTTTTATGAAAAATACTCTAATTTAATATCACATTTTTAGCATAAAAACTACTGTAACAAAAATTTTAGTTATAATAAGAGTAGATAGATATATGTTTGTACATTGTAAATTAAAGTGTATATTTTACCGGCAAAGTATATAATTCAGGCATTCTAGGAATTCTATACAATGCCTAACGATTTTCAGGCAAAGTATGAAATAATTTTTATTTATTGTTATAATAAATAAAATAAAATATTAGTTCAGACGAATATTAAGTAGGTACCTATATGATTTAAAATTGTTAAAATAAAAGACAAAAATATTAGATATTATTTAGTCATTTAATAACATATTAGGTTAGTATTAAGTAAGATAAATAAAGTAAGGTAAATAATCAGTATTTTAGTATTTTATTACATATAGTAAGTCAATATTAGTGCCTGAGCCAAAATTGGTTGGTTCACCCTAACTATTTTTATATTTCTATAGTCTATACAATGCATAGGAAAATAATTAAATTCAAATAATGTTTATTTCATACATTGCCTGGTGACTTTTAGGCATTCTATAGAATACCTAGGAATTCTATACAATGCCGGATTTCATACATTGCCGGTAACATATACATTGCATGCATAAACATGAGTAGGTACGTAATGGGTTGGGTAAGTTGACGAATTTATCGCGGTAAAATAACGAATTCATGAAAATCACAAATAAAGTTATTTACATTCTCGTGGTTGCTGTATTCTTCGTATCACTATTTTTTTGCAACTACTACAACAAATCTAATATTTATTGGAGGTTCAATATAAGGGCCATCACAGCCTGAATTTTCTCCTTAGCGATACTATTGCAAGAAGTGCCTTGTTTTACATCTTGTACAAGTGATAATATCAAATATGAAAATTACAACTGAACATCTTAATAAAAAATAAGGTATTTACACAAAAAAATGTTTTCATTAATTTTGAAAAAATTTAAGCCATCCCTCATATTACCCGCTTAGTCATCTAACTCCTCTTTCCCCTTTGTATAATATTTATATGTATACATTTTTAAACATGGGATTATAAGACATACATTGATGTGTTACACATGAATTGAGTTTATTTCAAGATGAAATTGGTACATTTGTAATATATGTACATACATATATATTCATAAATACATATATTAGGTACATAACATACGTACACAAAAACATATTCAAGGAATTCCCTATAGATTTTGATATATTCTCTGTAGAAATTACACTTACTTTACATTTGAGTTATGAATTTTTTCAATTGTTAAAAATGTATAATTTAATAATATGCTAATGCATATCTGTATATCAACATAACTTATGACTTCTTTATAAATGACAATAATAATTAAAAACAACTGATTTTCATTAAAATAGTAACCTATTTCTTATTTTAACCCTTTTCAAAATAACATTACTTTTATTTTAAAATATAAAAAATATGTGCTACCGAATATTTTTTTTATATATTAAACATGTTTATTATTGGAAATTTCTAGTAAAAATAGCAAACGCTATAAAAATTCGTCAATAGCATCCTGAAAACAAGCAAAATTCTTTAGCGGAAACACGTAAAATGTCAATTTTCCATTTTTTTATGATTAGTCTTTGCTATTTTTATACACATTTCTTACATGTTTACCCGCATCCCTTGTCAACTAAATATTATTAACTTGTTTGTCCTATCTTGCAATGTTTGACCCATCAACAATCTCCGCTATCTGTTTTTGTGTCCCAGTGATTCTACAAAAAAGCAGCAGAGCTGTGTACAGTATTTTAAAAAATAACTATGTTTGTTCTAAAATACTTTTTGAATTTATATATTAATAATAATTTTAATTAACTACTTCACTTAGCTCATATCCTTATACTATAATAATTATGCAGAATCTTTGCATTCTAGGTTAAACGGTTCAGTAGCTAGAAGGCTGTGACTGACAGATAGACAGACAGATATTGTGTTGATTCATAAATGTTACATTTTTCCGAATTCGATACAAAGCACTACAAACTTATTATTTATTTGCACTTTTATTTTAATAGAAGCCAACATTCCAACAACATAGAAATTTTTATTTTACATTTAAATACTTTTTTTATTTAGTAGTAAAATTATGTACTACTAAAAAAAATTCAAGAAGTTCACTTTAATTCACTTTGATTTACAAAAATAGTACGTTACTCCAACTAAATAAACTTATTTAATTTATTTCCTTGTGTACTTACTCATTATTAGCATCGCAAAGAAACGTAAACAAAAAAATATGAAAAACTATTTTAATATACAGAGTGGTTTAAAGTAATTTCAGAGTAAAATTTTACTGTATATTACTTTTTAATGCTTTAGATTGATGCAAATTAACATTTTTATTCAGAATTATAATAGTGTCATATTTAGTATATGAAGAACTAAAAATACCAGCTAGATCGCTGCCCTTATGCTAATTAAAAATTTGAAAACCCTTTTTTTAAATAGTGAATTATCTTTAATTCTGATTTATCCCGTTGGCCTATTTTTTAATTTAGGATGGGGCTATTTGAACATACCGTATGTGTATGCAATTAGCTATTTAAGCATACTGTATGTGTACCCAATTGGTTATTTGCACAAACCACTAACCTTACGTAATCTAACCTAACCTAACCTAATTAGGTACACAACGTTAGTAACAGAACAATAACAAATATGGGACTAAAAATACAATTTTCTTATTTAATATTTTAAATATTTTTAATCTTAAACTAAGCATAGTATTTATACCTAAGAGAATTAAGTGAGTTGTGGAAATTAGCAACGAGCTAAAAAAATTGGTCTAACTATGATTAAGCAACGCATAGAAACAAAAGAGTGAAGAAGGCTGTTCATGTAAGCAAATCGTGATTTAGCATCTATCTATTTTATTTATTTAAACAAAACGAAGAACTATGCTTATGAAAAATAATTTATCATTAATGACTCACACTGTAGTTAAAGTACTTGAAAATTGCTGCATATAGCTATTGCGATTTATTTCTACTATTATTTTGTTTTGTACATTTATACAGAACGGATTACTTGATTTAATGTTCATGTAGTAAGAGCGTATCCACATGAAAATTTGTAGAGCATAGTTTTTACTTCGCAAGAATGTACGCGAAAAGTCTCGAGTGCATGCGACGAATTTCGTTGTTGATAATTTAAACAGTTTTGTAATTTATAAGCAGAATTCTCTGAGGCATATTAAAAACCTTATGTATTATACTTATTTGATATACTGTCTTTTAGTTTATATGATCTTTTTCTATTTCTCTAAATTGAAAATATATTGTAATTGTAACGAATTGTAATCGAAATATTTTAGTTCTAATAAAAATTGTAGGTTAATTTCATTTTAATTTTGCAATTTTTTTTTATAAAATTAGACATGTACACAGTGTCTTAAGTAAGAGCGTGTACGGTTATACAAACCTAAATCTTTTTTCATTAGGTTCATGGAATCCCCGCCTTTGGCGCTTTGATGAAAAAATTTCAGTCTATGTCGATCTTGTTACAAAGTTACGATCAGCTATTTCTCTTTCCCTATTGAACCACCATCTGGAAAGTCACCGACATTTTTCGACTCTTTAAATCAATTCACCCACTTATAAACATATGCCTTCAACTTTTTAATGTACTAAGCCGCCACTTCATAAGACATTTTTGGCCCTTTTGGGTCCGTGCAAAGAAACACAGCACATTCATCGCGGTTTCTGTGTTTCTCTGATAAATATCGACATTGACTGAAACTTTTTCATCAAAAGTTCAATAAGGTATTTGACACTATTAATAATAAGGACTAAAATGTTCTAAGTAATATAGTATATATTACTATAATTTACAATCAAGTGTTTTTTAATGTGAAATAAATTTTAAAAATAAGCCTAATTTTAAAATGTAGTATTTAACCTATTTGTCACGTGATCACAAACGCGTCTAGCAGAACTGTATCTGGTATTACGTTATTATATACTTACTAAAAACGTCAGAATACTCGATCCTTATTGGTTGATTTCAGATTGTTTTAGTAAACAGTTTCATCACGCATACCACATGAACTTGAATGCGTGTCTTGGCGGGATTTTTTTCATTTAAATAGAAAAATATTATTTTCTGCGTTTTTTCGGCATTATTTTGGAAAAGGATACTAAAGAATTATCTATTATATACATACACACAATTTACAATATATTTTTAAATTTAGTCAAATACCCTATTATAATAAAAATGTAAATTTTGTTGGCATATTTTTGATAAAATATAAATAATTAAAATACTTAATTATATTTATAAATTTAAATTTTGGGCAAATGTCGGTTAGTCTAATATAAATTATCTCAAGTTTCAGTTGAAATGCGGAAGTTCTTAAATGGGTTTTCAAAAAGTTTTTACAAATTATTCAATTCTTATAATTTATAATGTCATTCACAATGCATAAACTATTATAGTAATTTGTTAAAAATATGTTTAAACTTTGGTAGAATTAAAAACAACTTTAAACCATGTAAGTTATATAGAACTGAAAGTTTCAAACAACAAAGTTTTATTTTTTATTTTGAGTAGTGTAGCGTAATGGAAAACGATTTAAAAATAGATGTATGTAAGCATACCTTTTGACCTTATGATATTTTATGAAATGGATGGAATATATTTTTTTAATGAAGTTAAAATTCCAAGAAAAGAACACTACATAATATATTAAATATCTAAAAATAGTTTCTATTTTGTAATTCAGTTACAAAATAAATTCTTAAGTTATGTAAACTTATATCACAGAAATAGTTTTTGTATAGATATAATTCGAAATGCTTATACCTTTTTTACATAGAACAAATACTCGGCCGAGCCAGTATGCTCGGCTGAGTGCTTGTCCTTAAACACAAAATACAGTATTCGAATAAGTGAATAGAAACTAGTACTCGGCCGAGCAGCATAGCAAGTACCTCGGCCGAGTAGTCGTCCCATATAAACAAGGCATTAGTAAGTTAGTTACTGGGTGAAGACTTTTTTGAAGTTTTTAGTGATTTATAATTCCAGAGTACTATGTTACTTAGACACGTTTTTTATACACTCAGATTGTTATATTTTTGATTTTGTAACTTACAAAAAATCTTGTTATATCTTCTATGATTGCTGCAGATAAACTATTATTAAATTTAATATTAGTAGTACATGTAAATAAAAAAAGTCAGGAAATTGAAGGCCTTTACAATTTTAAAATTTTGATTAAATAAAAATATTCCAATAAATTTCCATAAAGAATAATTTAATTTTCTGAACTGAAAAATTCTGTGAAATAATAATAATTCTTATTTATAAGTATACAAGAACAACGATTTTTTGTTATCTTGAATTTTACTCATTAATTAAAATTTACTTATTAATACAAAAACCGTTTTCACTTAATGAATTTTCCGAATTAAGTGTCTTGTCTAATATTGTTTTGTTTTCTTTTACAGGTGAGTGAATCTTGATCAATTGTAAGTATACGATAAATTGAATTGTATTTTAAATAATTAAAAGCGCTTATAGATTTAAAATAAAATTAATATTATAATAATATACTCCACCAAATGTTAGAAAGGATAAAATTAATTTTATATAGTTGATTATATTGAGATTAATTTTTATTCATCTCTACTTTTAGCAGTCAATGGGGCTGTCATGTATATATCCCATCAAAAAATTGCAAATAATAATGAGGTTTATACGGTTTTGGTTCCGAGAAGTTAAAAGATGTTTTTGGGGTAATTTTAGGTGCTTATTACGACTTCGCAGTCCGTTTTTCGCCATCAGTTCAAGTTTTCGAGATAACATAACGAAAAAGTGCCAGAAATAACGATTTAGGCAATGTTTAAAAATTGATTACCAAGTAGGTAATTTTTTTTAGTTTTCGTTCACGGTAAAAAGTAGTACTATCTTTCTTCTTTAAAATGAGTTTTTATTTTTTACTTTACAATTTTTTTCGCCGAAAATTGCTAGTCAGGATATGATAATTTTATTAATAGAGTAGACACAAGTGACACGTGGACATTACGACATTAAATATAACACAAAATTCAAGTAATGTATATTTGGGTGAAAAAAATGGTACAGTAGAAAGTAAAAATTCATTTTAAAGAGGAAATATTATTTTTATTATTTTTGGTGAACGAAAATTAAAAAAATACCTACTTTAATCAATTCTTAAACATTGCCTAAATCGTCATTTTTGATATTTTTAGATTAGGATATCTCAAAAACCTGACTTGATGGCGAACAACGGGCGACGGATATGAATTCAGCGCGCAAAAATATGTAAAAAAAACACACTCTTGTCTTATCGGGTCCAAAATTTTACCGATATTCATAAATCTGTGATAATTGTTCAGGAAACAAAAACACTTTTCCGTATAAACTTCTAACTAATTTCAATATAAATGTTTTTAATATTAAAATATTTCGAAATATTATTCAAAGTTATACATACATTTCAAAATATCCGAGTCCAATGCATAGCCTTTGGATCAAATGTTGGATCAAAAATGGGTCCAAAATCTTGCTCGGCTATCAAAACTGTCTGCACATTTTTAAGTTTACTTCAATGAGACTAATTTTAGAGATGTTCAATTACTTTTCTGCTTGGAGATTAAAAATATGTAAGAAATAAAGGAATTTAAAATTTATATTATGCTGTGAAAAAATGCAGATACCAGTAAAATTGAATAGTTTAAATTCATAAGAATTATATATAAGAAATATTGTTATAACAGAAAATGTAAAAATTAACTCATTTTTAATAACACTGGCACAGAATTATAGTACCTACATTATCGCTAGTCAATAAATCCACAAAAGACAAAAAGCATTTGAAAATTGGTAAATAGTGTAATTTTTCATTTATGATTAATTACATTCTTCATGTTTATTACAGAGAAACTTTTGTAGCTATCCCTTACGAATTGTTTTTGATCACAAAATCGTTTGGATACCATAATAAAGATGATGTTTTCGGGAATTTGATTAATATTTGGTAGTATCTTGTTTCTTGTTTACAGATTGAAAATATGCATAAAGCAAACACCACAAAACATCAACAGCTATAAGATTTATGTGTTTCATAATTTTATTTTATAGGATACTAAAGATTTTCTTGGGATAACTTTTTTTAATATATATTATTTTTCTTTATAGTAGATGAAAACCTGCCTACACAGAAAAATTGTCTATTTGATAAATGTGAAGATTTTTTTTCGACCGATAGAGGTGGTTTGTTAATATGATAATGTTTTATCAATATGAAAATATGTATACAAATTTATCTTATTGATAAATGTTCATCATCACTAACTATGTTGCTAATTTTTATATTGACCATTTTATCAATCAATAGTTGAAAATATTTCTATTCTAAATAATTTTATTTTTTGAGTTAGCTATTAACAATAAATTGGGTAAGATTATTTGAACAAACCGTTAAAAATCTATTCACTATTAATTTTTAGTGTATTTGCAATAAACGTTATGCATTAATTTTGATTCAGTATGTTTTTTTTAAATAGCCTTATTTTTATGATATATGATATTTTTTTATATATTTTAAATAATTCACCCGGTACATCGCTATGTTTTTCAATTCGTTGAAAATTTGTTTCTCATAAAACAAAACAATAAATCTATTAATTAATTTTACATATATAAGTAAAATTAATAAAGTGTCACTATCACATAATATTTTTATTAAGTTTATTGATTTTTAAACAATGGATTGAAGATAACAAAATTTGCCTTGTTTTCAAATACTTCATGAATAAACTGTTTATACACAATAGAGGGCTGTTTGATGAAGTAATTTATATAGCAAATCTAATTCGCCTTCGGCACTTTTCATAACTTTCTTCTGACAAAAATATTTCATTTAAAATTTTATTATTAAACTTTCTATAATAAAATATTAAGACAATTTATGTATAAAAAGAATGTTCTGTTTGGTGACATAGTAATCAACAAATATATACAGTTAAATTAGTAAAACAGCTATAGTATAGAATTTAAAGCCCCAAGAACTTAAATTGTACAAACAAAATATATTATAAATTTATATTATATTGTAATATCGATTCCAAAAGTGTTTAAATAAAATTAAAATATTCTATATATAAGAATTTATATACCCAACTAAATGACAGAAATAAAATTCCTTCTTCGGGAAACTACTTAAAAATAAATACATTTTTCAACCTACAGTCATAAATATATCTATTCCAAAAGACCAAAAGGTCAGTTGTAACATAAAAATTACAATCCCATTCTTTGTTTAATCTTCTCAAGACATCTTGATTCCAACAAATATATCGACTACTTGAACTTCCGGGCATGATTTATAGAATATATTTAACGAATTAATTAGTTTCCGTTAAAGTACCCCTAAACATTTAACCGACTACCAATTAGAATAGTTGAAGAACGCTGCGGGTGTTAAAATAGCGGTAAAGGGCGGCAGGGCTATAATTTTGTTGATATCTTTAGATCAGACTGGCTCCGGCTACAGTAATTCCAATGCCTACTGTGTGTGTGTGCGCGTATTTAAAGGAAACGTGTCGAATCGCCAGAAACGAGTCTTTGTGTACGGATTGTAATAAGTTACAGTAAACAAGATTTGGTAAGTGTGGTGGTTGGTGAAGGTAGTGGTGTGAGAGAGACGATGCAGCAGCGCCTACTTGGTTTAGCTTTCCTTCATGTTGTTTTTATAGGAAGTTAAGATGAATTTGCTTTGTTACTCTTTTAAAGAGCTATTTATAAACGTTTTAAATTAGGTTAGAAGGGAATCTTAAAGTAATATATATAAACAAGTATGCTTATTATAATGCAACAATAATTAATTATTCAAAAGATTCAATGAAGTTTATGTTTTCTATTGAAATTTTTAAATTGTTTATAGTGATTTGATTTTCGTTTTTATCGTTACAAAATAATATATTTAAATTACGATGCATTATTATATTTATGGTTAAATTTAACTTTTTTTTCTTAAATAATAAATATCTACGCATATAACAGGTACACCTGAGTATGATACATAATCAAAAAACATTTAATTAAAAACATAAAACATATATAAAATACAACCAACAAACCGTTAACAAAGAGAGCTAGAGTTCTATTAACAACGAAACAAAATGAAGTAGAATAAAATAAAAATAACTACCTTTAATTTACTTTTCCGCTGTTCTACACTTACATGGAAACCTCCAATTATTCAGTAAACAATTTATTGTGAAAAGAAAACGTTTTTCCCCTGTCAACACTCAAAAACACACAACATGTACCATAACAGTCATCAATTATTGTAACTTTCTATACCAGAGATTCTCAAACAATTGTCACATTGTTAAAATAAAGATATATGGATTATTTTCAAGTGATTAATGATGCATCATTGTATAATATTAGGTACAAATTTGAATCTATCTATGAGCTAATTATCAATTCTTTCATTAATAGTTATTGTTAAATATTATTGTGTATCAGGGGAAACATTTACATTATTTTTTCAAAATGCGTTGCGATCGACCATTTCCGGAAATTAATTGCACATCATTATATTATGCTATTTATATGTTTCAGCGTATTATTTATTTTTACTAATTTTTGTATTTAAAATTCGTTTCGATCGACTTGTCTGCCACTCCTAGTATGTACTATGTACATATATGTATATCTTTTAACTTCTTTATTAATTTTTGACGTATATAAAATTAAATTATTGTTGGTTAGTATAAAATCAACCAGATATCTTTATTTCTGACTGTAACATGAAAATCAATTGAACTTTTCATGTTTATAAGGCAGGTATTTAAAAATTATTAAAGATGATTGCCACAATATGGTTAGTTAATTAGCTAATTATAAAAAAAATCATTTTTTACAATAAAATCAATCATTCATTTATCTTTTTTTTTGTATTATAGCATAGAAATATGTAACTATTATTATCACTCTTCTTACAAGAAAAAACATTATATAATTTTTTTTTAATATTAGTATAAGAAGTTTTTATTAAAATTTCCAAAAATTCTGAACTTTATTTAATAATTACTAACGAAATTAGTAAAAGACATGTTACAAATAACTCCAAAAATCTTGTAACATCAATACTTTGAATACCTTATAGTAAAAAAAAAGTTATGATAATATTAATCTAAATAAGTTTTAAAATTTTAAAATTAAACTTAAATACCTACTCGTGTAAAAACAAGTGTTCATTTTATGAGTACCAAATGATACTAAATAATCAATACAAAAAATATTGTGTATCCAACTAGATCCGATCTCCTTTAAATAATTGTCAGTCAGATTAACTTCATAAAACTTACAAGAAAAAATATCAATTTTAATATTACTAGTTATATTTAAAAGATATAAAAAGTATTTAACTATCAGTTAAAATAAAAAAGTTTTGATTTTTTTTATTACTCACCGTCCGCAACCATCGAAATAAAAGTCTTTTATTCTACATTACGTCCACTCTTGGGCTTCTAGCTACTGTACATGTGTGTATAAAACATACATATGTACAGTGTAAGTGTCGAGTAAATAGTGCAAAACAATACAACAACCTGCAGGCGAGTGTGTCAGCAGAGACGTTGTAAATTTCATAGTTCACAAAAAACCTGTTCGCAGTACCAACGTTAAATAATGAAAAATGGATATAAACTTTGAATGATGTATTATTACACATACTTTATGATTAATTGTGTTAATTTTAAACATTGTTGTATGTGATAATGAACTTTTTATTTGATTTTAAAATGTAATTTACATAATTAATTTGGTTTAATTAGTTGATGAAATGTTTTATACAAGGACTAGTTAATTACATTAAGAGTAAATTTTTTAGTACCCACTGCTATAGCTTAAAAGCCGTCATCAAGATTTCTTATGTCTGTGGAATCAGATTTATTGTAATTAAAATTCATTAATGATAATTACGATATAATTGTAATACATACTAGTTTTTCAATACATAGTTTTAAAATGTATATAAAGTTCATTTTGAAATTTGACAATGTAAAATGCACAATATATAAATGCATTATAGATTTTCTAGACAAAAATAAGATTTTTTCCTAAGTATGTTACAATATTTGATGAAATATTAATAAAAATGCGTCGTAATCTTCAAAAAAGGTCTTGTACTCTTAACCTATCTACTTAGTTTTTCTTACATATTTTTGTGCGGTTAATGCGAATATGACAGTAAAAAAGCTCCCTGGTCCATCAAATTTTTTTAATCCAAAACATTTTCGTACTTTTTTTTACTAATTGTAAGATTCATCATTTGTTACACTTTTACCAGCAGCCCAGTACATTTTACGAAACTTTTACCAAATATGTTTTAAATTACAATTTACAAAGTCTGCTATGAAAGTTCCAAATAATTACAATTGAAATCAATAGCAATTAGAATTTGTTTATTAATGGACTTTACGGAGCGTGTTAAAAATAAAAAAAATTAAAGTCGATATCAATTCTATACACATAATATGTACATTGTTCATTACATAGATACTAAAACAATATCTCACTGCAACCTACCTCACTGTCAAGCAAAAAAAGAAGTGTGAATGCTATATACCCCGACTGAAATTCTGTCACGTGCATAAAAACCGGCAGCACCAAAGCGTCGTGTGACGCCGTTGACGCCACCATCGTCTAGAGAGGGGCGGTGGAACACCGTAGGAAGAGGCAGATGTCATATCATAGAGAGCGCGGCCAGACGCTATGAGTTCTGACACTTTTGAATTTAACAGTAAATAAAATATACTGTACTTCACAATACCATTGAATTTATCATTCGAAATAGATCTGTATTTATGTGTGTGAATTATTGTCTGGATTAAACTCAAGTCTTATGGTAGATATTTATTTTTATAAAAAGACAAATAAAACGTTTTTTTATATTCAATTTAAATTTTATATTACTATAATATTGTTATATATTTACAGCGAGGAACAAATTTGTGGGTACGATTTTCACCGTGCATACACTGACGTTAATAAATTTGATCTTTTTGAAAAATAAAACGAATCACTAATACCTCAAATGGTACAGCAACATTTAAACATGGCGGAAGTATGTGATCCTGAACCAAAACACGAACCCCAACTCGAAATCCAAAAAAAAACACGTATTTTTATATCACGAGAGTAGCGATTTGTAACTTTATGGAGATTCCTATGTAATCATTTGCATTAATTCTAATGTGAAAAAAAGTTTCTAATTAATGTTAAAAAAATCAATATTTGTTTCTAATGAACATGAATTGTTTAAAATTTTTGGTGAATGTTTAAATCGTTCTTTTCAGTTGTTTATTAAGTCTGCGCGCTTGGTGTATTTCTCAAGTTGCGCGAAAAACGCGTCATTTTGATGCAGGTACCTACTCGGGCATCTCTCACGCCTAAACTAAAAAAGTTAGACATAATATATTCTTGCTGATTTTTTTATATGAAATTTTTTGGTCTAAAAAAATTCCATAGGTTTTTTTCGCATATTGTTTAGTTCTCGCTACGCAAGCCTTTACAGGAAAAAAAAGTTTTTAATGTAACATTGACAATTGCGCAATGCATGAATAATTTTTTTTCACATAATTGACATAATCACATCTAATGCAAGTGACTTTTACAACTGTACTGGTTTATAAATTATATTTTCTAATAGGTATATCTACATGTAGCAAAACTAACCAATTGATATACAAAGATTAGGAACCCAGATAAAAAATTATAAACTTTATACATATACATATGTATATTTATCTAAACTTTTTAAATATAATATTATTGTATGAATATATTTTTTAGATCAAGAAGTCTAAAATCAAAGCAAGTTTTCTGCATATTTTATTGCTACGAGAGGAAATCTTCATTTAATCGTCACTTAACATTAGTTCAATTCATCCCTATTATTTTTATACGTTTTCTACTTAAAATTTGTAATTTATAAAGAATCAACCAAAACTTTCCTCGGTTCAGATGCAAATTAAGTCGATCTTAAGTTGAATCACATTCTAACTTTCAAAGATGTATTGAGACTATACACTGACGACCTAATAACATGAACATCCCTGAACACAATAAATACAGATTAAATCACCACAGTCTAATTTAAAGTAAATACAAGTAAACTCTTTTGAATAACGCTAGAATGGGAATTAGCCACGAACATCAACAAGTAGTTTGCTGTTGAGCGTGGAAACCATTATTTTTTGCCAAAGATCACGACATTGGCTGTGGTGTTAGACGGTGACCAAACTTTAACAAAGCATGGTAAAGATGTTACTGTATTTATTTAGTAATTAGAAAGTTAAATAAGGTTTATTTATCTTTTGTATTATCAAACGATTTTCATAACAGTAAGTTCTTTGTAGAAGTGAATTTGATTGTTTCTTTTTAGGGTTATAAGATAATAGAATTTTGTTTTTTTTTATTGTTAAGTATATATTATTTTTCCACCGTATCGTATCGACTTTGTCATATTTTTACAGACTGAATGAAAATAAGTTATACAAATATACATACATTAAAAATATTTATATTATTGTTACTACAATTTTTACGCTATATTTTATGAAATAATAATTTATAAAATTATTGTTATATAAGTAGTACTCGTATACATATATCGAACTTTTTTTTTAATTATATAAAAAAAATGTAATGTCATATCACAAATATTTATTTTAAGAAATCATTTATGTTATTAAAACGCCTTTGTTTTATTTTTACACCCGAAAAATGTAAATAAAAACACATGAGATCTGTTATGTTGCGCGAAAATTTTTATAGCTGTAATTATTTTTACAATTCTACATCCAGGTGTTTTTCCGCGAAAAGAAAATTAGTTTTCGTAAACGGATTTCTCGTTGTTTTTTTACAGAAAAGAATTAAAATGTTAACAAAACATGAGTAAAAATCTCAGTTAGCATTATTTTACATGAACATTTTATAAAATAAATATGTATGTTTCTATGAATGAAATATGACTCCGAAAAGTTCACGAATTCAATATTTTCTTTATAATTTATATATGTATTTCATAATTTTTTAATATTAAAAAAATATTTTTATGTACCTAGTGTAGTTTCAGCTTCAACATTTTTTTTTCTAAATTCCAGTTTTTTTCCTCAGAATTATTTAATATCTAACAATAAACATAAAACTTATGTATTAAATTGAATTACGCTGACAAAGGGTTGATGTTGAATAGCAAGGACAAAATTCAAAATTATGTAATTACTGTACAAATGGTTGTAGTAAATATATTTAAAAAAATCATTTTAAACTTATACTTTTTAACGTATTTCATAGATTGATGTTCCATTCATTTTTTACGGAGTAATATATACCTACATATAATAACATGTCTAAACTGACTGATTTATCAATGCCGAGCCGAAACCGTGGACCTAGAAACGTGAAATTGCATGAATTCTTCAATTTACAATGTAAGCATCCACTAAGAAAAGATTTTCCGAAATTCAATCCCTGAAAACATTTTTGAACCTCAAAAATCTTACTTTATTCATACTAATATTATAAATGCGAAAGTAACATTGTCTGCCTTTTTGGTAACTTTTCACGGTTAAACCGCAAAACTGATATTGATGAAATTTGATAGGTGAAAAATGACATAGACTTCTTTGTATCCCGAAAAATCGATTAGATTAAAAAATACAAATTTAAGGTGGACGAAGGAATTTTTTACAGCTGTAAAAAATAATTAAATAATAATTTGTATTAAAAGTAAATATCATAGTATACAGTGCTTTCATTTTCTAAAATATATTTTAATTTATTAATGTACCCACCATAATTATAGAGCTGTGAACATTGCCCTCCTTTTTTTTAGAAATACTTCGATATCTTAATTAATTTGATGAATGTACCTATTTAACATTTTCCTTAAAAAACTTTTTTTTTAAATAGCCATTCTTTATATACCAATAAAATCGATACATAATTTATAGAAAAAAACTTTCATCTTTATTTTTAAATATAATAATAAAATAATTTCCGACAATTGTAGCCATGTGAAGAGAAAATGTTTGAACTCAAACAGAAAAACCAATTTAAAACAGATTCACATCAGGGAAAACAAACATAGCCTACGCCCGATCGCATTCAACTTGTTAGCTTAATGTTACAAATGTATTTACTCAAACAATAGCAAATATGCATCTAGTTTTAACAAATAAACTAATTGAGTAAAACATAATGATTTGGTATAAATCTTTCAATTAGTTTATTCATTGATTAGTTTTAACTACGCGTTTTATAATTTTTACCATTACCCTATGTATTTATATATTTAAATTTTGAAATAAGATAACGGTTATCATGCGCATTTATTCATCTTAAATTTCCTTTTTTTAAATATGTCAAAATGTATGGATTTTTTTAAATTAGATTTCAAACTGAAAATTTTGATATATTAAAAAATATCATTTCGTACAGCAAAATTATCAACGATTAAGCATTCGAGGATTTACTTATAAGATCTATAAATCTGAAACCGGAATTTGCCCATAGGTACGTGGCGCTAGCTGTCAATGTAGTTACCGTCAAACCGCGTTATTGACTCCATTTTCTTGTTTTGACATTTGATAAAGATTTTCAACTCAAAACAATGCAAAAGTTTCATACAACAGTATTGTTTTTAATAGCGTTGAACATGTCGAATTTTGTGTTTGAATACTATGATTTGCAGACAGAATTGATCTCCTGTTACCATTTGAAAAAAACTGCTGCAGAATCACATCGAATGTTTGTCAAAGCTTACGGTGAGCATGCTCTTGCTAAATAAAAAATTTAAAAATGGCAATTTTGAAGTGAAAAACAAAGAACATGGAAGACCACGTTGAGCTGCTAGAATCTGGCGAAACCGTTAATACTGAACGTTACCGAGAACAAATGATTGATTTGAATCAAGCTTTACTTAAAAAACGACCAGAATATCAAAAAGGCAACACAAATTGATTTTGCTTCATGATAATGCACCACCACACACAGCAAAATTGGTCAAGGAAACGATTGAGGCGTTTAGTTGGGAAATACTTTCACATGCAGCTACTCACGAGACTTGGCTCCATCTGATTATTACTTATTTGCATCGATGGGACACTCACTTGTTGAGCAGTGCTTCACATCTTACGAAAATGGCGTACATTTTGATTATAGAATATAATAAATAAACGTGTATTTTCTATACATAAATTCCGGTTAGATATTTACATACCTACCTACTAGTAATACAACTACATGGAGTAGTGAAACAATCAATTTTCCAATGCTTCCGTTACCCTTCAGCTTATAATCCACATAAAATAAAAACTTAAATCTGTTAATGTTAAAAATTTTTAAGGTGTTTTTCATGGATATATAGAATATAATAGCCCTAATGTAGATATGCTTTTAATAATCCTGGAAATTATTAAAAGTATGTCAAAACATTTTTGACAGGACGAATGCAATAATTGCTATTTGGGAAAAAAAGGTTTTTGTGACACCGTAATGGGGTAGGTATTTTTTCGAATGTTATAGATTTTAGTAGAGAAGGGTCGTATTTTTTTATCAATAATTGGAGTAATTTCAATGATTTTTTGATAGGTTTTTTTTGTGTATATTACAGTGTTATTTCTTCTGGAATAAATACCGTCCCAATGGGTGTATCCCCCATTTATTTATTTACTTTTATTTAGTTCTATCCTTATTTTTTAATGTATTCTATTGATAAAAATATAACATTCAACAATACCTAGTATACAATGTGAGCAAACGATCACCTTCCATTTGCAAACGTTCACTATGTATTAAATTATTTATTAATAATACTGAGAATGAAAGGCACGTGTCTGTCATTCGTAATTCGTGACAAAAAAGATCATCACTTTTTGAAAATAACTCCACATATTTTTATCTAGTGTTGAACCCTTGAGATACCGAGGGAGATATTTCTTCATGTTGAAATT